>JAPYYL010000031.1:2612919-2629317 GCA_028534055.1 Eulemur mongoz
CTTCCCCTTCCCTTCCCTTCCCCCTTTCCCTTTCCTCTTCTCTTCCCCCTTCTCATTCTTCTCTTCCCCCTTCCCATTCTTCCCCCTTCCCTTCCCTCCTTTTCTTTCCTTTTTCTTGTTTTCTTCTGCCCCATGTTATTTTTTTTTGCAGTTTCTTTTCTTCATTATCATTTTATTCTCTTTATCTCTGTCTTCATCTTAGAAGCTGTCCTCATGTCTCCTTGGCTGGTCAGTGCACATGTGAGAATGAGGTGCTAGAAACCAGTGAAAGGTCAGTGTATGGTAGATAAGATGGCTCACTGAGAGGTGGATCTGATCTCTCTTCCTTGGAACCTCTGCTGGCCTCAGTGCCTTCCTTGGCCAGTAGTACATGGTAGAAGTGACTTCTGAGACTTCCAAGGCTACGTCATAGAAAGTCTTGTGGCTTTCGCCCCAGCTTCTTGGAACTCCTGCCCATGGAGCCCACGCTGTGCTGTGGGGAAGCCCAAGCAGCCCCACAGAGAGGCCACATGGGAGGTGCCGGCCCTGCTCGGCTGCCCGGACCACACTGCCAGCAGCCACGTGCATGAGCCATTCCGGAAGCAGGTCCTCCAGCCCCATCACGCGGCCCGATGACATCGTGTGAAGGAGAAATGAGCTCTCGCCACTGAGTCCTTCACAAATGACAGATTTGCAAGGAAAATAGGTGATTGTTGTTGTTTTAAACCATGACACTTTGGGGGGGGGAGGATAAAGGGGGAAAAGAACATAAATGTATTTATTACCATGGACTGTACACTGAAAAGTGGTAAAGATGACAAATTGTATGTGAATGTTTCTCTCAATAAAAAATAAATACAATAAATAAAAGTAAAATGGCAGTACATTTTGGGATGGCTCATTACACAGCAGCCGAGGTCTGGTCCCCTTGTGCCTGAGCGCCAGGTGGAAGGTGGCACAACCCGTTGCTGCCCTGCTGTGGGACTCACCTATGCTCCCTCCTCCTCCTGCCCCTGGTGCCCTGCTGTGAGAAGCCCCTTCGGGTCAGTTTCTCCAGAGGAGAAATCTCCAGGCTCCCGCAGGGTGGGCATCATGGGGTGGGGGTCACGCAGGCCTCATGTTGATGTGTGTATATTTCCAAACCGTTCCGTGTTTGATGTGCAGGTGACAAATAAGCACATGAAGGTTGTTCAACATCATCACCCCTCGGAGACGTGCAAATGACAACCATAGTGACCTCTCACTACACACCTGTCAGAACGGCTAAAACAAGAACTTGTGGTAACACCAAATGCTGGAGAGGGTGCAGAGAACCTGGGCCAGGTGTGGACCTGCTGTGGAATAGCCTGGTAATTCCTGCTAAGACTAAAAATGGACTTGGCATGTGACCCAGCCATTGCTTTCTTGGCCATAGATCCCTGAGACATGAAAACATATTTTCACATAGAAATGTGCACATAAATGTTCATGGCAGCTTTCTTTGTCATAGCCCCAAACTGGAAACCACCCAGATGTCCTTCAGTGGGTGAATGGTTAAATAAACTGCCATCCGTCTGTACCATGCAATGGTATTCAGCTGCAGAAAGGCATGAGCCATTGATTTGCACAACTTGGAGGAACCTCAAAGAAATTATGTTGCGGGTAAAAGCAAATCTCAGAAGGAAACATACTGCATTCATGAGTTAACACAATTGTCCGATGAGTAGTTGCCAGGGGTTAGGGATGGGGGAGAGGGCAAGAGTGTGGGGGTCGTGCAAGAGAGCCCTGCAGCGGTGGTCCAGTGAAGTGACTTGATTGTGGCGGTTCTGCAAAGTTGCATGATAAAATGTGATAAAATCTCATAGAGCTATTCACGCGTGCGCGCACGCGCACACACACACACACACTCACAGGAGTGCATGTATAACTGGTAAAATCTGAACAAGAGCTGTGGATTGTACCACAGTTTCCTGGTCTTAATGTACTATAGTTGCACAAGAATTTACCACTGGGGAAGGCTGGGTGGAGAGGGCATGGGAGCTCCCCACGTGTTTCTTTGCGACTTCCTATGAATCTATAATGACTGCAAAATTGTAAGTTATTTTAAAAATAAGCTTGATTCATGGTCAATAATGAATAAACAGTAACCAAAAAAAATATGTCTGGACAACCCTCCCTACCCAGTCAGGTCTCTCCCCTCAGTCTTTGCACTCCTCCTGCTGTGCTGTCCCATGTTCCGGAGAGCAATGCTCTCACCCCGCTGTGTTCCAGACTTCTACGTCCTCGCCAACATCTGTCGCCTCTAAAGAATCTTTAGTAGTAGAATCCCTGATTCTTAGCTGGATATTTAGCCACCAGGAAGAAGAAAGACAACCATTTCCAGCCCTCTGGGATCATCCTGGGTCTGTGGAGGGCTGTCTGCGGTCTCTGAAAAGACAGTTCGGGGGGAGAGGTGTGTCCTGTTGCCTTGTCTCCCTTTCCGGAAGGGACACGTGATGGCCAGAGCTCAATCAGCCTCTCAAATCAGAGGCAGAAGCTACTGTTATTCTGAACTTTCTCTTCCTTGCAGTCAAATCCATTCTTCACTTACACACAATCTCGGGCCTCTGAACAAACCAGCCCCTGGCCAGAATTCTCTCTCTTCTCTCTTTCTGCTCAAATAATGCCTCTTCCTTTTTCAGACCTTAGGCTAAACACTGCTTCCCGCGGGAAGCCTTCACTGAGTTCAAACTCAGGCAAAATGTAAAACCCCTTTGGACTGTCTTCCCTTTTTATAATTTCTCTTCACTGAGAACTGCTGTCTCTCTGAAAACAGGGTCACAGAGAGACCCCAGGAGCCACCTCTGTGTGTACAGCTGACTTGGGGATGCGTGGACCTCTGGCCCAGCACAGGCCAAGCAGACTCTGCTCTGGGGACCTGATGTTGGGACTCAGGGGCACTGCAGTCTCCTCGTGGGCTGAGCCTGTGAGCCTGTGCCAACGGCCACCGTGCAAACTGCGCTGTGTTGTGTGAACCTCGGGGCAGGAAAACCTTGTTTGCAAAGAGAAGAGAGAGAAGCTGCCCCAGAGCAGGAAAAGAAACGGGGCATAGGGAGTGCCGGGTGTTTGCACTCCCTGGTTTCGTCCCTGCTGAGATGCATCTGTCTCTCCCCTTAGCTAACCCAAACAGTGCTGTGGCCTTTGTCACTGCACTACATTCTACCCTGCTTTTTTTTCAAAATGGTGGTAAAGTATACATGACATTAAATTTACCAACTTGGCCATTTTTAAGTGCACAGTTCAGGGACGTTAAGTCCATACACATTGTTGTGCAGCCATCACTATCACGTCCGTCCACTAAACTCTTTGCGTCTTGCAAAACTGAACCTCTACCACCATGCTTTAAAAAAAAAAAAAAAAAAAGCTGGTTCCAGTTGGTTTCTATTACTTGCAAATACGAGTTCTAAGTAAGGCTTGTGGGATTGTGCAGGATGTGTTTATGTCAGGCAGAGTTTGGTGATGTTTGTGTGAGAAATTGCAGGTGAAAGACCAGTCTGAGTGGGACTGAGGTGGATTTGAAGTTGGGCTGAGCTAGAATCTTATTTCCCTGACACTGTTCCTGAGCAGGGGCCACAAATGTGAGACTGCACCCTGTGGATTCAAGAGGAATTTTTTTAATTTTTAAATTGATAGGTAATATCCCACTTGTGGTGTAGAGAGTAATATTTCAGTACCTGTATGCAATGTGCAATAATCAAATCAGGGTAATTAGCATATCTATCACCTGAAACATTTGTCATTTCTTTGTGCTGGGAACATTTACAATCCTCTCTTCTAGACATCTGAACATACAGAAGAAGTGATTGTTAGCTGTCGTCACCAGACAGTGCTATGGGACCTTAGAACACATTCCTCCCATCTAGCCGTAATTTTGTATCCATTAACCAGCCTCTCCTTATCGTCCCCTGCCCTGCTCTTTCCAGCCTCTGATAACCTCCATTATACTCTACTCCCGTGAGTGCAACTTCCTTAGTCCCACAGGTAAGTACGAAAGTGCAATGTTTAACTTTTGGTTCCTCACTTATTTCGCTATGTATAATGTCCTGCAGCGCAATCCGTGTTGCTCGCACATGATCTCCCTTTTTAAGGCTGACTGGGTGTTGGGTACGTGCCACATTTTCTTTATCCGTTTGTCATTGCTGGATGCTTAGGCTGATTCTATCCGCTGGCTGCTGTGAATACGCTGCAGTGAGCGTGGGAGCCAGGTGTCTCTTCAACAGACCGATCTCCTTCTTTTGGACAAATACCCAGCTGTGGGATTGCTGGATCATACGGTGGTTCTATTTTTAGTTTTTTGAGGAACTTCTATACTGTTTTCCGTATTGGCTGCACTAATTTACCTTCCCGTCAACAGTGTAGAAGGGTTCCCTTTTCTCCGCATCCTCGTCAGCATTGGTTATTTTCTGTCTTTTTGATAACCTGAGCGAGACGATGTCTCACTGTGGTTTTGATTTGCATTTCCCTGATGATTCTCGATGTTGAGCGTCCTTCCCGTGCAGCTATTGGCTATTTGTATGTCTTCTTTTGTGAAATGTCTGTTCACATGCTGCGCTCATTTTTTGATCAGATTGTTTGTTGTTGTTGAGTTCCTTCTGTATTCTGGATATTAATCCCTCGTCAGATGAATAGTTTGGAAATATTTTCTCCCATTCTACAGATTCTCTTCAGCTGATCATTTCCTTTGCTGTGCAGAAGCTTTTTAGTTTGTTATAATCCCATTTGTACATTTTTGTTTTGTTTCCTGTGCTTTTGAAGTCTCACCCATAAAATCTGTGCCCAGGCCAATGTCCTGAATCATTTCTATGGTTTCTTATAGTAGTTTTATAGTTTGGGGTCTCATATTTAAGTCTTAAACACATTTTGAGTTAATTTTTGTATATGGGTTCTAGTTTCATTCGTCTGTATATGGATATACAGTTTTCCCAGCACCATTTATTGAAGACGCTGCCCTTTCCCTACTATATATTCTTGGTGACTGTCGAAATCAGTGGCTGTAAATACATAGATTTATTAATATTTCTGGGTTCCTTATTCTGTTCCAGTAGTCTGTGTGTCTATTTTTATACCAGTACCATGCTATTCTTGTTACTATAACTGTGTAGTAGATTTTGAAGTCAGATAGTATGATAATTCCAGCTTTGTTCTTTTTGTTCAGGATCACTTTAGCTATTTGGGGTCTTTTGTGGTTCTATGCAAATTTTAGGATTTTTTTCCCCCCATTTATGTGAAGAATGCTATTGGTATTTTGATAGAGATTGCATTGAATCAGGAGATAACTTTGGGTAATAAGGTCATTTTAACAGTGTCAATTCTTCCAATCCATGAACATGGGATCTCTTTCCTTATTTCGTGTGTCCTCCTCTTCAATTTTTTTCATCCATGTTTTGTAGTTTTTATCGTAAAGGTCTTTCACCTCCTTGGTTAAATTTATTTCTAGGTATTTTGGGGTAGCTATTGTTAATGGGGTTGCTATTGTTAATGGGGTTGCTGTCTTGATTTGTTTTGCTAGTTTGTTATTAGTGTATAGAAACTATTGATTTTTATATGTTAATTTTGCATCCTGCAACTTTACTGAATTCATTTATCAGTTCTAAGAGTTTTTTGGTGGAGTCCCTAGGTTTTCTGTATGTAAGATCATTTCATCTACAAAAAGGGACAATTTGACTTCCTCTTTTCCAATTTAGATGTCCTTTCTTTCTTTCTCTTGCCTAATTGCTCTGGCTAGGACTTCTGGTACTATGTTGAATAAAAAATGGTGAAAGTGGGCATCCTTGTCTTGTTCCAGTTCTTAGAGGAAAGGCTTTCAGCTTTTCCCTGTTCAGTATGACGTTAGCTGTGGGTTTGTCATATATGGCCATAGTGTGTTGAGGTACATTCCTTCTATGCCTAATTTGTTGAGAGTTTTTATCCTGAAGGGATACTGAATTTTATCAAATGCCATCTCTGTGTGTACTGAGGTGATCATACGGTTTTTGTCCTTCATTCTGTTAATGTCATGCATCACATTTATTGATTTGCATATGTCAAAACCATCATTGCTTCCCCTAGATACATCCCACTTGGTCATGTTATATAATCCTTGTGATGCACTTTTGGATTCTGTTTGCTAGTATTATATTTTGTTCAAAAGTTTTGTGTCTTTTTTCATTGGGGATATTGGCCTATAGTTTTCTTTTTGTCATTGTTGTGTCCTTGTGTGGTTTTTGTATCAGAGTAATGCTGGCCTTATAGAATGAGTTAGGAAGAACTTCCTCATCTTAAGCTTTTTTGGAATAGTTAGGAAGAAGTTGGTGTTTGTTCCTCTATGAAAGTTTGGTAGAATTCAGCAGTGAAGCCATCCAGTCCTGGGCTTTTTTTGTTGGAAGAGTTTAACCAAGGAAGGATTCGAATCATTCCAGTTAAATTCCAACAGTGAAAACCATTGTGGAGCATTTACTTGCATCAGACCTCCGTGATGTCAGGCATTACACCAGCTTATAGTCCAGCAGTTTTGTGCATAGATGGAGAGAGGGGATTGTATAGGAGGCTAGGGAGCAAGAAGCACACACAAGACTGGCAGATGAGAAAATTGTAGTGCCATTCAAAGAGATCAGAATATCTGAAAGACAAGTTAGTTTTGGGGGAAAGTTGATTCATTCAGTTTGGACTCGGTGGTTTGGGGTATTAATGGATTCATACTCAAGTGGAAATGTCTTGCAGACCCAGAGGTCAAGCTGAACAAACTCAGTTCTAGGAGCATCCTCAGCTCCTTCCTCTCGCCCCACCTCCTTGTTCACATGGTCATCCAGTGCTGTGGCATCTACCTCTTGACAAGCTAATGTTTTCCCTCACCTCCATCCCATTGCCATGGCCTTAAGGACAGGCTCTGGACACTTGCATGCATCTCTGCAGCTGCTGCCTTCTCCAATTTCCCTCACAGTATGAAGCTCACAGTAGCTGCTTCATAAATACTTGCCTTGAATGAAATGAAATCAGAAAAATGTGAAAAGAGGGGAGTGTCAAGGTGCTGAATTAGGAGTTGGCAGTATTTTCCTATTTTTTCCACACCAATGAGAAGAGGAGGCTGATGGATTAAAACAAGCCAGAGAGACAAGAATGTCTCAGCACTGGGGCATGCCCAGCACCATGGCATTCTGCTGTCTACAGAGAGGGGTGGGGAATATGGTGAGGATGCTGGGAAGCTTGAGGCTCTAAGGAGACGAGCATCGGTGAGTGTTTGGGAGCCTTGAAGTAGTCCTGAGCCGCCCACATCTGTGTTCTGGCGCCTTCTTTGGGTTTGGGGTTACACCCCCCCCCCAACTTCATCACCCTCCTCATTAATTAACAATTATCTGATGACCTTTAAATCATTAGGTAATTAGCTTGATGTCAGGGAAAGTCTTTACTGAGTGAGCTGCAATGGAGGAGGAAATTGAGGCTCAGAGATTGGAAGTCGCTTGTCCAAGGTCACACAGCAGGTTAGCAGTGGCAGATGATAGAGGAGGCCTTTTTTAAAAAAAAAAAAAAATCACACCTTTGTGTTTAAAAATTTGAAGCCGTCAGTTCTGAACAGGTCTGGGGTGTCTAAGCAGTTGCACTGCTAGACTATCCCAGAATGAATCCCCTTCTTCCCTCTGTTTATCCCCTTTAGACAAGATTTACTCAAGTCAAGTGAACCTTGGTTCAACCTTGTTCACAGGTTTTACATGGTCGTTTCATTTAAGACATTTAACTAAAAGCCCTTTCCATAGAACCAACTCCTGTAGGCATGCTGCCAGCAATTAATGAAAGATGATAAAATAATAAAAGAATTAATACATTAACTATATTATCCTTGCACATTTGGGCAGTCCTTTTCATTATATCCTCTTTATGGGCTTTCTCCAGCAACATTTGAAGAGCTACTTTATTGCTGTTCTGTGACTGTTTAGGTTTCCAGACATTAACGGGCTGCTTAAATGCAGAATATGTTCCCTGTTAGGCCGGCACAGCTCCGGACATAAAAGCACCCACTGCCACTCTCCGGAGTCTACTTTCCTCACCCTCACCGTCTAGCTAGTCTACAGGCTTTGCTTCCAGATGAGTCATCCTCTGGGTGGAGGCAGAAACGGAGGGTGTGAGCCTTCCTCCCCAACAGTCAGGACAGGAAGCCGAGGCTGAGAAAGAGAGAGGCTCCCAGTCCAACTCGAGGCCAGGGACACAGAGGTCAGAGCCGTTGCCAAGGAAGCGCAGCACAGTGTGACCAGGACAGGAGGAACCGAGGAGGACGAAGCTCATGCTGTCGGCCTGCGAGGAGGGATGCAGAGAGGAGGCCGGCTCTGGCCAGAGTGGCCCTGGCCACTGCTCAGTCCCGTCCAAGCCCATGGGGGACCACTGCGCTCGTCCAGCCCACTCTCTGATGACAGCCCGTATCCGTGAGGAATGCAGAGCGCTGCAAATAATAGAAAGCCTGCCCGATGGGGGCTCCAACACCTGGAGACTCTTTGCCTCATGCTACACAAAGTCTCCATGTAGGTGATCATGGCCAGTGCAGCAGCTCAAAAAGGGCACCAGAGACTCTGGCCCTTTCTCTCTGCCTCACCCTCCTTGGCACAGGAGCTTCCATCCTCATTCATCTCACCCGCTGGGCTCAGAGTGCAGGCTGAGTGTCCAGGAGTCACATCTGCCCTGGCTCCAGGAAGGAAGAAGAGGGGAGGGAGGAAGGAGTGCTTCCCCTGTTAGCTCAGGGAGCTTTCCCAAACATCACGCCCATACTTCTACCAGCTCCCACTGGTCAGAACTCTGTCACATGGTCACCTGAACAGTCCCCAGATATCACCACTGTACTCATACCAGCTCCCATTGGTCAGAACTGTGTCACATGGCCACCTGAACAGTTCCCAGACATCACCACTGCACTTCCACCAGCATCCCATTGGTCAGAACTATGTCACATGGCCACCTGAACAGTTCCCAGACATCACCACTGTACTTCTGCTCACATCCCGTTGGTCAGAAGTGTGTCAGGTGGCCACCTGAACAGGTCCCAGGCATCACCACTGTACTTCTACTCACATCCCGTTGGTCAGAAGTGTGTCACGTGGCTGCCTGAACAGTTCCCAGACATCACCACTGTACTTCTACTCACATCCCACTGGTCAGAAGTGTGTCACATGGCCACCACTGCTGCAGGCGTCTTTAAAGAGCTGGTGTTTTAGTTGGACACATTTCTCA
Source organism: Eulemur mongoz (assembly GCA_028534055.1). Lineage (NCBI taxonomy): Eukaryota > Metazoa > Chordata > Mammalia > Primates > Lemuridae > Eulemur > Eulemur mongoz. Next base: position 2,622,109 of record JAPYYL010000031.1, read on the forward strand.
CATTTTAGTGGTCCCCCATGGGCTTGGACGGGACTGAGCAGTGGCCAGGGCCACTCTGGCCAGAGCCGGCCTCCTCTCTGCATCCCTCCTCGCAGGCCGGCAGCGTGAGCTTCGTCCTCCTCGGTTCCTTCAGTCCTGGTCACACTGTGCTGCGCTTCCTTGGCAACGGCTCTGACCTCTGTGTCCCTGGCCTTGAGTTGGACTGGGAGCCTCTCTCTTTCTTAGCTTTGGCTTCCTGTCCTGACTGTTGGGGAGGGAGGCTCACACCCTCCGTTTCTGCCTCCACCCAGAGGATGACTCATCTGGAAGCAAAGCCTGTAGACTAGCTGGACGGTGAGGGTGAGGAAAGTAGACTCCAGAGAGTGGCCCGTGGGTGCCTGTCTGTGGGGCCATCTTGGACTGGAACTCGAGCTCCTCCGAGCAGGGGCTGCTGTTCTTTCATCAACTACACCCACCAGCAACAACTGAATGAAGAAGTTTTTTTTAAACCAGGTTACTCAGCAATTTAGAATTTCTCTATTTGACCCCTTTGAAATTAGTTGACATATTTTTGATGAAATTCGACTAACCTAAGAGTGTCAAGATTTGCATAAATACACCGCTAAGCCCACCTACCCTCCTAAAACAAGACAGCGGCTGATTAACACAGTCAAATATATGGATCTTCTGTAAACTTCAATAGTCTCCTAAGAAATCAGGCATGTTTTTGACATTTGAAGAGGTGACCTCATTGCATTAAAGTTTCACTTTCAGAGCCGCCAGCACGAGTCGCTGCTGCCTGTGCCAAGTGGCCATTAACACAGGTCTGGGGCCAGCTAGAAGGAGCCAGAAGGATCTTCCTCTCGTCTGTGTTGGTGGGGGGTCACACAAGGGGGTTCAGTGAATGTTGCCTGTGTCCAAACATCCTGGTTCTCACTGCCCTTGTGCCTGTCACTCTCGGTCTTTGAAAAGTCACTTTCACCTCCCTGAAGGTTTCCCGTCAGCAAAGTGAAAATAATATTGCTTTTCTCAGAGGGTTGTTTTTGAAATTTAGAGAGTATGTGCAAAAATGTTTAGAAAATGTGGCATTATGCATATAAATTACAGTTGCATTTTTTTGATATTTCTGGGAGTTCTGGTGGAATCCATGGCTTTTCTGGTAAGCCGCAGGTGCAGGGCCACGAGGCCTAGAGCCTCCTGACACCTCCTTGCAGCCCCATCAATGCCCCTGAGGGGTCTGCTTTGGGGCTATACCCAGCTGGGTTACCAGCAGGCCGCTGAGGTGCTCCTGCCCAGGGCAGACTTGGAGGGGCTGGGTTGAAGCACTCCCTGCATCCGACACCTGGGTGCAGGCAGGGTGTGAAGAGAGAAATGGGCTGGCTCCCAGATCGCGGTGGGAGCCCTGGGGGCAGGAGCGAGCATGTCCGCCCCTCGCATGTGGCATAGAACGATCTGGGGACAACATCACCTCTGTCATACCCACAATGGACATCCCAGCAGGACAAGGGGGCCAGAGACCCAGCCTGGCCTCCCAACAACTCAGCGCCTGGAAAATAACCAAACATGAGGCCATTGTCCTGTGAAGGAGACCAGAGTGACACCCAATCGCAATGTATGAACGAACCTTGAGTGGGTCGGAGACTTTTAAAAAGTCAGCTTTAAAGGACGGTTAGGTGATAGCTGAGGAAATGTGAATGTGGGTGGTGGTGCATTACACGGCGTTGTGGAATTGCCTGTTTGCCTTTCGTGTGATAATGGTGGTGTGGCAACGTGGGAGGTCCTTGCTTTAGGGGATGCGGACAGGATTTAGGGGTGATAAGTCATGATGTGCGCACTCACATTCAAATAGTTCAGCCAAAAAAGTACCTATCCACACCCACACCACATGTATGTGTACATGCACAACATGTATACACGCTCATCCACCCTACATATATACACACATCCAAGCCCACACGTACATACATATGTACACATACACACCAACACCTACATATATACACACATGCACACACCTACACGTATATATGCGCATGCACACCCACACCCACATATACATACACACTCACACCTACCTATACCTACACACACACATTCACACCCACACCTATATACATACAAACACCTATACCTACATACACACACATGACTACACACATCTACCTAAATATAAATGGCAAGAGGGATGCAAATTTGGCAAAATATTAACACGTAGTGAGTCTAGGTATTCATTGCAATATTTGTTTAGTTTTCTGAAAATGTGAAAATTTTAAAAATTAAAGTTGGGGGAAATAAAACACTGTACAAAATGTGATCAATGTGGGAAAACTTTTAGAATGAGCTCTAATCTTATTGTGCATGAGAAAATTCTTGCTGGAGAGAAACCCTGTCAGTGCACTGGCTGTAGGAAAACCTTCAGTGGTTGCTCAGATATTAAAGAACATGTGACAGTTGACACCGGAGGAAAACCCTTTACATGTGATATGTGTGGGAAAGCCTGAAGAATGAAGTATTTTGTTAACTAGAACAAGAAAATTCACATGAGAGTGAACAATGTGAATATAAGGAATGCAGGAAAGCCTTCAGCAGTCTCTTATCTCATAGGAGACAGGAAAAATCACACCATGGAAAAGACACTTTTGGCTGGGCATGGTGGTTCACACCTGTAATCCTAGCACTCTAAGAGGCCGAGGAGGGAGGATTGCTTGAGGTCAGGAGTTCAAGACCAGCCTGAGTAAGAGCGAGACCCCATCTCTACTAAAAATAGAAAAGTTAGCTGGGCATGGTGGTGCGTGCCTGTAGTCCCAGCTGCTTGGAAGCCTGAGGCAGGAGACTCACTCAAACCGCACAGGAGTTTGAGGTTGTAGTGAGCTATGATGATACCACTGCACTCCAGTCCAGGGGATATTGTGAGACTCTGTCTGGAAAAAAAAAAAAAGAAAGAAAGAAAGAAAGAAAAAAAGAAAGAAAGAAAGAAAGAAAGGAAGGAAGGAAGGGAGGGAGAAAGAAAAGAAACCCTTTAAATGTAGTGAGTGCGGAGTGTGGCAAAGCCTTTGGGGGAATGTGTCCTGCAGAACACATACGGGAAATTGCACTGGACAGAAACCCCGTGAATGTGGTCCGTGTGGGAAATGTGCAGTGTGAAGTGGAATCTTGCTGTACACAAGCAATTGCACACTGCAGAAAAACCCTGTAAGTGCCACGTCTGTGGGAAGTGTTCAGTAAACCCTTATCCTTTTGGTATCCCAAGAAAACTCATGATGGATAAAAACTCCTTCCTAATGACATGAGTATAGAATAGCTCTCAGTGAACCCTCATCCTGTGATGACAACGCCTTCTTCTGGAAACCTCCTGAAAGGCCTGTGTGGGGCTGTTTTACAGTTCACTTTTTTTCTCAGTAGGAGGGGCACACTCCAAAATAACAATAAAAAGTACAGTGTAGCAAATCCATAAACTAGTAACATAGCTGTGTATTATCATCGCCAAGCGTTGTGCACCGTACGTAATTGTGCTAGGTTTTTATGGGACAGGCAGTGTAGTAGCTGTGTTTGCACCAGTGTCACACAAACACGTGACCAATGCATTGCACCCCGTCGTCGCCAGGCGGCAGAAACTTCAGCTCCATCATAATCTCATGGGACCACTGTGATGCACGCAGTCTAGTGTTGACTGAAACAGTGTCACACGGCTCATGACTGCACTTACGCTGGATAATGGCAGTAAAAAGGAGGAACGAGGCGCTCGTAGACCTCCCCCTGCGCTGGTGGCCTGTGTCCTCAGGTGCACCTACACTTGAGGATCCCTTCTCAGGCCAGGTGGCTCTTTCACTAGCCCCCTGAAGCTGGAACCTGGGCTTTCTGTCACCTGGTCCTCTCTGTTCCCACACAGTTTACATCCTGGTTCCACGGATATCCCACGGGTAGTCAGATGGTGTCGTTACTGAGAGGTCAGTGTGGTGCAGAGGTTCTCAACGGCGGGGGGGGGGGAGGGGGAGAGGTGTTTTTTCCCCCAGGGAATATTCAGAGACATTTTTGATTGTCACAGCTGGGGAGACAGTGGGCCTGCTGGTGGCATCTGGTGGGTAGAAACCAGGGCAACCTCCCTCTGCAGTAAAGAGTTATGTGGTCCAAACATCACTGGTGCCAACCAGGGTGGAGAACCCTTGGTGTCATGATGACTACGTACAGCAATCCTGTTACCAAAGTGCTTTGTGTTTTTACTGAGAACGCTGAGAGACCGCTACCTTAGTTCAAAACCACGTCCCTGTGCTTGAGGGCCTCACAGGCATTGCGGGATCCGTGTGATCAGATGGAGGGATGGGAGGAGGAGGAGAGAGTGGCATTTCGGCCCTGCCGGCACCACACCCTACTCGGGCAGTACACCCAGTCCGGGTCAGGCGTGAGGGCTGTGGGCCTAAGGCTCCTTCCTCAGTCCCAGTGGTCTCTGCCTAACGACGCAAATAATTGCTTTAATTCTTTGTTTCCCGGTTTTCTATGTAGACACAGGGAAAGCTGGTTTTCTTTGAAAGTATTTTCTTTTGCTTTTCAGTCCTATATGTGCTCTCTACCTATCACCTGCATATCTACCAGGGAAATAACAAGCCAATGAACTGTGGTGACTACATTTGTGGCTTTGGTAGGTGGCTTTACAGTGTCCAGGGTAAGAAAATGGGTATTTGCAGAGCTTTACCAAGTGCGAGTTTTCCTTGTTCAGCGCCACCCCTCCCACCCCCAAATCTGATTGTCATAGAAAACGCAAGTCCTCCTTCCAGATCAGAGCATGAACGGTCTAGGGAGGGCAGCCATTGACTTTTGACCTGGGAGCGTATTTAAGCGCAGGACTTAGCTCGAATGTACACGGGGTCCCCATCCTGAGACACAGATGCTAGGTGTCAGCTCAGAGCCCAGCTTGTGATCTTGACCTGTGGAGGGCAGCTTCCCAGCCTGGGTCACTCGCCCAGCTCAGGGAGCCTTGGTGGATGGCTTGGCCAGCCTCGAGGTTATAATGGTGGCCCCACGGAAGGCTCCATCTTTTCCCACTGATGACTAAGCTGCTCATCACCCCAGACCCTGGCACAGGCAGGAGGGGGATGGTTGGAAGGCCGTGCTCCTTTTCTGGACCCGAGGGCTTCAGTCCACAGCTCTGTCTGTCCCGGGGCAATCGCAGTCCCGCCCCCAGCCCCCTACTGGACTGAGACCATTGTGCTGGGTTGGTGGGGAGTTTCTGCAGGGAAGACAGATGACGAGTTTGTTTGAAGGGGAAAGGACTACAGATAGATATTACGGGACCGACGGGGAGGGGAGAAAAGTTCGGAGGCAGAAACGAGGGAAGGAGGGGGAGGCTCTGGCCTCGAGCAGGACAGGAAGCATTTAAAACTAAATGCCACATTTTACACCTAAAAATATAAAGCTGTCAGTTTTCATTAAGGATGAAGCAAATGAAATCTAGATGGTGCCAAATAATTAATGACTTCTAATAACCCTAATAAATTTGGGTTTCATCAAAACCATGTTGCCTATCACTGGCGACTGCCAGCGGAGTGGGAAGCAGGAGGGGACTGACACCTGTGTGAAGCTGGATGCAGCTGACATCTTTCCCAGGTACATCAATTGTAATTAAAGAGTAATAACGATGCCAAGATGGACTGCGTTAGCACTTTGATACGGAGGCCCTTGCATTTAAAATTAAATCCATTAATTGTAATTACTGTATTTGTGTGATCCCACAGGTAGCGCACAAACTAATTCATCGCCTTGGCAATCATGCCCATCTTTGTTCATTAAGGATCTTGATTTATTTTGCCTTGGGAAGTCTGCACGAGTGTGTCCAAAACCACACTGATAAAGGGTCATTAGATAATTTTGTTCCAGACAGTTAGAAACTGATGGTGACATATGGCTCCAGAATCTGGAATGGAATTGATGGGGGGGAGGGGGGGCTGGAGTGGTGCAAGCAATACTGCAATATGGAACAGCCTGAGGGGGCTGTGGTACACAGGGGTTCCTCTTGCCTGTGCGGCGAAAATTTATTTTAAAATAATTATTTTTAATGGCGCTTGGCATTTTTTCTGGCGAATGCAAGTGGCAGCTGTTTTGACTCACCAGTTTTGACATTGGCCTGGGGGCTGCGAGGGGAGGTAGGGGATGGGCTATGACCAGCTTGGGCGAGGGATTGGGGAGGAAGCTGAGGTTTGAACAGCAGACGTCAGCAGGGCTATGCTAGCCCAGGCACCTGGGCAGAACAGAGAAGGCGTGCGCCTGGCGCCTGGCGGCGTGATCTTCAGGTGGCCAGGCTCCCCACTGCCCTTGGCGCTAACACTGTGCAGCGGGTGGGGACACCCAAGTCAGTGCTGGGGTCCTCCAGCTGACCAGGCCCATCTCCGCCTTCCCCAGGCCCCCAAACTAGGGGACCTGACCCCAGGCCAGGGCTCCGGACCTCATTTTAAGTCATTGCCCATCACACACTCTTGTAGGGCAGGGGCCAGCGGCTCCTGGAAGGGCAGGGTGGTGGCCAAGAGGCCACAGGGCTGAGCTGGGTGGGAGCCGAGTGGTGCGGGAGAGAAGAGCTGAGGCTGAGAGGACAACCCAGGACAGGAGGACGGTGTCAGAGCCCACTGCCAGGGTGCTGTGGGGCAGGCACAGCCTGGGGAGGGAAGCTCACCTGGGTGCAGGTGGGGCCAGGCCATCAGAGCGAGGAGGGTGGGCAACACTCCCGGAGGACACGGGGGGCTCCAAGTTAGTGGGTCAATGGTGGGACCATGAGGACCCCAGAGAGAGGACCCCGAGGAGAAGAACCAGACCCAGGACTTCACAAGGTGTGTGTGTGTGTTGTGTGTGCCTGTGTGTGAGTGTGCGTGGTGTGTGCAGGGGTGAATGTATATGTGTGACTGTGTGGTGTATGTGGTGTGTGGTATATGCACGTGTGTGGGGTGCATGCGTGTGTCCTATGCGTATGCATGTGTGTGTGTGTGTGAAAGTTTGCTCCATGTATTTCCAGACTGTTTTCCTTGCCTTTACCCACTGATATGGACAATTGCCAGAAGGTTTTAAAGGTTAACGAGATCACACTGTGGGCACCGTTCTGCAACGTCCTTTTTATTGCATATAATAGGTATTAGGAGTCCTTTCGTGTCAGTGTGTATTGATCCAGGTCGTTCTTTTGTTCCGCACCGTGTTCTGTGGTATGCTTGTGTGTGTACATGTCACACGTATGTGTGCATGCATAGAAAT
>JAPYYL010000031.1:2629817-2646925 GCA_028534055.1 Eulemur mongoz
AATTGCCAGAAGGTTTTAAAGGTTAACGAGATCACACTGTGGGCACCGTTCTGCAACGTCCTTTTTATTGCATATAATAGGTATTAGGAGTCCTTTCGTGTCAGTGTGTATTGATCCAGGTCGTTCTTTTGTTCCGCACCGTGTTCTGTGGTATGCTTGTGTGTGTACATGTCACACGTATGTGTGCATGCATAGAAATCCCATCCACAGAGTATCATGCACGTGCACCCGCCTTGTACTGTGCATGTGTCCCCATTTCTTTAAACTGGTGCCTGTCGTGGCGCTCGTGTGTGCGTCAGTGTGTGTGCAGAGCCGGCCTCCACTCCCCCCAACTCTTTTTTTTTTTGAGACAGAGTCTTGCTCTGTTGCCCAGGCTAGAGTGGAGTGCCATGGCATCAGCCTAGCTCACAGCAACCTCCAACTCCTGGGCTCAAGCGATTCTCCTGCCTCAGCCTCCTGGCTAGCTGGGACTACAAGCACGCCTGGCTAATTTTTTCTATATATTTTTGGTTGTCCAGCTAATTTCTTTCTATTTTTTAGTAGAGACGGGTCTCGCTCTTGCTCAGGCTGGTCTCGAACTCCTGACCTCGAGTGATCCTCCCACCTCAGCCTCCCAGAGTACTAGGATTACAGGCATGAGCCATCACGCCTGACCTGGTTCTTCATTCTTAGTTGCTTTTAATTTCTGGGATCAGTGAAGGAGAGGGTGCTGCTAGAGTTCAGTCTTTAATTTCTAAGTATTTGGTCATCTGTGTATGTTTTGGAAATTATCCTGTTTCCACCATAGTAGAAGAACCTTGTGAGGATGGTATTTGCTGTTTGATTTTAGTAAAAACTAGACCATCAGATGTTAGAATCTTCTATCAGTTTGCTTAAGGTTTTATAGATGCTTTGTTCATATTTTGATCAGAATTAATTTATCACTCGTTTCTATTTGACATTTGTACTTCCACATTAGAATTGTTAAGAGATGTAATTTTTGTTTTCCAAAATGTTAAATAATTTTTTGCAAGAAATGGAACAAAATTTGTGGGAACAAGCACATACTTTGGTGTTTGAATCCAAATCAAGATGTTTAGCATTTTGTTATGGCCCGATTACAGAACGGGGGATGAACACATAAACATAAAGAAACAAACAGATACACAAAAAACAGACACAGACGCACGAAGATGTTCAAGGCTGCAGCACTGTAATGTGCCAGTCATTTTATTTTTATACTCTCAGCCCGCAGTTACTTTCTGGTGTGTGACTTTCTTTGATGCCTTGATGTAACCTGTTCCATTCGTTAAGAGTGATTGCCTAAGGGAGGTGAATGTTTGCATCTCAACCTCCTGACCTCATCACTGTGTGCAGACAATGAGATGCCTTGGTTTGTTTGCAAGACTACAGGCCCTTGGCTATCAGTCATAGGGAACAGGTTATATGATCATCAGGCCGTGTGCGGACCTGTTGATCTCTGGCCTCAAGAAGCACGTCCAGTTTCACTGACTCTGGGCAAAAACCAATTTCCTGCCAAGGGGCGAGGGGCTCCTACACATTTTGTTTACTAGAATAGCCATCACCATGTGCATTGTGGTCTGTTTATTTTTTGCCACCAAGTAATATCTTCTCTTCCTGATTCATTGGACAGATTTTACGGTTTAAAATATTGCCCTGTGTGCTCACCCAAAGATTTGCATCCACATATTGTTTAAACATGAATTGCTGTCTTGGATAATATTTTTTCCTTGTGGATTTTGTTTTCCAGTGGTAGCCATGCAGTTTGGATGTGTTTAAAATGTTATAATAGAACAGCTAAGGGAATTTGGGTGAAGTTTAAGGAGAAGTGGTAGTAGCTCTTGTGGTTTGACAGTTTCAGCAGCCTAGAGTCACAAGAATTGAAGAATTTATAAATGAATGAAGAGCAGTTATTTTAATCTATTTGGATTTTTTTTTCCCCTTCCTTTAATGCTACCTAAAGCATCATGGGGTGTTTTGAGAATACTTAAATTACCAGACTGGCCCTGTTTAAGTCGCAGGTTTTGTGGAATGTCTGCATGTCTTGATTTTCCTGCTGTGACCTCTGTGCAGCTGTGTGGATCTTGGGCATGACCTGTCCTAGAGCCGCTTAGTGAAGATCAGAGACACTTGGCTGTTCTGTTTTCAACTAGTTCCTCATTCATCATATTGTTGGTAGCTCTTATTGTAACTCTTTTGAATTATAATTTATGTAGATAAAGACAATTTTTTAAAGTAAGCTCTCTGCCCAAAAAACTACTCTTGAATGACTTTTGCATGAAATATCTTGTCTTTCTCCTCAGTGTTCTTTCTTCTAGACCAGAGTTTGTCTTGTCATTCAAACCCTTTCACTGCCAGTACATTCATTCAGATGAATGTGTGAAAACCTCGGCAAACAGTGTATAACTGGCTTAATCCCACTTGAACTGGGGGAGGAGCAGCTTAACTCATAGCACAGGCAGTTGTATTTAGTTGCTTTTTTTTTCATTTATTCAAATGTAAGGGTTTTAAGGTACTATAATTATTCAGTTTTTCGAAATGTAATTGCACTATAATGAAGCTTTCTATAAATAATTTAGTATCTCCATATTAGAGACAGTAGATTCTATAATTTTGATCAGTGTGTCGTTTTATTCCTTGGTATTGTTTAAAAATTTCTTTGATTGTAAACATTTCTCATAGGCCGTCTCACCTTACACCTTTCTGCTGCTCAGCTCTTCCCCAGTGAGTGCAGTGATTTACCCACGATGGCTTCCTGAGCCTGCTGCTCTCCTGCTGTTTGCCACCAAGAAAGGGCGGTGACTACTGCACCGTGTTTGCCAGTAGTGGGAGGAGGAGCTGTTAGATTTTGAGAGTTTGCCTAATTCTTATTAAGCTTTATTGTATCCTCAAACACTTAAAAATAATTCCTGACTTATATTTTCAGTAGCTGGTAGTTACAAAGTAGTCATTATACTGTGTTTCCTGCTAGTTGAACTTTATTATATAAACTTTCAACTATCAAAATGAATATATTTTGAATATACTTATGAATATAAGTATTAAATACTTGTAAACAGAGCTTATATTTGAAGAACTCCAAACACAGTGGGTTTTTTGGTTGAGTATTTACAGGGAGAAAAAAATATTTTCTTTGCTACCAACATAGTCATGCACTTGTAAATCTTGGGCTAGAAATAACTGTGGTGAATTATAACACGTGTAAGCACTAGTTCTTTAGACTCCATTGCTAGTAGAGATTTTACAAGTGATAAAATTCTATTTTTTGCTGTGCCTGGCAGTCAATAGGCACTCGATAAATCTGCATATTTGTTGGACAAATGTGCCATAGATTTCAATAAAATGCATTTTATATGTTTTACTTTTCACTTATATACAGAGCGTAGAAGGGAATCTTACTAAGAGTCATTTAATAAACATAAAAATCTTCAAGGATTTTCCTCTTCCTTAAAATGAGTTTGAAAAGGCCAAGTAATGATTCATTGTGCCACCCACAGCTACTCTTGCTGTTAGGACAGAATAGGACGTGCATTTATTAATGAGATACTGGCCCGTGTGTGCAGTCCTCTCAAGGCACTGTCTGGTGCACTTACTACCGGCCTGGGAGGCACATTGTCAGTGCAGTAGGAGGAAAAGAACAGGGACGGGGCATTTCCCCATGGTCAGACCTGGCTACAATGGCCCCTCACCAACTGCACTGGCTCCACGCTTGGGGTTTGCTAGACAGCTGGAAAGGTAACTTGGTAGTTAATTGGGAAATCTTTGATATTGGATCAGGGTATGTATTAGGACAGCCACTGGGGACTTCTGTCCTAATCCTGCACTCCACTGGTATGGGTCACTTGGTTGTGATGGCCTGGTTGTATGTTGGGCTGGAGGGGATATGTTCATGGAACTGGAAATAGATAGGTATGTTAATAGGTTATTTTAGTAGTCTTAAGAATGATTTTATAAATCCTGACCTTAATAACTGGCAGTGGAAATGGAAAGCACAAATGAACTAATTTAAGTTTATAAAATGTATTGTAGTGGGTTTGGAGTCCCCACCGCTGTCGGTGTCGAGGAAAGACAACTCGCCATCCTAAACAGAACTGCCTTTTGTGGTTCTGTTCGAGGAACCAGTGAAGGTAAGCAGTTGCTTGGTTTCCTTATTGGTTAAGTCACCACATGGTTATTTATCATATTAGTATTAAAAAATTAACATGCCAACAAAAAAATCACTAGAGGTCCCTGGTGCCTTGCTAGTTATATAATTTATATTTTTCTCATTAAGTTGCAATAGCTACCAATGATTTGTAAAACCCAACCAGATAACCTCTTGGTACCAACTGAAAATATTTCCTTAATTGTTATTAGTTGAAAGGCCTGTTACGTTTTAGATTTCTTATAGCAAGGGTCTAAGATTCTCTTTCTGTAGTAACTTTTGCATTGTTTCTGAAAATACACATTTTGTGAAGATATGCTTCTGTACATGCATGATAAAGTTACTTATCATAAACACTACTTTATTAAAACAGAAATGCACAGGTGTCTTAATACTTCACCTGGTGATTTGGACTAATGTACAAACATTCCTTACATTTATCTGTTTCCAGATTTAATGTAAAATGTTTTGTTTGCATTCATCAAATATATTTAGCAAATTTCTAGCAATTACTCCAGTCTGTTCTCCAGTGACAATTTCAAGAGGGCTGTTTTAGGCCTGTACACACTCTGTTCACTTTAGGGTGAGCAAAAGAAGAGGTTTCTTTTGAAGCTGTTGGTGTTTCTTCATTAAAAACCACACACATGCACACTACTGCATAATTCCTGAGCTCCCTCTGCTAGATTTGGAACATCAAAAAAGTACTTGAAATTTGTTACAGAGATATTCCCACTATTATTAGTGTACGGCTTTTACAAAGCTGTTCTTCCTTCTCCCCTCACCACCTGAGTTTTTATAAAGGGTTTATAAATGTAAATATACTATAGGATGAGATCTTTGAAGTTTATTGTAAAATGGGGGAAAGTATTAAGAAATACTTAAATATGATACATATTATGTATTTATTGATACAATCAAGATTTGATACCTTGGCTATTAAAATTTCAGAGTTTATGGGAATACAAAAGTTAAGATTTAATTAGCAGTTTTTCCTTTTCGTTGCTTATAAGAACAAGTCTATTGTTTCTAATAACCTTACAACTTCCTCTATTTGTTAGATCTTTCAAAAGTTGATTTATGCAGATAAGCAAGAAGTTCAAGGAGATGGTCCATTTCTGGATGGAATTAATGTCACAATAAGAAGAAATTAAGAAACTATATTTACGAAGATGCTTATGACAAACTTTCCCCAGAAAATGGTATACATAATTCTCTGTATGTATATATTTGGCAGGGGGAGGCTGAGAAATTGTTTTAGAAAACGATGATCATTAAAAAAATTAGTGTCCATCACCTTGTTCTATAATGACTTTTTAAAACTGGAATGTAGGATGTCAAATTTGAGAGATGTATATTATGAAATAATATTCCTAAAATTGACAGCTGTTGCAACAGAAGACTTTTTAAATATTGTTTTCTTTTAAAGACAAGAAACTAACTTCTCCCCGCCCAGTCGTCTATCCCTAAAATTTAGTTTATAACCTATAATTTTAAAACTGTTGATGGCAGCCATTTATAGTCTGTATCTTTTATGTAAATACATATTTATGTAAATACATAAATTCTAAGCCAAATTAAATATACTAAAGTAAATGCCATTATAATCCAAATATCTTTATCAAAAAATCAGTGTGCTTCAAGGAGACAGAGCTGTTAGTAAAGGAGAACTGCATGGCAACAACAATTTGGGTGGCACTTAGAGGCCAGTGACACACACTTTGTCTCGTGTTCATGTGTGATGCTCAGTGTTAATGATTTTATGTTATCTTATGTATTAACCTCTTTAACTTCAGAGTTTATGATACTACATTAATTATGTTGATGAGGTCAGTGACAAGTTGAACAAAAAAAATAAATAAATCAATGTTGAATTAGTGCAGAGGGGATTAAAAATGAGAGCTTACACCAAATCTTTGGGAGATGGCAGATTGTCAGAGGTGAGGTAAAAATTGCCTTTCCTTCAAGGGGAGCAATTTAATTTTCTTTTAGGGAAACAAAACCTCTAGGTTTTAATAATTTTTATTGCTTGGATACAGAGCTAGTCTTGCCATAGTGCGGGAGTAGTGGAGGACAGCTAACATTGGCCATGCCCCTGCTGTATTCCGGGTTTTTGTTGTTCACATAATTTACTCTTGTCGTTTAATCTGGGCCACGGCCCTCTGACACCCGGTGTCATGAACTGAGACTGAAGTTTAGCTCAGGTCTGAGTGCGGGCTGTGAACTCTCCACCAGGCTAGGTTTTTCTTGCCTAGTATGTTGTGATTTCAAATGTCACTTGTGAATGAGACAAAATCAGATACTCTGGCTCCTAGTCGGATCATTGAATTGAGAACTGTAGGTACTTTTGAAGTCATAGTTCCCCCTTCCTTGAGATCCCATGGTACTTTATAAATCAGTTCTAGTAGTTATTCTGTTGTGTTATTCTATTAGCAGATTCCATGTTTGTCTTTCCCACCTGACCATGAGGTCAAACCTGGGATGGAATCATTTATCCTTTGTTCAGTGTACACAGCTGGTGCTCAATAGATGTCTGTTGAATTTAAGATTGAACCCTGGGGGGAAAAACAGATATGATAAAATCTAAATGCAAACGACTGGCAGAGTCTTTAGAGAAGAGCAATATGCTCAGTGTTGGAGGGCCTCACCAAGAGGCAAGACTTGAGCAGTGCCTGGAGAAGAGTTGGGTCTGTGGGTGAGGGGACAGCAGGGGCTGGGGCTGTGGGCTGAGCTCCACCTGCACTTGGTGGTGCAGGTTTACTAGAGATCCTAGGAGAGAGGGTGTGAGAAAGTGTTTCAGCTAAAGTAGAATGTGTGCTTCTTTTATGTATCAGAGATTTTTGTTTTGTTTTGTTTGAGGCAGAGTGTCACTCTATTGCCCAGGCGAGTGCCGTGGCATCAGCCTAGCTCACAGCAACCTCAAACTCCTGGGCTCAAGCGATCCTCCTGCCTCAGCCTCCCAAGTAGCTGGGACTACATGCATGCGCCACCACACCCAGCTGATTTTTCTACTTTTAGTAGAGATGGGGTCTCAACTCTTGCTCAGGCTGGTCTTAAACTCCTAACCTCAAGCGATCTTCCTGCCTTGGCCTCCCTGAATGATCAGATTACAGGCTTGAGCCACTGCAACCAGCCTATCAGTGATTTTAAATTAACTTTAAAACTATTTCATGTAGATGATTTTTAGGATATTACTGTCCAACTACAATAAGCCTGAAATTTCCTAATGAATCCTTAAGCTTTTAAAATTATTCAAAAGCCAGCTCCCTAAGTGCATGCTGATAATTGTGTCAAGGTTAAAGGATTTAGACAGGCTGGACGCGGTGGCTCAGGCCTGTAATCCTAGCACTCTGGGAGGCTGAGGCAGCATGATTGCTTGAGTCAGGAGTTGGAGACCAGCCTGAGAAAGAGTGAGACCCCATTTCTACTAAAAATAGAAACAATTAGCTGGACAACTAAAAATATATAGAAAAAATTAGCTGGGCATGGTGGCACATGCCTGTAGTCCCAGCTACTCAGGAGACTGAGGCAGGAGGATCACTTGAGCCCAGGAGTCTGAGGTTGCTGTGAGCTAGGCCGATGCCATGGCAATCTAGCCAGGGCAAAAAAAAAAAAAAAAAGAATGAAGAACAAAATGCACACAAAAAAATCATGCCTCAGATAGCTGACTGAAATTCATAAATTATGCTTATACTTTAAGAATATATTACATCTTGCATGACTCAAAGTGAGCAGGAGCTCACAAGAAAAATATTAGGGAGAGAAAAGCAACCATTACATTAAATGAAGGTATCTTAGACATCACACCAAAACCAAACTCATAAAAAAAAATTATGACAAATGGGATATCAAAATTAAAAACTTCTGCTCCTCAAAAGACACTACTATAATATGAAAAGAAAAAAGACAAGTCACAGACTAGGAGAAAATATTTGCAAATCACATGTCTGATGAAGGCATTACATCCAAAATATATACTAGAAACTCTCAAAACTCAATAATTAAAAAACAAGTGCATAAAAGGACACTCAACATCATTAGTCAACTGGGGAATACAAATTAAAGCCACAATTAGATATCACTGCACACCTTTCAAATGGCTAAAATAAATTTTTTTAAAAAATGACAATTCCAACTATTGACTAGGATATGGAACTCTCAACGCTGGTCTGAATGCAAAATGGTATAAACAGTTTGCAGGTTCTTACGAGCACACAATTGCCAAATGACTCAGGATTCGTACTTCACACACAAACCTGCACAACACAGATGTTTGTATCAGCTGCATTAATCATCACCAGGGACCGACAACATAACTAAATGTCCTCTGGTGAATGGACTGACAAACTGTGATGCCGTCCATACAACAGAACACAGCTGGGTGGCAAGAGGGACCCAGCCCTCCAGTCACACAGCACCGCCGATCGCAGGTGTACTGTGCCCAGCAAACACAGACACACACACACAGCCGCAGAACACATGGTTTCATTTAAGACATTCTGCAAAAAGGAAAATGAAGGTACCACACAAATCAGTGGCTGCCAGGAGCCAGGGCTAGGTGAGAGGTTGGCCACCAAGGAGCTCAAGGTAATTTTTGGGGTAATAAACTATTCTACATGGTTATCTTGGTGCCAGTTACACAACTGGATGTTTATAAAAAAAAAAAAAAATCACAGAACTAAACACTAAAAGGAGTGAATTCTACAGTGTGTAAATCATTCCTCAATACACCTGCATCCTAGAAAAACTCACCATCCAGGGTGGACTGCACTGGGCCTATCCTCCCCATGTGCCAGAACATCTACTCATGTCTGGACGAGTGCATGTAGAGCTGAGTGACCTGTGGGGGCAACCCTTGTTCAGCACTTCCTGCACAAACTTCTACCTGGTCTCATCTGAACACAATCAGTGCTTCATATTTACTTCTAGTGGCTGGACCCTCTCTTTGCTCTAATACCTTCATGTTCTTTTCACGCCACCTTCTCATGCCCTCTTTTATGCTGGCTGAACTTAAATACTTTTGCAGTTTAATTACTTTTTCTAATACAGCCAAAAGAAATCTCTAATTGTTTTATTTAATGATGTACAATACCTAGATGTAGTAAGTCATCATAATGTCATTACTTCATGAAGCGAAATACATCACACTTTATTTTAAATGTTATTTATTTATTTATTTTGAGACAGCATCTTGCTGTTGCCTGGGTAGAGTGCAGTGGCACCATCATAGTTCACTGCAACCTCAAACTCCTGGGCTCAAGGGATCCTCCCACCTTGGTCTCCCAAAGTGCTGGGATTACAGGTGTGAGCCACCTTGCCCAACCCCTTCTGATTTTTAATGAAGCAGAAGAAACTTTTGTCTAGTAACATTTCCCATAATCTGGATTTTGCTAATTGCACCTTCATGGGGTTGTTAAACACGTACTTCTAATTCCTCCATTTCCTGTAAGCTTGCAGTTAGATATAGAAGTTTCATCACATTCAGATTTAATGTTTTGGCAGGAATGTTTCTTAGCTGGCTGGGGAGCTCTCTCACAGGAGGCCACCCACGTATGCTTTGCACTGCTGTGATTAAAGCCACTCCCAGTGTGGTGTGTGCACCGTGCTCCAGGTGGGTGATGAGATAAAGAACCCGTGCCAAAATAGGAACCTGAGTCCCTAAACAAGCTGCTGGGTTCAGCTGCTATTTTCCCATAGCAATACTTTCTGGAGTAAGGCAGAGGTGCAATGATTTATATTCCGGCACCTGACCCTCATCTCCTGGGGGACGCTCACACAGCCTCAGACCAGCAGGCCCAGGGCACGGATCACATCTGGAGTAGCACTGCCCAGGTCTTCTATTTCACAAGGGCCTGCAGAATGGGGTGATTCTAGTTTCATGTATTATTAACAGGAATATTTCTAGAAGAAAGATCACACATCATCAACCACCTGGTTAACCTGAGGTACAGTTCATAAAAGAAAGGCAGGCTAAATACTTGATTACTTCTTTTAGTCAAAACAGTATTCAAACTAATAAGGCAGGCAGGCTTGGTGGCTCATGCCTGTAATCCTAGCGCTCTGGAAAGGTTAAGGTGGGAGGAACGCCTGAGGTCAGGAGTTCTAGACCAGCCTGAGCAAGAGTGACCCCATCTCAACTAAAAATAGAAAAATTAGCCAGGTGTCATGGCACGTGCCTACAGTCCCAGCTACTTGGGACTCTCAGGCAAGAGGATCGCTCGCCCAGGAATTTGAGGCTGCTGTGAGCTAGGCTGACACCACGGCACTCTACCCAGAGCAACAAAGTGAGACTCTGTCTCAAAAAAAAAAAAAAACAAAAAAAGAGAGGTGGTTGCTTTGCATCCTACAAAAATGACCAATGACATTTTCTTTTTAGTATTATTAAATCATAGATTTAAGCAAACCTGACATTCGAGTTACCTGCAGCTGTTTCTACCAAGGTCACGTGCTTTATTATAGTAATAACGGCTGGATACTTTCCGGACAGCCCTTGTGTATTTATCATTAATACCAATAGAAGCAACATCTTTTTTTTAACACCAACAAAGAATCTTTAGTCTTCAACATAATTTGAGGTTAACAAGGAAAATTAGGATTAATAACAAACTCAGAATGCATGTAAGTCAATGCTAGTGCTATGTCCCATTATGTAACCAAAGAGTTAGTAGTTAAGGTTTACCATTAATACTTAGTGAATAATAAATAAAACAGTTTTCAAGGATTATTTTTCTGCTCAGAAAGACAAAAGCTGAAAAGTATTTTTAATAAGAAATATTAAAAAGATTTTTCATTGATACCTTATCTGCTTTAGTATTTTCTTGTTCTGACAGCCAGTGATTTGGATGACAAAAACTTCTCCTTGTGTCTCTGGACTTCAACATTTTCACTAGGTTGGTGATCACCTAGAACAGGTCTGTGTCAGACAATCGAGGTCAGTAACTGCCACGTCGCAGAGCCAAGCACATCTCTAGCCAGAGCGGCACATGGCAGCGGGACCCGGCATCGCATCTGGCCACAAACCATCAAACCAGTGACTAAAAAGGGTTTTTCTCTGCCAGCTTAAGAAAGTGCACAAAGCGTTACCTGCAAACAAATATGTACAGAAAAATCAACACATACATGCACAGGAGAATTTTTTTTAATTATGAGAGAAATGGTGAATAAGTTTTGAAACACAAGTTTGGAAGTATTAGCCCATCTCAGCTACAATGAAAAGACATCTCCATGTGGTGCAATTTTGTAAAACTTTCACAAGTTAAAACAGCATGTCTTATTTTTTTGAGAAACACTGTACCAACGGTACTGGAGGAAAAGAGAAGCATCTAGTAATCATCCTCATGTCTTCCCCAACCCCACCCCCACATACAAATTTCAGTATTTCCCTTAAACAAGCCTCTGGAGTTCAGTCTACTTCCCACCATCACTCCACAAAAATGTAGTCTCATCTCCTTGGTAAGGCTTCCCCAAATGGTCTGGCCTACAAAAATTTTCACTACATTATCATAGCTTAGCTTTTTTTTTTTTTTTTTCCCCTGAATGAGCAATTTTATAGTTTCTCTCTGGCTTCTTACAAAGAGAATCCAACTATTATAACTACCATGAAACCCAGTGGGTACTCAATGACTGATGGGGATCAATAATTATTTGTAAATTTTATAATATATGATTAAAGAAATCTATTAGCACTATTTAAAAAAGACCTGAAATTCTATATTGAATAGATATGTATCTTTTATAAGCAAAGATAAACCAAAATTATAAATCCAAAGTTTTAAACCTCTACAACCAGGATTCAATCACAAACCTACTAGGGAATTCAAGAAGACTGCAATGGTGTTGTCTGAAAAAGTCACTCAGGCTTATGTACACTCTGCTTCTAATTAAATAAAATATACTAGGATAATCAGACGAATAATGAAATCAGAATGTGATTTCTAAATATACCCACTAGCTAAGCAAGATTACACAATCTCAATGGTTACTAGATTTCTCTTTAAAATTCCATAATTTAGCATCTACATACAATAGAAATACAAATGCTTTTTTAAAGAAATGCAAATCCTGACATACAGGGATACCAGAAATTCTCTGTCCCCAAGGAAAAAGGGTGAGAAAGGGTACTTGGGTTGATATCTCTGGCCACTATAACGTGGGTGCCACCTGAATAACCTACTCATGGCCAGAAAAAAGGAGTATTTGAGCACTTTGGCCATGCAAATAAAACTACATTATTAAAAAACCCCTGGAGATCTGGAATACAGCTTTCTAACTGGGGGGCATTTCTTACCAATTTTGAAGTGGCATTTCTCTTGTGACATTTAAAAACCTATCACAATACTATAGTAATTAGTAACCTTTTTGAATTAGTGCAAATTAGCTTAAGTAGTCAGGGTAAATCTGGAGTTAGTTATTCCTTGACCCTTGAATCTGCTGTGCTTGCTCAAGGGGTCAAGTTACATATGTTTTATAATTATCCATTTCTTGTGCAGCATAGGCAGATTGGCAATAGCCTTGTTTTAGGTTCTATCTGGTTAACTGCATGCTCTAAATAATGTCATTGACATAATGCACTTAATTCTTAGAAGTCACTCAGGTTTACTCTTCAAAAGTAAAGATTAAATCTCAATTCGCTGTGTAACATTACATGTGCTATCCTCGTTCAGGACAAATTCAGCTAGTCCCTAGGAGGCACACCATACACTCTTCCAATACTAGAGACAGAAGTATAATCTTTTTGTATGAAGAAAATGTCCTTCCATTTTCATGACCAACTGATACTAGAGATAAATCCAGATTAAACAGCTACCATGCTAAATTTAACCTTTTATAAACACAATAGTTAATAAAGGACATGCTTTCTGACAAATATTTACATGTATTTAACTGCATCATCCCACTAAATATTGGGACCCATGAATTTAACACCCCTCAAAATCAACTAAGAATATTTTTCCTCCTTCATATAAACTATTTTTCTTCTAAGTTTTAAAGAAAAACATAAATATTAGGAAACCATGAAAATCTGACTGGATCCATTCTGTGACGTGAAAACACCTTTAAATACATTCTTTTTCTCCACATTCACTTTCAATATCACTAACTCAACCGCTCCACAAATATTTAGTACCAAAAACAGAAAGTTTGTGGAGGTAACCAGTAAAAAAATTACGTAAATTGCCTAAAGATTACAAAAGGTAAGAAAAACTGAGAAACAATTTTAAACTGATCAACAGATAGCCAGTGTTGAATTCATTAGAGTTTTTGTTTCAATTAAAATTTTATCAAGGTTTCTGGGAGACTTTACCAAAACGGAAAGACTTCTAGAATTTTAAATAGCACCTAAGTCATAGGTGAACCCAATTTTGCAAATTGAGATCAATTGTTATAAACACCTGCCCAGAGTGAATTCTGACAGGTGGAGTTAGGCCTGTGGCTCCTAACCTTTGCCGCATGTTAGAACCCCCTGGAACTTTGGCAAGTGCCCACAGGTCACCAGAGGACAGCCAGAGTCAACTCCTCCGAGGCAGAGCCAGTCAGCAGTTGTCCCAACTGCTCCCAGCGGGTCTGATATACCGAGACTTGAGAACCAGGGTGGTGACTGACAGTAAAATAAAACAGCAAACACATATCAGGAAAACTGGCTCTATCTAGCTCAATATACAAGTTCTAGTAGGTTGTAAGTCATAAATACACAGGATTATGTTCACTTGATGCGTTAACTCTGGTCCCACATATCATGCTCTTGCACACTAGCTCAAAACCTTAGATTAAATAAATAAAGGTTCAGTAACTAATAAATTGAATACCTAGAAACACATACAACTGTTATACATGCTCTATCATGTACCATTTGAATTAAAAATAGGTGATAATTATAGGCAGGTTTCCGTCAACCCAAAAATTAAAAAGATCAGTACATACCTGCACAGAAATGTAGACATTCCTTATAAAAATTCAACTTGACATCTGTCCAAGTTAAAGATTATAGATTAACATGCACTGTTTTCACAAGATCAAAGTGTGTTAGTGAGTTCACTGGCTATGCTGATTGTAAGAAAATTTTGCTTAGTTATCCTTGGGGAAATATTCTTAAGCATTGCCTATATTATCACTTCATAAGAAAATACATTATCATGTAATAAATTTATATATAAATTAGATGACTTAAGGCTATTCATATTAAATTATGACATTTCTGAGTATAGATGACTGATATTTGGAAATAGTATTGCAACTGAAAAGTAAGTACATATAATCCAAGTTCTGAAAGGCAACTGGAAGACCAAGTTACATTATAATGTAAAAGTCTATGTAAAGTCAGATAAGTAAAACCAAATAGCTTTAGTACTTTAAAATCTCAATAAAAAGCATATAATTTATAGGTATTTAAGTGTGGTCAATGTGTAATGTGGTAAACAGATCAAAAGAGAAAATTTTTAAAATTTAACTTCACGATGAAGAATATATAAAAATGACATAAGAGAAAAACTTGTAATGCACCAGCTCTAAGAAAGTCATCTCCCAGGCAATGCCCATTTCCTACAGCTGTGATGATGCTGAAGCTGGTGCTGCATCCTCCGTGCTTCTGCAGTACCAACCTCTTAAGCTTGTTCTTTCTCAGTGTGAGTAGCTGAATGCTTGTCATCCTTACAACACAGGGATAACAGGGACCCAGTGACCATGCAGGGGTGGGCCACCTGGGGCCTTGGGGCCACATATGGTCCTCTGGATCCTTGAGTACAGCCTTTTGAATGAATCCAAATTTTACAGAGCAAATCCTCTTGATAGAGGGATTTGTTTTGTGAAGCTTGGTTTCAGTCAAGGGCTGCACTGGGGATCCGGAGGGCCACATGTGACCCCAAGGCCACAGGTTTCCCAACCCTGGCCTGCCACCACAATGAAGTATCTGCTCTTGACTGCAGCTGTCAGAAGTTAATCAAGTTTTATACAGCTCTTAGTTATCACTTGTTAAAAACTGGCATATTTTGAAAAACGGTATTCTCCACCACATGTTTATAACTCTACAAAATTACTACTCAAAGTATCCACTTTAGTCAAAAAGCAAAAACAAAAAACTCAAACCTTCAAAGACAGAAAAGGATATGGCAGAGCTCTACAAAAACAAAATTCGGGTACATATCGCTTTGCAACTTTTGGCTAACACTGACAGTTAATGATGACATGTTAGGGTTTTAGGGCATTACTATTGTTTTAAATTTTTACTTTTTTAAAAAACTTTTTTGAAACTGAAAAGTACAAATCAACCACCAAGAAAGTGAAAGTCACTCACAACACAGCTTTCTCCCCGTGTGCACATACACAGACAGAAGGCGTGAGAGCCTTCCTCCTCATCTCCCTGACACACCAGTGAGGGAACTCCTGTTAATTTTGGTACCTGCACACAAAGACATATCAAAACAGAATTTCCTATCTCCTCATAGAGCTAAAGCAATTATAGCTATAAATTACACTTCAAGAGGAGTTTATAAATTTGATAGATGCATAAACTGTTTTAGCAGTGTCAATGCAGGGCTTAGAAGCTGACCTCAGTTCTTACAGTGACAAAAAAAGATGACTCTATCCACTTAAAATTCTATTTCCTGTGCCTCTTACACAAATGAGCTCAGCAGGACCATCAAAAGCCTGAGAAATGAAAACGGCTGGTGCTGAAGGAGTCAAGTCTCGTCACTTGCAAGTCTGTCAAAATCAACAGAAGGTAGGAGATCATTGGCAAAATGCTTTTACCTTCCTTGGTTGATTCTACCTTGAATTATTCAACTCCAATTTGGCACTATGATATACTAAAAATGCCGATAAAATTTTATTTTAATACTTTTCAATGGGGAATGTAGAGTAGCAGCTAGCTCTACCAACTACTAGCTGCATGACATCATTTGTAAAATAGAGATAAATACAGTGTCTTCCTCACAGAATTATTGTATTAATATTAAATCAATTAATATATGCAATGCTCTTAGAATACCGTCTAAAACATAGTAACCACTCAGTCGTAAATTCTTACCATCTCATAATTAAGGTAATATTTTCTTAAAAGAAAAATGAATGGAGCTGATTGCTAAAAGACTATACCTTGTTTTTGTTATTTTTAGGGCTCAGCTTAGTAACAGGTAGAATAAAATGGTTTGGGGGGTACTGTTTTGGTCAAAGAACAGAAATCCATTCAAAAACTTGTCTTCAAATTATTCCATTCTAAACTCAAAAAGTCTTCATAACAACTCAATTTCAAACCTAAAACAATCCTGTACCAAGAAAAGTGAACTTTCACCCTAATTGTTAAAACCTTCAGTGACTAATAAAGTGGTAAGGAGTCACTTTGAGACATAAAGACAAGAGTTAACTACAAAATTTTAATTTAATGCTTAAGCAAAACAAAACAGGGCCAGGGTGCAAAATACACAGCATTATTAACTTCAGAGACTTCTATGTTCTAAAGATAAGCCTGTCATATGAAAATTATAAAACTCTCAATAGGTGCTATAACTTCACTATGAACTTATCTGATACTGTACACAAAACCTGATATCCTACTTAATGGAAACCTTTATTAATAGAGATCCCAGAGTTTAATTAAATACTGAAAAGAAAACACATATGCTACCATAATACCCACACCCAGGAAAAGCTTACGTAAAGATCATAAATTTTCAATAGCAAAGATGTGGAAACAACCCAAATGCCCATCAATACATGATTGGATTAGTAAGCTGTGGTATATGTATACCATGGAATATTAGCTATAAGAAATAGAAGATATGACATCTCTATGGTTCTCCTGGAGAGAGCTGGAACCCATTATATTAAGTGAAGTATCCCAAGAATGGAAAAACAAGCATCACATGTACTCACCAGAAAATTGGTTTCCCTGATCATCACCTAAATACACATCTGGGACACATCTGGGAACGACACCAATTGGATATCAGACTGAGGTGGGGGGTGGGGGAGG
>JAPYYL010000031.1:2647025-2659144 GCA_028534055.1 Eulemur mongoz
GCTCTGACTTGGGGGGAAAGGCGGTACAGGAGCAACATATGTAACCTGCAATTCTGTATCCCCCATAACAAGATGAAATAAAAAAATAAAAATAAAAAATAAATAAATAAATCATAAATTTTAATAAGATAGCTTATTTTTAACTTAGAAAAGTTACAAAATTGTCAATTGCTAAGAAAAGATATATTAAGGGCTGAATATATGACCTTTAAAGTTTACTTAGGAATATAGACATAGGTAATTAAAATAAATTGTGCAAATGTATATTACACCAATCTGCACAATTATATGCTGTATTCACTGCAATCAAAACATTATCAGTTTTTTCTCTGCTACTAATGCTCATGCTCTAAGTGCAATGTGTTGTAAAATCAGGCAGAATGGGCTGGCCAGGGACTCTCCCGGACTTGTAGAATGAATAGCATTCCTTAAATAGCCCACCAGCTTAACTGCAAGCACTAATGGGCCCTTCCTAAAGCCTCGCTTGAAATCTTTCTCCAAACATGGCCAAGAAGAAAGTTTTATTAGCAATATTAATACAAGCTTAGTTGATCATTTTCATTCAATTAACTTCTTTCAATTAAATAGACAGCTTGACAAAAGCAGTGATAAAAGACCCGAAGGGACAGCTGATGACTGGAACTGAACATCAGTGTGCGAGAGGTCGTTGGTATTACACAGACTGTAAATCTAGCATTCAATTTGGAAAATGCATTTCTTCTGCTCTCACTCCTTTAATGAGCAATTTTGGCTGACTAGATTAGATGTGTTTGCTGCAGAAATTTCATGGGAAGTCAACCACCCTTTCCCTTTTCTTTTCTTCTACCCCACTGGTTATATTCTCAGTGGTGGTGGTTTCCTGCCAACATTACAGCCACAGTAACTCATAACTTCTCTTTTAAAATGAAGATATTTTAAAATAATTTACATATAACTTGCATTTAAAATTAATGACCTATTCTACCTTATTAATCAGTTATTTGAAAAATAAAACCTGTAAGAAATTTTAAATGAAAACATTAAAAATTTTAAATTATACTTCACCTTGTCACAGTAAGTACTTATGGCAATTTACAAAAGATATATGTGACAATGTAAAAACAAGGTTTTAAAATGAGGTAAACTTAAATTAAAATTACTTTTCTTAATTAAAAAGTTCTGCAAATTAAAATGTATGCCAGAATCAAACCTATTCTGAAACGAGTCAAGACAAAACACATTTGTATGCTATTGGACCTCTGTAAGCAATAAAACACACATCCTCCATACCTTAAATAACTGAATCCAGCGTTTCTGTTCCATCTGTATACACTGCTGCATGTCGGAGCTGGTGGTGACCCCGATGCTCTAGAAGGCCGTGACGTACTCCTCCTGCACCTCCGGCCTGGTCTGGGGGTGGGCCAGCTTGATGATCCCCAGGCAGGCACCCCGGAGGCAGCGGGACAGCATCACCAGCTCTTCCAGAGTGAAAGACATCACTGACAACAGTCTCTGACCTACAACTGAGAAACATGACCCAGTTTTCTATCACGTTTCTGTTTTCATTTCTTCACACATACTGCAAGACTTAAAAGAAAAACTGACAGACCATGTAGACAGCAAAGAACTAACTTCTCAAAATTCTCACCTTCTATGGGATCACTGAAGAATTCATTATCATGTATGGAAATTAGCAAATGACTAAACAAGGAGCTATAAAGGTAAAAGAGTGGGATGATTCGACTGGAATCCTCAAAAGACATAGGCAAGCCCCTTGATATTACCTGAAGTAGTGGGACCATGGACCTTGAGTTGGGGAAAGGGAGGAAAAACAGTTATTTTAAGATTAGTTTTAGTTCGGGAACAGATAAAGACATGACACCAGACAAATGTAATCGGGGCCCACAACAATCACATTAACACTTAAAATACTTAGAGGGAAAGTCACTGTGACTGTGACAACATAGGTTAATAAATAGCATGTATTAATTTAAAAACAGCACAGCAACCTATTACTCTTCAGGAATGTGCCTGCTACTTATAGCAACTGACTGGATAAACGAAGTTACTAAGGATGAGCTAGTGGTCCCAAGGCTGAGGCCACTGCGGAAGACACACACTGTACCCTGCTTTTACAAAGAAAACTGTCCCCCTTTCCCTCAACTCAACATACCTTAAAAAGGCAAATCATTCTGGTCTCAGGAAAAACCCACCCAGTCGTGTACTTTCAGGAACATCCAAAATAGTTCAAGGTATGTTAAAAACAGTTCAGTCCTGAAGCACAATGAGGACCTTCAGGGGAACAATGTTTCCCCTTTCTGCACTGGCCATGCTCCCATTGTCTACATTATTAATAGATATTTCATATATACATACATATATAATGTAGATGATATATATCATTAATAGATGAGATTTGACCAGCAGTCAGGATGCACAAATTCCATATGATAGCAAAGCAGAAAGGAGGTCACCAGTTATCAGTAGTCGGGCACTGGTGGGCTGGGCTGGACTGCCTGGGGTTTCCCAGTCCCTGTCGGGCATGGTTCACGGAGCGTACAGCTCAGGGCAGGCACTGCCACCAGCAGTGCAGTCCCAGCTCCACGTCCATGGGGAAAAGATGCTCTGGGCACCATCCTACACAGCTGCACACACCTGGATCATACTTGCAGTTGTAATACTTTGTATCAAGCACTATGCTGAATGGACTCACGAATTAATGAATGAAAGCCATTCATCCAAAATAAAAATGTAGCAGGGATACACAAAAAAAGAACAAAGTACAATTGTCCTACCTCACTGCCAAAGCCTGGATGATGGAAAAAGGCTGTTGATGTGAAGGATAAAAGTGGTATAGGGCTGCTTTAACTGGATCGCAGTGGCTGCTTCTCACTCCCCATCTCATGAGAACAGGAGCCCTCTCCTACTTCCGTTATTTATTTGAGAGAGGGTACTGTTTTGTCACCAGGACTAGAGTGCAGTGGTGTCATCATAGCTCACTGCAACCTCAAACTCCAGGGCTAAAGGGATCCTCCTGCCTCAGCCTCTTAAGTAGCTGGACTATAAGCACACACCACCACATCCAGCTAATTTTTCTATTTTTTGTAGAGATGGACTGTTGCTATGTTGCTCAGGTTGGTCTCAAACTCCTGGCCTCAAGTGATCCTCTTGCCTTGGCCTCCTAAAATGGTAAGATTACAGGCGTGAGCCATGCGCCTGGCCCCTCTCCTATTTCCTGAGTTACTCCCCACCATGCCTAGTACCAGGCCAGCCATATACAGTGGTATTCAGTAAAAATTTTGCAGACATAGAGAAGAGAAAAAATGTAATGTCATACATTTTGTTGATATTAGTAAAAATAAATGATTGGTATCTTAACTAAAACTACAAAAATAATAGATAATATTGAAGAACATATTCTGTTTAGGGGAATATGGTATAGCTAGTGTTAACCAGTTGCAATGTGGACAAAATATTTTCTAACTCTAAAAAAGTGAATAATCAGCTTCAGTTGTCATCCCTGTCAAGAATCTTTGTACTGAAAATCATTCTCCTCATCATATCATCAACTATACACGTTAATGCCACGATGCATAAAATCCTTACACAGCTTCCCTAAAAAAAGAAATAGGGTAATTAACCAACAGTAACTTATTTGTTCTGTTTAAACCCCTGTGAAATAAGCAAAAGGAATTAGTCATGTTTACTTTAATGTCAGGAACTGGGACAGGCAAGAAGGGTAGTTATTTGTCACGAGTCCTTGGCACGAGTGAGAAACAGATGTCTTGGGTTCTCAGATGACCACTCTTTCCGCTATGAACACTGACTCTAATATTCCTCTGAAAAGAGGTCAATCCCAAAGACTTATGTGCAGATAAAAAGTCCATAATTTACTGTAATGGCAAAGACACTGATTCATAACTCAGGGGAATTACCAAACATCAGTGAAACCTCAGGCAGGTTCCTGACCTGTCTCCACCCTCAGGACAAGGGTTTTCCCGTTCTGTGTCTGTGGGAGAACTCCCGTCTCCCTGCCCCAACTTACAGAGCTTCTTGTTTTCTACTTAAGAATGGATTTTTGCCTCAAAAAGTTTGCAGAGTACTACTGTAGACTATTCTGGAATTATTTAATCAAATAATGAACAGCATCCCCTGTGGATATCTGGGCAAAGCACCGTTATGCTATGTCTTGGTACAGGGAGGCCTAATGGAAAATAGTAACCAGCTGGCTGTATGCTCTTTCATCTTCAGCAAGAAGGAAACTATGCTGGCTGATTTCAACAGCAAATACTGAAAATGAGGTAAATGAATAAAAATGTGATTTGCAAAATGTCTGATATTCCAAAATAATTGTTTCCTATCCATCTAGAGACACTTTAAATGTGTTAGGTTATTGAGTATGGAATGTCTGATTTCCTTAAGTACTAAGCTTGACAGCTGGTATCTCTGACGTTTCACTTTCACACTTCTCATTTTGTGTTTATTGTGTCTTTCAAATGCACAGTTTGGCTTATGATTATCTTTCAATTTTATTTTTTAGAGCAATTTTTGTGAAACCATGGATAAGTAAAAAATTCATGTTATTTTTTAACATTAGTTCTGTTGTGGAACCAATGCAGCAGACAGCTAGAAATATCAACTTAGTGTTTGGGAAGGATGTGGCTAATGAATGCACAGTACCTCGATGGTTTGACAAGTTCCATTCTGGTGATTTTAATCTTCAAAATGAGCCATGTGGGTGACCTGAGACCAAGGTGAATATTGAAAGCTGTAGTGGAAGCGAATCCATCTCAACCTGTGTGTGAATTAGCAGAAAGGTTTGACGTTACTATTCCAACATTGGACCATTTGAAACAAATGGGCAAGGTAGAGAAGCTGGATAGATGGGTAACACATGAATTAAACCAGCATCAGAAAAGCACTGTCTCGAAGCTTGCCTTTCTTTGCTGTTATGACATAAAGGCGAACCATTTCTATACAGTATTGTTACCTGTGATGAAAGATGGAATCTTTTTGACAATTGCAAGTGTTCAGCACAACAGATCGATAAAGGTGAAGTGCTGAAACATAGTCCAAAACCAACTATTCATCCCAAAAACCTAAAATCCACTACGGCTTTATGAAACCTGGTCAATCAATTACAGCATATGTCTATTGCAACCAATTGAAATGATGCGGATGCCTGAGATTAAGCAGCCAAGATTGGTCAACAGAGACAGGCCAATCCTCTTGCAATAGCACATGTCACAAAAACCAACGCTGCTCAAACTACAGAGGCTGGACTTGGAAACTCACTGTCATCCACTGCATTTACCAGACCTTGCACCAACTGACTACCACTTCTTCCAGGCTTTGGACTACTTCTTGCAAAGGACAATATTCAATTCTCAACAAGCTGTGGAAAATACCTTTTGTGATTTCATAGCCACTTCCTCTCCAGGCTTCTTTGCTGCTGGCATAAACAGGCTACCGTTAAGATGGCAAAACTATGTTGCCAGTTGCACACTTTGATTAATTGTACTGCTTCTTGTTTGAGATAATAAACTAAACTTTTCATTCAAAATCAGACATTTAATATTTAATGACCTAATCGTACTGCTGGTGTGGGGTGAGAAACAGTGCTTCTCAGTCAGCCCAGAACCAGCTGCATCTCAGGGGCCTGGTGAGCTGACCACGGCACGGACTTTGGGTTCTAACCCAGGTCTCAGGGCAGGGACAGGGTCTGCACTTTAACGTGCTCCCTTGAGGACACCGCTGCACACTAACAGTGAAGCCCCAGTTATCAAGTCTGCTGCGAAGTGTTTCCAAATTTCACTGAATGCCAATTTCAGAAAATCAGGGATTTCATTTTATATTTTATTCCCAATAGTAAATGTGATGAGACATACACAGAAGGTCACTGATTCACGATGGTTCCACCTGGGATTTTTAACGAGATAAATATTCAATTGAAACTGGTACTCTGAGTACCCATAAAACCATTCCTTTTTTCACTTTCGGTACAGTAGTCAATAAATTATGAGATATTCAGCACTTTATCAAAAAATGGGCTTTGTATTTGAAGATTTTTCCCAACTAAATTTGATGTAAGTGTTCTGAGCATGTATCAGGTTGGCTGGACTAAGTGGTGAGGTCTCAGTACATTAGGTGTACCAAGTCATGGTAGCTTCAACTTATGAGGTGTTTATCAGGACATACCCCCATTATAAGTCAAGGAGCATATGTATTAAGAATGTATTAATACCCTGTCAGTTTCTTGAGGTCTTAACAAGTAAAAGGTCAGGTGTGGTGGTTCACGCCTATAATCCCAGCACTCTGAGACGCTGATGGGGGAGGATCACTTGAGGTCAGGAGTTCAAGACCAGCTTGAGCAAGAGCAAGACTCCAACTCTATTAAAAATAGGGAAAAAAAAAAAATTTGATGGGTGTGGTGGCAAGCACCTATAGTCCCAGGTACTCAGAAGGCTGAGGCAGGAGGACTGGTTGAGCCTCAGAGTTTGAGGATGCTGTGAGGTAGGCTGATGCCACAGCACTCTAGCCGGGGCAACAGAGCAAGACCCTGTCTCAAAAAAAAAACAAAAAACAAAAAAAGAAACTATCTAAAAACTTGTATAATTTTATCAACTTATAAAATGATAATTAACAGTAAGTCATTTTTTCTTTCACACACCACGATTCTATTTCCTCACCAAAAGATAAATATCAGAAACAAATAAGCAATTATCAGACAATAATATGAAAGTATCACTGCTCCTACGCTGGGACACTTAAGGCAATGGTAATCTCCTGTCCTAATGTTTCTCAATCTCCTTTTGCCCTAAGCAAACCTGTCATTCATGAAAGATAAGGTTGGCAGTGAGACGTGAGTGATGTACACCAAAAAATACCACAAAACAAAACAGACCTAAAACCTTATATTTTAGTTTGGAAATGAAAGGCCAGAAAAGAATTTTTCTAGGCATTATGTTATTTCAGGGGTCTCTCATCTCTGCTTGGGTCACTCACTATCGATGCAAGACAATCACTTAATGATTACATGTTTCACCAGATACATTCGCATGGCTAAAAACCCCCTTTACTCACTTAAGATTCATTAAGATTAAATGAAAACACAGGAAAGTAATTCAAAGTAATGCTATTCATAAATTGACATTTCTATTAGTAACAATAGTTTTGTACAGATGGTTTGAAGACCAGTTCCATTCATAAAGAGGCCAACTGTGGCCAATTAAAAGGTCCTAAAATGTATCTCTTGCTCTATGTACTGCATTAAAAAGCCCCAAATCCAGAAATTTCAACACAAGATTTTTCAGCACCACCTTACATGGTACACAACAGAGAGCGGCAGGTGAATGCATATTTAAATTCTGGACACCTACTCTCGACCTCCCAAAAATTCTTTCTTCCAACTTCTTGTTCATAAAAAGAAAAAAACCCACCCTTTCCTTCCACACTCTTGCCCTACAACTGAGACTTGCCTTTCCTTTACAGGATGAGCTAGTTGCATTCTCTCAGTCTGTGAGGAACCAGGCTACACAGCAGGAGGTGAGTGGTGGAGCCACTGAAGCCTCATCTGTATTTACAACCACTCCCCATGGCTGGCATCACCACCTGAGCTCCGCCTGCTGTCAGATCAGCAGTGGCATTAGATTCTCATAGGAGCAGGAACCTACTATGAACTGCACATATGAGGGATCTGGGTTGGGGCTCCTTATGAGAATCTAATGCCTGAAGATCTGATGTAGAGCTGAGGTGGTGATGCTGGCGCTGGGGAGCAGTTGCACACACAGATTATCATTAGCAGAGAGGTCTGACTGCACAATAAATGTAATGTGCTTGTGTCATCCTGAAATCATGGCCCTCACCCATGTCCGTGGAAAAATTGTCTTCCACGAAACCAGTCCCTGGAGCCAAAAGAGTCGGGGACCACTGCACTAAGTTTAATCTCCAATTAATTGAGTTACACACCTCATCTTTTTATATCACAGTACAGAGAGACTGGCTAGACTTCTCATGGAGGAAAAATCCAAAAACATGGTAAAGGGCTAAGTCAGTATGCCAGGAAGAATTTTAAATATGATTATTTCTTCTTATGTATTCAATTAAATATATACATTAAAGAGGCTTTCAAGTTACACATTTATAAATGAAAAATCAAATTATTTCAACAAAAGTTCTAAAAACCAACCTCTACATTGTTTTAATGTTTGTAATGATGTTAAATTTGCCTCAATCTATATTTTCACTGTCAAAAGAATATTAAATCTCTTCTGATGGGTGCCCAGGGTAAAAAAAAAGAACATTAACTAAGTCATATGGAGAAAACAAATTTCCAAGTCTCTGGTAAATAACATACGGATAAATAACTATAAAATTAGGCACTAAGTTTTCCTTTTGTGAAATTGAGAGCATCCAGAATTTGTCTTCCAATACGAAATGAGTTTAGCAGAAGAAGGACTTAAGAACACCTGCATGGAGCATCTCCGATTGGGCAGCCACTGCCTGTGCCCTGGAGCTCAGTCTGTGATCATGTAACATACCGTGTGATCATGCACATTGTCATGGAAGATATCAGAAACCACAGGTGTCTCAGAAACCAGGCACTGAAGGCTAAACTGTAGAGAAGCCTAAAAAGGAATGGGGGAAAAATAAGGAAGAATAACCAAAGTGAGCAACTATTCACTCAATACATTCCTTTCAAAAAAAGAACAAGCTATACACTGAAGATAAAAATGTACAGTTTAGAAAAAAACCTATGCTAAACACCATGAAAGCCGCCTTCTACAGCAGCCACCTGATGAGGACACCAGGGCGCAGCCTTGAGCTGGCTCCCTGATGCAGCATGCACTGCGTGGAGTCAGGTGAGCCCAGGATGTGGCCAGGAGACCCACCCAAAAGATACAGGTGCAGGCTGCTCAAGCAGAAGCTGAGGCTGCTCCCCTTCTGACTGCACATCATAGTAACATACCACGATACATCAATTTTGTGCAATATTAATACATTACTCTTAGTAATATGCATTTAAAATTTCTAAAATATTTAATGATTGTAAGCCACATTTCTTGAAATAAACACAAAAAAGTTTGTTAACATCTCAAAAATGATTTAAGTCTAAAAATATGTTTTAAAGGTCCTTTAAAAATGTTCCCTTATAATATCAAATTGATTAAAAAGACCAAAGAGCTATGGAAAGAAGGGGTGAAACTAAATCAGTTGTTTTGTTTTTTTTTTAAGGTGTAGGATAGTAGGAAAACATGATTTTAAGAAAGGAATGTGATCTTACTAGAAACATTCTAGAAGAATAAGAAAGAAGAAAAACAAAAGCAAAGTTGGAATCAGGCGTGGTGGCTCACACCTGTAATCCTAGCACTTTGGGAGGGAGGCCAAGGTGGGACAATTACTTGAGGTCAGGAGCTTGAGACCAGCATGACCAAGAGTGAGACCCTGTTGCTATGAAAAACAGAAAAATAGCCAGGCACAGTGGCCTGCACATGTAGTCCCAGCTACTCAGGAGGATCACTTGAGCCCAGGAGTTGTAGGTTGCAGTGAGCTATGATGATGCCACAGCACTCCAGTCCCAGGGATAGAATGAGACTCTGTCTCAAAAGGAAAAAAAAAAATAGGTATAATCCTGGAATGAAATACTCAAAGATATTAAAAGAGCAGAATTCCATACTTTTAAATACCAACATATCCAGTCTTACATCCTTTTTGTCGGAAGCTAAATTTAACACAGAATCGCTTCATTTTCAAGTCTTAGAAGGCCTCAAACATCATCTGGTCCCACTGCTGTATGTTACAAGGATAGCAGGCACAAACGCCACATGGGACCCAAAGTGGAAAGCTGCTGGTGGCAGAGCAAGGCTCCCGTGTCACAGTGGGCTCTTTACCCTGCAAGGCAGCACCAGCCCTTGAGGACCTGGCCCCCAGGGTCTTCACAGGAGCTTCCCTTTCCTGTCAGGAGAAACGGCACTAATGGTAACTTGATCATCTGACTAAATAAAACACTATGTCGTACCCACAACTCTGTGAATTTATTTACTGCAGATAGTGCACTGTATTGAGTATACTTTAATAGACTGAATTTTGCAAGTATGTTCATTTCAATGATCACAGCAGAAGAGAGAAATAAGGCACATTTCAATACAAAATCTCAAATTTGATTGACTGAGTAATTTCTTATATTTAATCCAAAATACCAGATGCATTGTTCTGTATCAGCATTTTCTGAGGACAAAATATGAACTATGGAGTCTGGTTTTTAAAAAGAACTCCATTCTTATTTTAGTGTGGTACATTCTGAGATGTCCCAATGGCACTAAGGGCACAATCACTGAAAAAAACAGTAAAAGCACGAAAGAGCATGCGAAATTACCCAGAATCATGAAATCTTCACCTAGAAAGAATCTATTAGATCAGTTTGCAACCACGTTTCCATGTCATGCAGGCTAAAAGCAATCTGTTTGAATCAGAAAATGAAGAGGTTGGGCTACATCAATTTTAAGGTCTTTCCCAGCTCAAAAGTATTATGATTTTACAAAAGTATGTGTGACATTTGTCAAAAGAACATGCCATGACAATCATGAAATTGTGACAACACTATTTTAATTCCATAGAAAAGCTTCATTCAGTGAGTCTCAAAATTACAGTGAAAATTAAGAAAAAAAATCTTATTGGAATAAGAAAAAAAATATTTAATAGCTGTTGAGCCTAAGAATACTGAGTTATAGAAATGCTTCCTGTATTTTTGTAGACAAGATTTGATTTCAGAAGTCAAATAAGGCTTTGCCTTAAAGAAAAGTAAATGTGTTAGTTCAAAAGTTGCCTCGCCTCAGGAGGGTGTCTCATTGGTCAGTGATAGCTGCATTTCAAAGAGACAGCTGTAAGCTGGGCCTATGGTTCTCACCTGTTTTGAAAGACAAGACAGGCTTCACCTAGGGCCCTAGGTCACCAGAGCTAATCAACAAGATATGATCAAATAGATATGCTAATGCCCAAGCCGGCCCAGATGGAACCATGCCGTTCAAGTAATCAGCACAAGGCACACCTCATGTTGACTTCTGAGATTGTCTCTGTCTCCAAGAACACAATCACCAGAGCCAAGATGTCTCTGTTTTTTGCTAAAGTAATAGCCTTATCATAAAACTTAGAAGTTTGCCCTAAGAATATTTTTTAACTCATTGTTCACCTAGATAGAGTTAGTTAAGGATCTGTGGTAGCCTTTTAGAAGACTTAAACCAAACTGCCTGTTAGTATGTAAATCCCATTGCCCTTGGCAACAGGAGCCTGTATCTGCCCTATAAAGTACCTGTGTGGAGTTTCAGTCTTTGTTATATTTTTCCATGGGAGAAATATATACCTTCCGGTCTCCTCCTTTGTCTATTTTCATAAACCTTTACTTTATAAACTATATCTCTGGCTCTGTGTATTATTATTATTCTTTTATATCTGTTTCCTACTATTTTTTCATCCTTTGCGATGACCCCTGCCTGAGACCCGATTGGAGGAAAAACCTCTTTGCGGGAAGCGTAGCTAACTCCCCACAAGGAAGAGTTTAACTTTTACCCAGAAAGGAGTTACATATGGTATCGCTTACATTCACTTAGATAGAGCAGATAGACATTGAGTTGCCTGTGGGTTTGCTTAACTCTGAGAATCGAAGATGTGTGCAGAGTTCACTGTCATATACATATTAGAAATAAGTCACTGAAGAACAGGAATTGATAGTAGGAAAATGTGTGCTCTCTTTGATTCTAACTGATGCTATTCACTTCTGTGACTATGCTTGCTTTTAGTTGTTTGATAAATATAGTTAATCAGAATGAAAAACAGGTATAAGAGCAAGGGTAACTCCATGATAGGCTAGGCTTCCTGGATGTGAGAAACTAACAGCCTAGTTCTGCTTCTGTATATATGGCTTGCTGGCTTGGTGCTTAGCATAAGCGGAGCCATGGCAGGCTCCAATAAAGTAAAGGAAAACAAGGCCCCGGGGAGGTAACTGCAAGTTACTTCCTGATAAAGGGCTGGAGAGTCCAGGGGCCCTCCAACCAACTAAGTAAATAAGAAGGGCAAGACATGATCAGCGCATGAACGGCTTGTGCAGAGCGTGTGTTCCCAGTATCACTTGTAACCAAAAACTA
>JAPYYL010000031.1:2659644-2687042 GCA_028534055.1 Eulemur mongoz
TCTAGTTTTGTTGTTTTTTCTTTCAATACCTGAGTATTTATGGTTGACTATATAGATATTTATTTATGTAAATTATATATTCAAGAGAAATGAGATCTTACACATTCTATTCTACAACTTGCTTTTTACAAATTTCATATGGTTTAGCTATCTCAGAGTTTGTGAGCACATGCTTGTTTTTATTTTGTGGTTTTATGGACCCTCAAGAATATTCTTATGGTGTAAAAGTCCCAACCTAGAAGGGTTCTACTTTAAGTTCCAGGGAAGGCCATAGAGTCTCCTTGGGCTCTGGCCTCTGGCTGAAGCCTGGCCTTACCTTTTATGTTCTATTCCCCAGCCACCCTACATTGGGGAGCTTCACCCATGAGGTTTTTGCTAGGCTGTTCCCTCTGCCTGGAATGTCTGCCAGCTTTGCTCTGACAAGACTCTACTAAGATTCCCCTGGGAGGCCATGCCTCACCATCCCCGACCTGGTTCGTGATGCTATTATTGCACAGATCGCATTGTATTATGATTTTTTTTTAACCTGCTTCCTAGGGCTGGGAGGGTGAAACATTTCAGGGAACACCCACTCGCAGAGGTGTTTACTTAAGTTGTGCTTGCTGGTGCCTCGTCTGGGTCCTGCTGCTCTGCTGGCTAGGAGGACTGGACCTGTATCTTCTCCCCCAGCCAAGCCAGCAGTGTGGGATGTGCAGCCTCCCACAGCATCGAGCTCTTTCTTGGCTCCAGGGGACCATGGAGACAGGTCTGCTTTTCCACATGAGGTTAATATGAGACTTGTTAAATCTCTGTCTTCTAGGTCATAAAGGAAAATATACAACTTTGATTTAAAAAATGTAAGAAACACCCTAAACTGAACCATAAGAAAAAGCCATGAACCTTCAACATGGAAGAATATTATCATAGAAGATAATGATTGCTTGTTTTATTTCCTTTCCATAAAGAAACTGAGTTCTTCATTAAAAATGTATTATCTTAGCCAGGAACAGTGGCTCACGCCTGTAATCCTTGGACTCTAAGAGGCTGAGGCAGGAGGACTGCTTGAGCTCAGGAGTTCAAGACCATCCTGAGCAAGAGTGAAACCCCATCTCTGTCAAACATAGAAAAATTAGCCAGGAGTCGTGTTGAGTGCCTGTAGTCCCAGCTACTTGAGAGAATGAGGCAGGAGGATCGTTTGAGCCCAGGAGTTTGAGGTTGCAGTGAGGTATAATGATGCCACTGCACCCCAGGCTGCGCAATAAAGGGACACTCTGTCTCAATAAAAGAATACTATCTAGTATAATTTTGCATATTTTCAATAGGTGTGTTTTTTGCTTTTTTTTTTCTAAAAACAAAACAAGACAAAAAGAATGTTGATCTCATCCTCCTAGAAATCATCAGAGTTAATGACTTGCTATAAATCCATCCGGATATTTTGTGCATATATGTATATAACAAAAATGAGTTCTTCACATACATTCTCTTATAATAGAGTTTCCACTAAGATTATAATTAACATTTTTCCATGTCAATATATATTTCAGAAACACCAATCTTACAGCTACACATTCCCAAGGTTGTATTTCAAGCTAACTTTGAAATAGTTATCTTTACAAAATTAGTCACTCAATAAGGAACAATAAAACAAACTAAACTTCTAAAAATAGATTACTGAAGATTATTTAGTGTGGGACTCTACTAATGAAAGGCAAAGAAATGACATAATCATTTCCCATATCCTGGGGTAGATTAAATATTATCCTCTAAGCTTTATTTAGTTGTCACAACCTTATGAGTTAATTAGCAAAGAGTTAACTAAATGCTTGATAACTATATGACACTGCACAAATCAATAATCTAAGGAATGTGAACTGTTTCCTGAAAGCAAACAGGATTCACTGGGAGATGTTTAAGCAAAACGTGACAAAGAATATAGCTGTGACACAATGAGGGAGGAGAGTGTGAGTCCAAGCCTAGCACTTTCCCCGTGATCGTTCTGTGAAGGCAAACATGTTCTAATAGGTGCTAATAAGGTAGCCACTGGACACATGTGACTATCAGGCTCTTGAAATGTGGCTTGTGTGAAAGAGGACCTGAGTTTGTGCTTGTATTTGATTTAAAGCAAAAATATCACTAGTGGCTACCATGCAGGGGACCGCGACTCCAGGTTGCAGGCACAGACATCTGAGTGAATATGGTGGGATGGAAAGAGGCGGCTCCTGGGAGCGATGCTGGATCAACCACAGACTGCATGTGGGTCTGAGGACAGGTCCAAAGGGCACCTCCTATTAAGCAGGTGCGTATGTGTCCAGAGCTCCAAAAAGTAACTTAAGCTAAAGACATGAATGTGAGTTAGTAGGACATAGTTGAGGCCATCTGCATGAAAGACATCACTCCGGAGAATCAAATGAAAGAAAAGAACTAACAAGTGGAATAGAATTAGTCTAAGAAGTTTGAGAAAGACTAAATAAAACAGAGAAAAAGAGGAACCCATAAAGGAAACTGAGAAGGAGGAGCCCAGGTGTTAAAGAAAACTCAGGAGGACACAGTGTCTGTGAAAGGAACAGGTGAAGGAGATCAAGAAAATAAAGGATGAGGAAGGCCAGACACCACACAAAGGCAAGACAGTCCCTGGGCCAAGCAGGGCCACCACAGGCTGGTCTCAATGTGGACATCTGCAAGCTAGGATCACACAGCCATTCCACAACACATGCAATGCACCCACTAAAAATCCCAAGTCTGCCAGGGTTAAAGCTGAACCTTTCAAACAGGCTGTCCTTACTATCTTACATTCTCATTTTAGTCCTCTAGATATTGGAATTGCGCCTTCATTTTTCCCTCTCTCACAATAGAGCCAGTTAATATTCATCTACATGTATACTTTTTAGAGACAGGGCCTCACTCTCTCACCCAGGCTGGATGGCAGAGGCACAATCACAGCTCACTGCAGCCCTAAACTCCTGGGCTCAAGTGATCCTCCTGCCCCAGCCTCCCAAAGTGCTAGAATTACAAGTGTGAGCCACTGCGTCCAGCCTTAATCATATTTTAAAATAGGGGATATATTTTCTTAAGAAAAAAATTACTTGAGATTCAAATGTTATTCAGATTTCCAAGTCCAACAGTAAGATATATAATTTTCTTCTCAAAAAAGGAACTGGCAACTCATTTATTACTTAACTAATTAAGAAAAAATTAAGTCATTCACCTAATCCAAATCTCAAAGTACTGTAAAAACAGTGTAGTTAGAAGACCAGTCCTCTTCCAGCCCTGGCTGCCCCAGACACACAAGTGACCACTTTTATGAATTTCCCATATATGCTTCCAAGTTTCTTCATGCAAATACATATACACATCTTTTTTCTCCACCCTTCTTACACAAAAAGATTATGATACACATTGTTCTGTGTCTTCGTTTTTTCATGTAACATCTACCTTAGA
Organism: Eulemur mongoz; assembly: GCA_028534055.1. Classification (NCBI taxonomy): domain Eukaryota; kingdom Metazoa; phylum Chordata; class Mammalia; order Primates; family Lemuridae; genus Eulemur; species Eulemur mongoz. The sequence goes on from JAPYYL010000031.1 coordinate 2,663,062, forward strand.
AATCTTTCCATATCAGTGTGAAAAGGGCCTCCATATTCCTTTATATAGGCTGACAATCAATATTAAGCAAATTAAAATTGCAAATCCCAACTCTGAAAATTAGACGGACTAATATTAACCAGTGAAGAGTCAAGAATGAATTATCAGCCTGGGAATATACTAATCATCTTTTAAATATTTTTTTATAAAAATCCAAATTCAAAGCATAAAATCTAAAATAAAGTATGACTACTTGCTCTTTCTAAATACTTAAAACCTAATATATATAAACCATAAATAAAATTCCTAGAATTGTTTCTTAGAGGAAATAGGTGCTGTACTCATAAAATCAAGCCTACACAGAAAGCTCCTCTACCCATTAAACACCTTTTAGGAGCGGTTCACTAGTAAACCTCAGACCAGGACAGAGAGGCATTTAAATCCAGGAATCACTACCTAAAGCAATGGACCTTGCACTCCAATAAAAGCTAGTGTCCTGGTTCAGCTACTAGGATCCTCAGATCTCACATCCTGCTCTAATGCAAGTATCCTGCAAAGAGCTAATTACTTAATTGAGGAGTCACAATTTCCTCACTTCCTCCAATGGTAATAAACACCAGTGAGCCAAAAGAGCACCTCATTAGTTGGCTGTATTAGTGTTTACAGGGCAATTCCAGTCACTGGTGATGCCTTCCTCACTGACAATTCATTTCAAAGAATGCCTTCCTTACCTCTTCTTATAAGAGAAATCCCTCTTCTTATGCTGTGGAATGGCATTTCATAAGAAAAGAGACTTCTACAGGGTGATGTGAACCAGCACGGCACCTGAGACTGACTGACAGCCCCTTTCCACAGTCGCGGGGCCACATCAGTTCCTGGGGTCCTACTGGAACTATTACCTGTATTTTGCACTCCATCCAGTTAAATCTTTTTCTATTTAATTCTCAAGAAACCACTAAAGTATTACTCAAAATGGAGGGAAAGAAAATAGTTTGAGATTACTGTCACAGTTAACCTAAGATCACATTAGCCACATTATAAACTTGTATGTTTTGTTTTGTCCGAACCAAAAGTTTATTTCAAGTTTTTGAAGAACAAAAACTTACTTACAAGAATAAGCTGTCAAAGACAATCCAATTAAAAGGTACTATGAAATAAAGCCTAAAAGATATGTAATACATTGTTCTCTAATGCAGGTGTGAGTCCAACCTTTAAGTGACCACACTCTCACTCATAAGATAGGGCACAAACAGAAGCCAATCTGATTTGCTGACACATGACATACAAAGCACTTCAGAGCCTCAGGGACCAGGAAAAGGACTCAAATAGTATTAGTTGGTTTAGAAAAGAAAAATAAACTTTCAATTTCTATGAAATGCTTAGACAGAATACTCTATATCATGTTCTATCAGAAAACAGCAGATAAAACTGGTCCAAATGAAGACCATAGGGAATCGCAGAGAGGCAAGCCTACATCTATTGGGTATTGTCACCCCCCAGGTAGACTCACCTGACTTTGGGCACCATCATGCCATGCTGCACCATGCGTGTGTGACAGATGGAGGCCATGGCGGTTAAGAAGTCCTCGCTGGCAGAATCCCTCCACACCAGGTTCAACAGGGTGTTGGTCTGCTGTTTGGTATCCAGCTTTTTCAGACATTCCTCTGTTATGTATGCTATGGATAGTCTACTATCCTCCTAAAACACAGCAGAAAAATTAGCCTAAGTTAATGTTCTACGTGAACTTGCCTCCGCTGTACAAACATACAGAACCACATTTTTCTTCAAGTGAAAATACAAGACATGCATCATCAAAAATTATCCACATTGCATGATCTCATCAACACCTCTACTAATGCACCTGTTGAGGTACTCTGACACCCTCTATGGATCCACAGCCACCAGCGGGCATCAGTTCTGTGCAGAAGCTGAATACCCAGTGTCTGCCTACTGATATGACAATATTTTCAGTATTTACATTTCAAAAAAATTATTTCTTATTTTTTGGAGTGAGCTATACTAAGACAGCATATATAGTGAAACTATACTAGCACCTAATGGTATTTCCATCTTAAATTATTAAGAGAACACAATTTAAGCAAAATAAATGGAACTATTAAAAGAATTTTTTAAAAGAATCAAAGGATATACATAATAAATCTAAAATTCTGCATCTCAGTTTCTCCAGAAGATCGTATCGACTGAATAAAACCTAAGATAAGCTATACAGATTACTCATTTGGGGTACTAACCAAAGATATATACCTATATATATGCATATAAGTATATATATGAATATACATAAAAATATGACTATACATGACATTGTGTATTGCTGACTATACTGTTTGGAAACGTGGATGAACACATATATGTAATTTAATCTACCAAATAAAACATTCTTTTAGAGATAAAAGTAATAAATTCCATGTGTCACATTTGAGTCTTTAAGATACACTTAATACAAGGTTGTGTTAGAATAAGAGAGTACTACAGTAGTATTACTATTTTTATAGTGTACAATATTAAAATAAAGTATATATAAATGCTAAGTGAATAGATTATATAGAAACATATAGGACAAAAAGGTTTACAAAGGATGAATGTTGACCCTGGAAAAATTTCATATAAATTAGGTTCTACATAATTAAGTATTATAGGACAGAAAAGGCAGTATACAAAAGACCTAGCCCAGAAATAAAGAATGATTTGGAGTCAAACCTAGGAGTATCTGGCTCACAATTGGGTCATTAGTTCTCATTTCAAACATGAACAAAACAAAAGGAAGAATACCCAAGACATAAGAAAAAAGAATAAATAAAAAAGAAACATTAAAACAGAGTTATTAACAGACCTTGAAACTCTTATGCATTAAAAAAAGAAGAAAACAAAATGACATTTTCTATAGATGTAAATAATAAACACTGAATCAATAAATTGATCCCATTTTTTAAAGAAGTGTAACCATAGCAAGAGAACCTATGCGTTCTTTTTTGTTTCATGAGTCTTCATATTCTGTTTTCATGTCTGTACCTGCACACTGAGGAAGGACTTTCTGTCATCTCTCTAGCTAACACTCAATGGCCTCATCGTCACATGGCTATGAAATATATTGTATATAAAAAAATTTCTTAATTTCACAGATTCTCTGGAACGTAATTAAGTATTAAAAAATTGGGTCTCCAGGACAGGCACAGTGGCTCATGCTTGAAACTCTAGCACTCTGAGAGGCCGAGGCAGGAAGACTGCTTGAGCTCAGGAGTTCGAGACCAGCTGGAGCAAGAGTGAGATCCTGTCTCTACTAAACATAGAAAAATTAGCCAGGCATTGTGGCATGCACCTGTAGTGCCAGCTACTCAGGAGGCTGAGGCAGGAGAATCACTTGAGCCCAGGAGTTTCAGGTTGCAATGAGCTATGATGATGCCAATACAGCTTATCCAGGGCAACAGAGTGAGATTCTGTCACAAAGAAAAAAAAAAAATTGGGTTTCCATAAGGCTAGGCTTGGTGGCTCATATCTGTAATCTCAGCACTTTGGGAGGCCAATGTAGGAAGAGGGCCTGAGGCTAGAAGTTTGAGACCTGCCTGAGCAAGAGCAAGACCTCTACGTCTACAAAAAATTTAAAAATTAGCCAGCCATGGTGGTGCAAACCTTTAGTCCCTGCTACTCAGGAGGCTGAAGCAGGAGGATCACTTGAGCCCAGGAGTTTGAGCCTGCAGTGAGCTATGATTGCACAACTGCACTCCAGCCTGGTGACAGAGTAAGACTTTGTCTCTTAAAAAAAAAAAAAAAAAAAAGGAAGGAAAGAAAAGAAAAGGAAAAGAAAAAATTAACTTTCTTCTAGAAACAAAAATTTTATCTACATTCTATCTACAGAAACCCATGCTTTTTCTGACCACACAACAAAATTCATACTTTTTGGTGTATGGTTTTGAATTTTAGCAGATGCAACAGTTTCAGCATTCACAAAGAATTCAGTTACACCTGTCTGTAATCAACCCTACTCCCTGGCCATAAACCTTCGCAGCAAGGTTTTTCCTTTTCCTATTGCTGTAACTGTTTTCATTCTATACTAATAAAGTTGTTTGCATCCAGAAGGTATCGTACTAATACCCCCTTTCACTTAAACATACTATGAAAATTTACTTAGTATTAGACTAAGTATTAATTAGATTTACTATTAATCAATACAAAATTCCTTAACAATATTTGACAACTTATTATAGCTATACCTAAAGCCATTTCCAGTGTTAAGAGGAAAAAAAAATCAGTGGCAGATATATCCCTTGAGTAAAACACACAAATTAAGTATGCAAATATAGAATTTTAAAGCTTTTTATTCCTTGAAAATACATAGTAAACTCTTAATAGTAAGAAAGAAAAGAGAGAAGGGGAACTTAAAGATAACAGGCCAGACACAGTGGCTCACATCTGTAATCCTAGCACTTTTGGAGGCTTAGAGAGAGGACTGCTTGAGGTCAAGATTTCAAGACCAGCCTGAGAACAGGGAGATCCCCGTCTCTACAAAAAATACAAAAATTAGCCAGGCAAGGTAATGTGCACTTGTTGTCCCAGCTACTGGGGAGGTTGAGGCAGGATGCTCGCTTTAGCCCAGGAGTTTGAGCCTGCAGTGAGCTGTGATTGTGCCAGTGCACTCCAGCTCACACAACAGAGCAAGACTTTATCTCAAAAAAAAAAAAAAAAGATAATACGTGACAGTGTACTTAAAAATAATTTAAAAATTAATCATAGTATTTATCCTCTGTAAAATTAGCAAAAATTAAGAGAAAACATTACTCTGTGTCAGTGTTCACAAGATAGGGTGAGAAGGAAGTTAACCCTTTGACCCAATAATTTCACTTCTAGGAAATACTTCCTGAGTAATAATGAAATCAATATACATTATGACCCAGTTTTGCATAAAAATAAACACAAAACTCTGTATCTCCATACATACTTCCATAGGTGAGCAGACAGAGGTGTGGAAGAAGGTATCCACAATCACTAGGAAAGAGTAATGTGACGGTGGCGGCCAAGGCTGAATGCTTGGTATGCCACGTTGAGGTCTTACGGGTGTAATTAAAGATACGGTTGGGCAGACGGCCAGACCAGCCTTCCCAGGCAGACGGAGCTGCCCTGAGAGCAGCCTCAGGGACACGGGCACACAGCGCTTACGGGGCTCGTTGGCTTCTCGGCTTCCTCACTCTCCTCCTCAGAGTTGCTGGCGGAGTCTTGACAGCTGGCACTGGCCGGCGAGACTGGCAGCTGAGGAAGGTCAGTCTCCAGCACTCGCAAATACACCAGCAGACCTTCCTCAGACAGCACCCCTGGGTACAACAATCAGTTTAGACAGTTTAGTTAAAACGGAAAACTTGGGTATCATTTTTACCTCATACCCAACAAGGCCCTTCTGACCACAACTTAACTGCAGTATGGTATGAAATGTATTTGGTCTTTATTCCTGTTTATGCCATAGAGCATTTTTAGAATTTCTTGGAATTTCCTAAAAGAAAGGAGTGTCTTTTGTTATTCCCAACCAGCCAGTTTTGATCATATCTGAGTGTCTGCTCCAGCGGTGACTTAGGTGAGGCCCCCTAGATGGCCTCAGGATGGGGCTGGTTGCCAGAAAGATCAAGTGATGAGAAGACTGGGACTTTCAGTCCCACTCACCAACCTCCCAGGGCTGGGGGAACTGGGGACTAAGCTCTATAAAACCCTTGAACAATAAGACTCAACCAGTTTGTGGACTGCTGAACACATGGAGGGCTGGGAAGGTGGCATGCCGAAAGGGCATGAAGCTCCACCCAGGCCCCTTCTCAAGTACGCTGCCCTGTGCATTTCGTCCTCTTGCTGTTCAGCTGTTCCTTATAAGATCCTTTACAATAGACTGGCAATTATAAGTAAAGTGTTTCTCTGAGTTCTGTGAGCTGTTCTAGTAAATTATCCAACCCAAGAAGAGGTTGCAAGAACCTCGATTTTTGCTAGTTGGTCAGAAATACATGTGACAATCTACTGTTAATACTTGCAATTAGCCATCTGACCCCATGAATTATAAGACATCTAGTTGGTATCCACTTGGCAAATGTTCGCTGTGTGGAGAAAACCCCTCGCATACCTGGTCACAGAAGTATGCCATGTTGAATGTGAGAGTAAGAAAGTTTGTTTTCTTTTGTATCTCTTTATCCTAACACTTCATGTCCATATATATGTTGTATTAAAATATCCTAGAGGAAGATGTTATCATTCTAGAACAGGCACACTGGAAGTGCAACATAAGTGGATGGACAGAAACTCTCACCAAAGAGTTCTCCCATTTAACTCTGTTATCTTCTGTAATCTGTGTGGCCTTTTAAACATGTATCTAAAACAGACTTTTTACTGCATCTGGAAACTTTCCTCAGGAAACTGCCCAGACCACAGTCCTTCAGCAAATACCCTCTTCCAAGAGATGCCCACCCCAGAGACCGTCTTTATGTGACACGCACCCCTGCGTGAGCTTCTGACTGATCTGCTAATCTAAGCTACACAGGAGTCGAGGTAAAATGTGTTTTGTATTTCATACCCAAATAATTTTCACCAACAGTTAAAACAAAATAGAAAAGCCATGGTGTTCCACCGCTCTTTTCTGAGCACCTCCTCTCTGCCAACAACAGTGCACACAGGAAGGGCTCGTAGGGGAAGACGGTCTGTGCATCTGTTAATGCTGGGATGACGAAATGAAAGATCTGATCTGTGAAAGGCGCCGCCAGAAACTCCCCTGTGAAGGCCATAAAGATCTGTTGCCTGAAAGAGAAAAATGGAAGCCATTTATAAAATCAAAGCACACTGTTCATCAAATCACTGGTTAAAATAACCTTTCAAAATATCCTTCTAAATCTATTTTAAATTAACCAAGTTAATCATGTAATATCACCTAGATCAACCTGAAGTGAACTTAATTTTATGTCCTCTCCATTAAGATAACTCTATCATGCCTTTGACAGCTACCAGATGGCAGGATGATAACCAGGTTATCAGAATTCCAAATTTATATTAGGTTGCAGGCAAGACAGAAAAAGGGCATTTTTCTATAAACTAAATCAACACTAATAAGAGTAAAAATTTGACTTGCAATTTGAGTCTATATTTAAAATAGCATCCTATGTAAAAGTTACTGTTAGATACAGATCTTACGAAATGACAAAATCAGTAAGTCCATTCCATTCTCACCCCCTTGCACTTTCCGGACAGGAGTTGTAAGTAAAGTGCAATGGTTTTAGAACATTCTCTAGCAAAATTTTTGCTATAGGAACTTGAGATAAATCAGAATAATCAATACTTGATGGAAACTTGCTGTTAATCAACAAATAGAGAGACCTAAAATACCCTAAAAGGAAGAATACATATTTACAATTTAGTATCTGTTCTTATAATAAGGAAAAAAGCTCATCAGTGTTTAAATGCTTTCTACAAATCTCTATAGGTCCAAATTTCAGGTAATTCTTTAGCATTTTATTAATATTAAGGACAACTTTAAACAGCTAAACAGCATGACTGGTAATAAACCCACGTGTCCACACTTCGTGTCTGCAATAGTTGTCAACAGCCAATCTTACTTCACCTGTGCCCAACTCACACAGAAGCAAATCTAAGAATTACTTCAGTGTATCATTAAAAGGACTTTATTTTTGAAAAATACCATTATCACAGCTAAAATAAACAGTAATTCCTTAATATCACAAATATTTAGTCAGTGTTCAAGTCTCCAATTATCTCATGTTATAAATTTTATTTAGCTAGTTTGCTTAAATCAGGATTGCCAATAATGCTCGCATATTGTGATCTTTGGATATATCTCCTAAGTGTCCCCCAAATATTCAATTAGTTTTGTGGGCTTTTTAAATATAATGTCGAGGCCTGGCACAGTGGCTCACACCTATAATCCAAGTTGGGAGGCTGAGGCAGGAGGATCACTTGAGGCTAGGAATTCAAAACCAGTTTGGGCAACAGAGCAAGACCCTGTCTCTCCAAAAAATATTTTAAAAATTAACCAGTCATGGTCGCGCATGCCAATAGTTCCAGCTATGGGAGGCAGATCCAGGAAGATTGCTTGAGTCCAGGAGTTCAAGATCACACCACTGCACTCCAGCTTGGGTGAGGGAGTGAAACTCTATCTCAAAACAAAAAAAAAAGAAAAGAAAAAAAGAAAAAGAAAAGGAACAAATATACATCATGCTGAACTCATGGAGTTAACCACACTGATATTTCCAATGCACTGCAGTTGTTATCCTCACTGATCCCACACCATCCCATCTGTGGGCCTGGCTGGAGCACCAGGTGGCTCCGGAGCCTGAAGGTCACCAGGAGCCCTGCTCTCTGATGGGACGAGCCACCCCGCTCCAACCTCCTGTCCTGACCCAGACCTGCATTCAGCCTCTTCTCCAGGGATGCTGAAGTTCCTTTTCAAGAAAGTGATACGTTTGGAGATCACAATCTGGTCAAAAAGGAAATTAATTGATTTAAAGGCAACTTACATGTGAGCAGAAACAACTTTTATGACCTTTATTAAATTTTCTTTTCTATGATTTTGATAGGATTTCTGAGTGTGCAATGAACATAAACTCTGGTTACCACCAATGATTCAAATCATATATTCTTTTAAGAAATGCTTGCTTGCTTTTTATAAAATAGTAAGAACAATGTCCATGTGTTATTTGTGAATATCTCACTGTACAGGCATATTTGGTAAGACACATTAAAAACAATCCATTTGCTTGGCATAGTTTTGGAAAATAGTTCTATACACTTTGAACTTAAGATTACTAAACAATGAATACTTAGTACTCTTATCAGACCTACGCTGTAACTACCGAAATTCTAACCTAGTATACATTAATTGCTAGTGAAACTCAACATGGAAGCTTGAAAGCTCTTTTCCTATAAAACTGAAAAGACATGCATAACAATTTTTAAAAATACATTAAGATTGTTTTTAAAAAGTATCACATCATTAATAATGTGCATGTTGAACAGACATGCACACAACACAGTATGACTGGAGCATTAAGTTCTGTTACGAGAGTTAAAAAGCTTCATAGCACATAATGTACAATAAAGTGCAAACTATAATTAACAAAAACAATCCCAACATTTTATAGACTAACAATATCAGGAAGCAATTTATCAAAACAACTGAAAAATGGGGTACCACAGAAGACGCTAGAAGCAGCCGTTTCAATGTAAGATTTTCAAGCATTTCCTATTTTTACACGCATTTCAAATTTCAAATAATGCATATTTCTGGATTATCTTCCTTATAATTTTAGAAAACAGGAAAAGTAAAAATTCTCATCGAATGCTTAGGCTTAAGTTGATATACATAATACATCAATTAATACATGGATTACTATTTCTTCTTTTTTTTGAGACAAGAGTCTTACTCTGTTGCCAGGGTTAGAGTGCCGTGGTGTCAGCCTAGCTCACAGCAACCTCAAACTCCTGGGCTTAAGAATCCTCCTGCCTCAGCCTCCCGAGTAGCTGGTACTACAGGCATGAGCCACCATGCCCAGCTAATTTTTTCTATATATTTTTAGTTGTCCAGCTAATTTCTTTCTATTTTTTTTTTTTTTTTAGTAGAGACACGGGCTCACTCTTGCTCAGGCTGGTCTCGAACTCCTGAACTCAGACAATCGTCCCACTTCGGCCTCCCGCAGTGCTAGGATTACAGGTGTGAGCCATCACACCTGGCCAGATTACTTCTAATTATCATTAGTTTGCTTTTTAAAAAATTAAATCTCACAAATTTCAATTTATTTTTAATTCATGCAGCAGTTTTCCTAAGTTTTCAACAAAGTAGTTTAAAAAAAAATGAACAGTAGGTTGGAATGGATAAAAATTTAACTTTTACAGTTTTAATTCACAAGACTGAATCAGTTAGATTTAACCTATATTATTAGTCCATCATTTTAAGAAAACAAAAGCACATTTATACTTTCATCTGTTAGCATGCCTTTCCAAAACCATCTTAGATCCTTTATGACTGATCACATATGTATATTTTAATGTTAACTAATATTTCTGAAGTCTCAGAACCCTGAAGTATTTGCCTTTTCACTTGCGAGAGGAGACGGGGATTGAGAGTTATTTTAGATTTTATACTACTCACACTTAATCATAAAAGTTTTTTAAAAATTTATTTCACAGTTTTTCTCCAAATAGTGTCACTAACGTCCTCAGTGGAATTTCAAATTTACTATGTCTGTAGCCTGTTAGGGACTGGGCCACAGAGCTCTGACCCCCACCCTCCCGCCAAAATTGTCTTCCATGAAACCCGGTCCCTGGTGCCAGGGACCACTGCCTAATGGAATGCAAACATTTTAAGGATAGTATCAATGCATAAAAGCTCTAACACTGAGTTATAAAAAGAAAATTCAAATAAACTAAATATTCCATTCTACTGACCTAATGTGAGAATTTACCATTCTTTTAATAGGAATAATTTAGTAAGATTTACTTTTTTTTTTCTTTTTTTGAGGGAGGTTCTCACTCTGCTGACCAGGCTGGAGTGCAATGGCCCAATCATAACTCACTGCAGCCTCGAACTCCTGGGCTCAGGTGATCCTCCCTCCTGCCTCAGACTCCCAAAGCACTGGGATTAACAGGCATCAGCCACCACACCCAGTGACTAATAAGATTTGCTTTTTAATAAGACAGGTATTTGCAGTATTACCTTTCCTATCCACTCAGGGTGATTGTGAGGTTATAAGACCCCTTCCTACTCAGTTATGGATGGTTTCACTGCAGATGCAAATCTTGGATTAAAGTATTGTATTCGAGACAATTTCTAAAAGCATACATTGATTTTCTTCATTTCCAAGCAAAAGAAAATAGTATGTTTCCAAATTTTTGAAGTCGGCAGAGCCAAGGACAGATGTTGGAGTCTGTGACTCTCGTGGGCACCCCTCACTTGTGCACAATGCTTCTGTTACGTATGTGATGCTGGGGTAAGTTCTAAAAAGCGTGCTGGCTTGTATGTACTTCACGTAATAAGGCTACGCTGCAGTTCTTATGCCACCTACTGCTTACCATTTTGAATCATGTAGTGCAAAATTTGTTCAATTACTGACACCACATAATTGGCATCTTGTAAAACAGGCATGTAAGTATTCTCAGATGAAAATACCTCAAGGATTCTTATTGGAAGTGCAACATTCAAACTGTCATTACAATTTTGCAGCAACCTGTAAAAATGAAAAAAAAAAAAAAAAAAAAAAAGCAAAAAAAGCATTCCCTCAATTACTGTGTGGCAAAGGTCACAAAGTTTCCCCAAATTACTCTCAGGCACGATGGTAAGTACCCCACTCTGATCTAGTACTAGACCATCTCTGAAAATAGGCATATCTCAAAGATAGAGCAGTGATCAAACATTCCATCAACCAGTTTGCAAGAGTCCTTATGACGTGCCATGCTGGCGCTAGGCTTACAGACATGAGAAATGGACACAAAGAATCAGAGTACAAATAGCGTGAGAAGTATAATCCACAGATTATACTGAAAGAAACTACATCTAATTAAACTGAGGGAGTAATTTCTTAAGAAGTGAACATCATCTCCTTGAAAGATGACTTCAGGCCTTTCCATGCCTACAGCATCCTCTACACAGGCCAGACAGGGATAGATGTCTGGTCCTAAGTCATCTGTCATTTTGACTAAAGTCTCCCTTCTGCCTATGAGAAGGTTTACAGGCAGAAGGGAAGGCTTAGCTGTCACAAAATTAAAGTCTTATTTAAAAACAGACATGTCTTTTCTTAAAATCAACTTCACAGAGACATATTTGCACTCACTGATCTACACTCACTTAACCTGGGCAGTAGGACAGACGGCAGCAAGACCAGGACGCAGAGCACAGTTGCCGCTTTCCTCCGCCATCTCTGGTCCACTCCCCTTCCAAGCCACTCACCTTGTGTACCTGTGCTGTTGTCCCCAGCCCTGTTTGCTGTCAGTATAGAGCAGGGTGCACTTCCTGTTCTTTTTACATGTAAAAAGTTATTACATGGTCTGGGCTCAGTGCCCAGACTCTTTCACTTGGTCTCTGACATTCATCCACAGGTGTCCGAAGCCTGGTCCCCTGTACTGCTGAGCAGTGTTCCACTGCATGGAAACACCACCTTTGGGTTATACATTCACACGCTGACAGGTGTGTGGGTCGTTGCCAGTCTTTTGCCATTACAAAGAAAGCTGTTACGGGCATTCGAGGGCCAGCCTCTGCCTGGACTGGGCCTCTTTTCCCTTGTGTAATTCCTGGGTGTGGAATCACTGGGTCACATGGCAGCCATGTATTTAACTTTGTAAGACACTACCAAACTTACAACAGCAGTACGTGAGAGCCCTGTTTGCTCCACACCCTCCACACTTGGAATGGACAGCTTGTAGAACCTAGCCGTGTGGCCAAGTCCACTGGGGTCTGAATTTGTACTCCCCTGATCACTAATGACAATGAGCATTTTTCAAGGGCTTACTGGCTATTCAGATGTCTCCTTTTCAAGTGTGTCTGCTCCAGTCTTTTATCCAAGTTTTTAACCAGGTTGTCAGTCTCTGAACAATATGGACAAACTGCCCTTACCCCATCTGAGGCCCTACCCTATAGCCCTGGAGCTACAGCCTGTCCTCTCTTGGAAGCAACGTTTGTTCTAGTAATTCTTCCTTCGGCATCAAGATTCTCTCTCATACCGTGTCATCAGCAAACATGCTACTAGTGTTTCCAAGTTACAGAGACTCTACCACTGCCCTGTCAGCCGTGACTCCACCTCTCTGCTCCCCTCTGCAGCACACCACGTGACCAACGACCCCACTCCTCCCACGCTCCAAATCCAACACTGCTCTCTTGGGTCAGCAATGGCGTTACTGAGGCAAAAATCGAGAGACTGTAGAATAGGCAAAGAACAAAGAAAAGGGGGGAGGGGTTACTGAGGGTCCTGCCCAGCCCATCCACCAGGTTACACCACCCTGTGTCCACCAGGCTACTGCAGCTCTGTAGAGACACAAGTTAACTTGTAGAAAACCTGTAAGTCATACAAATGTTTCCCTTCCTGAGCTATGCAAATTCTTCCTATTCCTGGCAATGCAAAAGGCTTCTGTCAAAGAGAGAATGTAAGGCTCGGCAAGGTGGATCCTCATTTAAATTAGCTGCATGTCTAACAGGGTCCCTCATTAATTAAGAATTAATAAAAAACCTTTGATATGTGTTTACTTGAGAGTCTGATTTTACCTTTTGGAAAAGTGGTGTCTAGTATCACCAACTCTGACTTCATCCTCAGTGCTCTGATCCCACTGGCTGCCCAGCTGGCAGCATCTACGCCAGCCACGTCCCCTCTCTCCTTCCAGGACCTTGACCCCGTCCTCCTCCTGCCTCCCTGGTCCTTCCTTGCCCCACAGCCTCCTACTGTGCGGAGCTCCTTCAGCGATCCCGCTTATTCTCTCCTACACAATCCACTCAACCCCCTCTGGTGTTGCACACCCCAGTCTTAAAACTACTTCATCCTTCTCCTTGCTCACTTCCAGCTTGTGTCCATCCTCAACTCTTCCTTATCTGAAACCCCATAGCCAGTGTGTCAGCAAATCCTGTCAACTCTCCAGAAGCTACCAACTCTGTGTCACCCTCTGCCATTAGCTCGGTGCCAGCCACCACTGCTTCACGCTGGATTACTGCCATCCCTCCCTAATCCCTGTCTCTGCCCTCCCTCCCTGCAGGCCCTTTTCAACACTCCAGCCACAGTGGAGCTGTGAAAACATAAAGGGGAGGTGTGGGACGGAGGGGCTGTTCTAGATGAAAGATTTAGGAAACATCAAAGTTAACGTGGGGTCAGACTCTCTTAAAAAAAAAAAAAAAAGAAGAAAGAAAAATAGCTATAAAACACATTGTGAAGACAACAGGGAAAATTTGAAAACAAACTGGATATTAGACAAAGTGACTAAACTGAGCCATTTCTGAGTGAAAGGGGTGCTGGTACTGGGACTGTCAAAGCAGACTGCTGGCCCCTCGTACCAGCTAACGTATTTTTTTTTTTTTTTTTTTTTGAGACAGAGTCTCGCCCTGTTGTGTGAGCTAGAGTGAGGCCCATGGCATCAGCCTAGCTCACAGCAACCTCAAACTCCTGGGCTTAAGCAATCCTACTGCCTCAGCCTCCTGAGTAGCTGAGGCTACAGGAATGCGCCACCATGCCCGGCTAATTTTTTCTATATATATGTTTAGTTGGCCAGATAATTTCTTTCTATTTTTAGTAGAGACGGGGTCTCGCTCTTGCTCAGGCTGGTCTCAAACTCTTGAGCTCAAACAATCCACCCGCCTCGGCCTCCCAGAGTGCTAGGATTACAGGCGTGAGCCACTGCGCCCAGCCCCAGCTATTGTATTCTTAAGCAACTTTATGGGTGTGATAATGGTATTATAGTTCATAGGAGAGTGCCTTCCTCTTCAGAGAGAGATGTGGAAGTATTTGGGGACTGCAGTGTCACTAGGTTACTTTGCAACGATTCAGCAAAATACTAGCAATGGTTAACAATGTTAAAAATTGTTGATTCCATGTGGTAGCAAAGAGCATTTAGTATACTATTTTTCTACTATTTCATGTTTGAAATTTTACCTAATGGAAACTTTAAAAGTGACAGAGAAGAAAAAAAAATTCAGGTCATGTCACTCTTTGCTCAAAACTTTCCTTTGGCTTCCCTGCCCTCTCAGCATACAGCAGAAGTCATTAGGGAACGTCCCCACCAGACTTCAAGTATCTGCGCCTTCTCAGCAGCCACCACACCAGACCGACTCTGGCCCCAGGCTGACAACCGCTTGGCCAAGGCCCTCCCTTGTTCCAAGTGGCCATGAGGCCTTTCTGACCAGATGATCACAGAAGAGCCACTCCCCCACCAAATCTACAAAAGGAATTTCCTTCTTTTTATCTCAACACTTAACATTTATTTTTTGTGTAAAAACATTCATACTTCTTTATGTTTATTCCTGGTCTCCCAGACGGGATATAAGCTCAGGAGAGCAAGAACCTGGAACCTTCTGACTCCTCACAGCCACACTCCAGTGCTGAGAACCACGCCCAGCACTTTGTGGGACTCGATAAGCTCTTTCTAACAAACCGAGGACCTGATGAGCCAACACTCACGAAAGAAGAAATCCAAGTAATATAAACATTGGTGAGCTTTCACAAAATTATCTTTATTTTCAAAATAAATTTACTTAATTTAAGTAGGTAAGTATCTGTTTACCTTTACAAATATTAGTGTTAATGACACAGGGCTGGGACTGCCAGCGTCAGACACTGTTCCTGGCCCAGAGAGGCTACTTACAGGGCTCTCTCTACCTAAACACAACCACCAAAAAGAATAATTTATCACACCCTCTGTTTTAAAAACTACATAAGGCCTTACCGAGACTTAGGGGAAAGGGTGGGAGGGCTTTTCTTCACAAAAGAATGCCAGATAATAAACATTGAGGCAGCAGGAGAATTAGAAGAATCACCATTCCACAAACCATAGCTGACGTCACGATTGATTTAGGCATAGACCATCTAAAGATGCTAAGACCCCTGGTGACAGGCTGTATTCACATATGCAAGTATCATCCCATAGACAAAGAAGAAATGTACCTTTACAATAAAGAGCTATAGTTGTTTCTATCTTAACCAAATAATCAAACTCAGCATCATTCATAATGGGATCTACCTCAGTAGGTGTCTCTTGATGTGATATGATGTGACTTTTGAATTACCTCCTAGGAAGCAATCTTATTAAAATTGTTTAAATTAAATTGAAGCAAGCCTCTGTATCAGTGGCTCTCAACTGAGGACAATTTTGCTTCTGGGGTGACATCCGGCAGTGTTCGGAGACATGTCTGGCTGGGAGTGGGGCGAGACCAGCACCTGAGGGGTACAGATGAGAGGCGCTGCTGATCAGCCTCCTGCCATGCAGGGTGGCCCCAAGACAGAGCTCTCCCAAGCTGTCAACAGGACAAGGTTAAGAAACCCTCCCCTAAACCCAAATCCCAGTATTTCAGAGATGCAGAACACAGAGGAATACACGAAATGAATAGTTCTTAAGATCATTAAAACAAAAAAGAGATTTTTGAGACAAATGAGGAAATCTGAATATGGAGTGCATATTATATGATATTAGAGAAATCCTCATTTTCTCAGGTGTGGAACTAGCACTGCAGTCATGTAAGAATGTGCTGTTCCTCGACATGTGGTGAACCGGGTGAGTGTCCTGATGTCTGCGACTTACTTTCCAATGCTTCCGAAAAACAGTACGTGTAGAGAAAGAAAGTGTATGTGGCAAAATGATAACTTCTGAATCTATCCAAAGGTATTTTTTCAACTTTCCTAGTGTTTGAAATTTTTCAAAATTAAAAATTGGAAAAGAAATGAGAAATTCCATTCGGATATATCATCTATTCAAATTACTTGCTTATATGACTACCTTCAAAATTTACCTTAGAGAAAGTGTTCACAAACTGCAACCCATGGGCCAAACCAGCCCTCGGTCTCTTATTATATAGCTGTTGAGTGAAAAGTGGTTTATTGATCTTAAAGCGTTGTAAAAAAAATGAAAGAATATTTAACAGAGATCCTATGTGGCCTGCAAACCCTAAAATACTTTCTACTCTAGCTGTTTACAAAACATGTTTGCAAACTCCCGGCTTTATACCATGAACGTATACACTGTGTTTTCAAAACTAAAAGTTTTTCTATGAAACAAAAGAGCTTAAGAAAGTACGAATTCTTGAGATTTGTGACCATTCTGGTTCTCTCTCATAGGTTCTCTTTTCCCATCATTACTCCACGTAAGTATTTTGGAGCACTCTGTAAGGCCTAGTTCCAACAGCAATCTTAAATATGCTCTATTATAGGTAGCTCCCTAAATTAACTGCAATTGTACTGAAGGCTCAGAATCGTGAAAATTTTACTGCCACGCAAACATAAGCAATTTATTAGAAACTGGTAAAGATATTATCTTGGTTTGTTATATTCAGGTAATAAGGCTCACATCACTTAAATGTGTTCTTTTGTAGACTGAATCCAAGAATGTTATGGAAGTAACTTATTTTGAGTTCATACATAAATAATCAGAAAGCCTGATGAAAGGTATATTCCAAAGAAGTAGCTTTCAAACTGCATTTTGGTAGAAACCTTGAGAATAAAATCACTCGAAACATCAGTCCTTTCCTGAATGACCTTCCATTCACTAGGAACCAGGAGATCCCACATTTCACAAGATAATTCCAGGACATCCTTGAAACAAAGTATCATCTGGAAGATAGTTATATCTATGTTTTAATTTCTAAGTCATACTAGTGAGAATCACCTAGAGTGAAAATAGTCATACACAGAATATTTCAAGATCTTAAAAAAAAAACTGTGGAAAAGCCACTGTCTCAGAAAATGAAAACAAAAGGTGTTCTCCTAGACATTCAAATTGGTGAATACATTGTATACATAAGATGCTGACTGGGACAGAATTTACCTGCAACATAGGCTCATAAACCTCTTGATTTAAAATAAGCATGTAAGTCTCTGATCCATCCAACTGCTTGACAAACAGTGCACTGTGTTTAATTAAGTTCTGATACAGCCATATCTGCAACAGCAAAACACACAAAACTCTCAATCCATTAAAATTTAATTGTTTGCTAATTTATATAATATTCCAAATTTCCTTAAGTGGTAATACACACTTAATCAAACCTAACCAAAACTCAATAAGTAAATCTTCAAAGTCAGGTTTTACTTAGCAATATTTGCATTTGCCATCTTAATAATAATATATCAGGGCTGGGCGTGGTGGCTCAGGTCTATAATCCTAGCATTTTGAGAGGCCAAGGCAGGAGGATTGCTTGAGGCCAGGAGTTCGAGACCAGCCTGGGCAACATATCGAGACACCATCTCTTAAAAAAAAAAGAAAAACTAGCTGGGCATGGTGGTGCATGCCTGTGTCCCAGCCACTCAGGAGGCTGAGGCAGGAGGATCAGTTGAACTCAGGAATTTGAAGTTGCAGTGAGCTATGATGACGCCACTGTAATCCAGCCTGGACAACAAAGTGAGACCCTATATCAAAAAAAAAAAAAAAATATTCAAAGAAAATTAAGTAATTAAAAAGTGAAGCAATTATTAACTCCAGAATAGTTACAGATAATTGTACATGAAAGAAAATACAATCCTAGTATACTATTTGACTTACCAGAGTACCTTATTTAAAATAAAAAAAAAAAAGGGAGGTGAGGAAGAAATTACTGTATATGCTTATTTTCACAAAGAGTATCTTAGAAAAACTATCAAAAGTGGCATCATATATGCTCCCACAGTGGGAATTCGGGAACCTGAAGCCTGGGGCAGGAGACATTTTCCCATATGTGATTAATTTATTGCTCTCACATCTCTGTTCGCAAATTAATAGACACTCAAGTTCACTTCTTATATTAACCAGGTTTGATGATATTTAATACTATTTACAGTTTCAGAAGCTGCAATGAGCAATTTGTGTTGTATTTGTTTGAGGCCTAGAGGCAAATGTGTCCATTCACCTCCAAGCCTTCCACTGATGGCTTCTGAAGCAGGTTTGTGCAACTGCACCACACAGAAACCATGTAATGATCACTGGTTCGACCTCACACACAAAAGGCAATGGGTGCTTTGGAGAGACATGCCAATTGACACCCCATAGCCCCTGCATGTCTGTGCTCCTTGGTGACCTTTTGATCTACTAGATTAGAATATGCAAAGATAGGGACAACCTGTTCCAGAAAGAAAGCTAGATTATGTGCTGTTGTATGTTTCTCATCTTTTTTCTCATAAACTTCAAATAGAAAGCCTGGAAAGCACCTGCATTCAAGGCAAGTGCAGAAGACACACATTAAACTGTTTTTACTGCTGCCAGGCATGATGGCTCACACCTGTAATCCCAGCACTTTGGGAGGCCAAAGCAGGAGGATCATATGAGGTCAGGAATTCAAGACCAGCCTGGACAACATAGCCAGACCCTGTCAATACAAAAACTTTTAAAAATTAGCCAGGCATCGTGGTGTGCACCCATAGTCCCAGCTACTCAGGAGGCTGAGGTGGGAAGATTGTTTGAGCCCAGGAGTTCAAGGGTGCAATGAGCGATGGTTAGGCCTCTGCACTCCAGCCTGGGTGATGGAGGGAGACTCCATCTCTAAAATAAACAAACTGTTTTTACTGCCTCATTAAACTAATTAATAGAAAGTTCTCCCCATGTTTCAGCCTAGCTCAGCTCAGGCAAAAATGCTGGGGTTTAAGCCCATAGATTTGGTAAGTAATAAGGCATTCCTTTGTCCCCTATACTTAGTTCATGTGAGGATCTTTATAGTATGCGGTGATCTGTAACGTGGAAGACTTGCTTTTCGCTGCAAGACAATTTGAGATTTTAAATACAGGTAAACAAAAGTTTCAAAGAATAGATGTATATTTAACCTAAAAATTATATATGAATTTCTTCATATTTCCTGGGAAAATGGGTAGTAACAAATTACATTTAAAAAAAATCATTCATCTATGCATCTATATTTATTTTCCACCATTAACATATAGTATTCCTCATCACTGGTAACAGCAAAAGCCTATAAAATTTGTGATATTTAAAAATGAGAGACCCTATGTTTTACAGACTGCAGACAAACATGATGATGTGGTATTTCCAATGCTTCACGTTGACAGAAATATGGTGGCTGTTGAGGCTGGCTCAGGGGTACATGGTAAGTCGGCCAACATAGTCTACTGTTTTTTATATGTGAAATTTCCCATAATAAGAAATGAAAAAGCCTATTGAAAATGTATATCAAATTTTAACAGATAAAGCACATTACACAAAGGTGACCTATTACTACTGGTTGAGGAATAGTTCACAAAGGCTTAGACACAGTGGAGGGGTTACCTGATTTCTTAATCAGATATGTACCATTTACACTTAAAAAAATAAGAATTTGGAAAATATGTAAACAAGGACAAGTGAAAATGTAGTTAATACTCACCAAACATTTTGAGTCTTCATTCTGTCTGTAAAAAAACTGAAGCTGCCTTAACAAAAGGGTAAGGTTGGGACCATTAGCAATGGAAAAAGTGCCACCGGACTGGGACAGGCTAGCGCAGCAATCAGATGCACTTCTTTGGATGGAATACTGAAAGCAAAACATAAATATGTTATTTAGATACATAATTCTTACATCTAAATATATGCTAAATTTTCCTACAGGAGTGATGGAAACTGACAATGAATATGCTGTTGCTGGAGTTATTGGTAACAGGTTTAAAAGAAAGTCTGGCATGTAATGAAAGACCCAAGTGCCCACTGACAGACGCTCCCATCACTCCTTCTGCACTGACCTTCAGTTGTTGTTTGGTCCATGTTTGTATTTTGTTATTTAAAAATTACCTAAAATTTCACTTATTTATAAATCTTAGTATAATTAATGAAATTATTGATTGTGAAAAATACTATCAACATTAACTTTCACTTAAAAGGTATATAAAAATATACACAAAATAAATGCTGACAGTAACAAGGCCAGATTTAAAATAAACTCTTGCATGCCTGTGTAATGCTTTCTCATTTTATTTTATTTTATTTTATTTTTTTTGAGACAGAGTTTCACTCTGTTGCCCGGGCTAGAGTGAGTGCCGTGGCGTCAGTCTAGCTCACAGCAACCTCAGACTCCTGGGCTTAAGCGATCCTCCTGCCTCAGCCTCCCGAGTAACTGGGACTACAGGCATGCACCACCATGCCCGGCTAATTTTTTGTATATATATATTTTTAGTTGTCCATATAATTTCTTTCTATTTTTAGTAGAGACGGGGTCTCACTCTTGCTCAGGCTGGTCTCGAACTCCTGACCTCGAGCGATCCACCCGCCTCGGCCTCCCAGAGTGCTAGGATTACAGGCGTGAGCCACCACGCCCGGCCATGCTTTCTCATTTTAAAAATAAACTAACTTACTTGCTGTTTTCTATCTCTGTAGCCTTGAATAAATGACTGGATAATTACTGCATTTTTCAATCTTTGCCTTTCTTCCTGAATAATGAAGGGAGGAGAGAGGGACCAATTGGTCAGTATCAGTGAAAATGACATTTTGCTAGTAAAGACTTTCTATTAAAAAAATAAAAAAAGGCATATAATTCATATACCATAAAATTTATTCTTTAAAGTATACCATCCACTGAATATATTTTTAGTATATTCAGAGTTATGCAACCATGACCGCTATCTAATTTTGAACAAGTTCCTTAGCCCCAAACAGAAACCCTACACCCACTAGCAATCATCCTGCATTCCCTGCTCTCACCTCCCTGCCCCCAGCAACCACTAATCCACTTTGTGTCTCCATGGATTTGCCTATTCTCAACATTCCACATAATGGAATCATATAACATGGAGCCTTTTGTATTGGGCTGTTTTCACTGAGTGCGATTTTTTTTCAAGATCCATCCATGTCATAGCACAGGTCAGAATTTCATTCCTTTTTATGGCTAAGAATAATATTCTATTGTATGGATGGATCACATTATGTTTATCCATTCATCTGCTGATGGACATTTGGGCTGTTTCCACTTTTAGCAGTTATGAATACCGCTTCTAAGAACATTCACATACAAGTTTGTGAACACAGGTTTTCATTTCTCTTGGGTTCATACCTATGAGTGGAATTAACATTTTAAGGAACTCCCACAGTTTTCCAAAATGGTAACACCATTCTACAATCCTACCAGCATAATGACTTTTTTTTTAAACATATAGTTTTAAATACTAAAAGAATATAAACAACACAAACATGCATTTTAAAGATCATTTTCTTGTTTCAAAAGAAAACTCCAATTTCCATTGACTTGAGACTGTCTTTAACATTTTCAATGACCTGGCAAAAATATGTTTCCTCATCATCATCATCATTTTAAACACTGCAGCTACCACTGTTTGAGAGCCTACTATGTGCCAGCCCTGAGAGGCACTTCATATTCAACTGCACAATCTTACAGGTGAGCATTACTTCTAATTTAAAGATGCCGAAACTGATATTGTTGTAAAGATTAAGTAATACCCAAAGATGTATGAGAGTTAGAATTCCAACTCAGGTGTGACACTAAAATCTGTATTCTGCCTTACACATTACATTGTTTCATGTCTTCTGTGAATGCCGTCTACTAACCTAAGACACATATATACTTACCCACACAATCCTGAGGTTAGAGAACACCATCAGGTCATGGAAGTGTACTTTCTGAGCTTGGAATGGTTACAACAAGAAAACCTGTGAGCTTTAATCTAGTTTTGGAATCTATTTACTAAAGTAATGATTCTAAGAGCACTTAATCAAAAGCTCATAGCTTAGGCAACAGCAAGACCCCATCTCTACAAAAAATACAAAAATTAGCCAGGCATGGTGGGGCACGCCTATCGTCCTAGCTATGCAGGAGGCTGAGGCGGGATGATTGCTTGAGTGCAGGAGTTCAAGGCTGCAGAGAGCTATCACTGTGCCATTGCACTCCAGCCTGGGCAACATGGGGAGAACCTCCCTGTCTCTTTAAAAGAAAAAAAAAGGATATATTTAATGGATATATTTAACAATTAGACAATGCTAAAGAGATAGTTTGTAAATCAGAAGTTAGGTCAGAAAAAAAATATCCAAACTGATGCACAGATATTTGAAAGGATAAATATCCAGAAAAGCACATATGGACATGTGGGATACAAGGCCAAGGTCAAACATATTTGCAATTTGAGTTCAAGGAGGAGAGGAGGAAAATGGAGTGAAAGCACTATTGGAAGAGAGACAATGGCTAAGAATTTTCTTAAGGAAAAAAGAAAAAAAAAAAACATAAAAAGCACCAACCAACAAATTCCTTCCTTGGTGGAATAGTAATTCACCTGACTAAAGTTTACCACCCAGTGGACATTTTGTAATTTCCGGAGACACTTTTGGTTGCCACAGCTAGAGGAGGGAGTGCTGTTGGCATCTATGGGTAGAGGCCATGGATGCTGCTAAACATCCTCCAATGTATAGGACAGCCCCCTACAACAAAGAATGCTCTGGCCAAAAATGTCAACAGTGCCACAGTTTAGAAATCCTGCCTGCAAGTCTTTTAATTTGCTCTTCCTTTAACCAAGAATGTTCTTCTTCCAGCTTTTGCACAAGGCAGTTTCTTTTTCATCCTTCCAGAATTATTTCCACTCTAACCTCCTCAGAGAGCCCTTCCCTAAACACCCTAACGGAGGCCTTCCTGGTTACTATCACACCACCCTACTGCCTTTGCAATTCTCATCACCATCCCAGTATCTTGGTCAGTACTGGTGTTCTGCCACTAAACAGGATGCTCGTCCATCACGTGCTCTGTCTGTACACCCAGCAAGCAGAACAGTGCCTGGGATATAACAAGCTCTCCACAAATGTTTGATAAAGGCATGTGTGAATCGTTAACATAGCAAACATAAAAACTCTATCTAGAAAAGCAGGATGTAAGATACTACAACTGCTGACTAATCAACAAAGTAAAATTATTTTAAGAAATCATCACCAGAAAGATATAACGTAAAATAAATAAAACAAGAAATTTCATTGGCTCCTTGCTTTTATTTTCTTCACAAATAGTCAAGATACATACCTTATCAGTGAGTTTTCTCTTTTTGCTTGGTGAATGAAATATCTACATTATACACTAAGGCTTTCTAGATTTTTCTGGAAACCGTATCATAAGCAAGTAAGATAATCAAAAGCCTATATTCCCTCTCCACTGAGGAAACCGCCTTTTTTTTTTTATATATATATATATTTTTTTTGAGACAGAGTGTCACTTTGTTGCCCTGGCTAGAGTGAGTGCCGTGGCGTCAGCCTAGCTCACAGCAACCTCAAACTCCTAGGCTTAAGCGATCCTACTGCCTCAGCCTCCCGAGTAGCTGGGACTACAGGCATGCGCCACCATGCCCGGCTAATTTTTTCTATATATATTTTAGTTGTCCATATAA
>JAPYYL010000031.1:2687542-2726956 GCA_028534055.1 Eulemur mongoz
TTTTGAGACAGAGTGTCACTTTGTTGCCCTGGCTAGAGTGAGTGCCGTGGCGTCAGCCTAGCTCACAGCAACCTCAAACTCCTAGGCTTAAGCGATCCTACTGCCTCAGCCTCCCGAGTAGCTGGGACTACAGGCATGCGCCACCATGCCCGGCTAATTTTTTCTATATATATTTTAGTTGTCCATATAATTTCTTTCTGTTTTTAGTAGAGACGGGGTCTCACTCTTGCTCAGGCTGGTCTCGAACTCCTGACCTTGAGCGATCCACCCGCCTCGGCGTCCCAGAGTGCTAGGATTACAGGCGTGAGCCACCGTGCCCGGCCGGAAACTGCCTTTTTAGTTTATCTTTTTTGCTACTGGTTCCAGAGTAAAAGACGTACTGCAAAATTAAACAAATCCAAAAGTGTTTCTAAAGCCAAATACACATACATTATGTCATATATAATAAATATATATACATATATAAAAAAACTAAAACCAGTGCTCATCTATAGAGTTTTACAAAACTGTTTTTACTTATCTCTTTCTTCTTTCTTCCTGAGTATGATGTAAAAGAGAAGGCTTTCTTCTTAAATCCAAAAAGAGGAAAAAAAAAGATTACAATTTCAATTTTAAAACACTATCGTACAACAATTACAGAATGTTCTCACCCAAAATGATTCTAAACATCATCCAATCAAACTATCTTAGTCAGATGAGAAACCAGAGGGACAGGTTAAACGGTCCCCCACTCCAAGGTCACAGATCTAATTAAAGTTAGTATTTCAGTAGTTTTCTAAGAATAAAATCTAATTCCTTCACCAACACAAGTGAGTACAAACAGAAGTGGGGAAATCTGAATAAGATTGGTGCACTGTACTAATGTCAATGTTCTGGTTGTGATGTCATACTACAACTCCATAAAATACTACTCACAGGGCAAACTGGGCAATGTGAACAAGGGACCTCTCTGTTTTATTCCTAACAGATGCATGCAAGCACATAATTATCTCAATAGAAACTTCAATGAAAAACCAATTTCTTTGATGAAAAAAATCTTTCATCATAAGTGAAACTAAATTTTGAACAAAATTACTTGGTTTGTAGAAAGAATTAAAAGAATAAAAGGGAAAGTTAAAAATTTCAAATAAATAAGAAAATACTTAAGGACTCCTCCCCTCAAAATTATTCCAGTCTTGGCCTCATGTGGTGGATCATACCTATAATCTCAGCACTTTGGGAGGCTGAGGCAGGAGGATCACTTGAGGCCAGGAGTTCGAGAGCAGCTTGAGCAACAGAGAGATCTGATCTCTAAAAAAAACTCCTAAACTGTTCCAGTCTTTAATGTGTGAACATTTTATTTTTTTAAATTTAATCCAAAATAAAATTAAAGGTCCAAGACATTGCACATGAATCACTAGAAAAACTAATAAATTTAAATCTCCCACAGATATACTCCACCAGAACAGTGTCAGACAGTAAACCAATTTAAAATTCTACACTGATATGTGAACACACAATACGCAGAATCAAATTTCTCACCATCAACATGTAAAGCCAAAGAAATAAATCCTCCAGATATTTTCCATTGTAGAAAATTTTAAACAAAAAGCCTTTATCTACATGTCCAAAGGCAGAAAAATATTTTGTTTTAAATTTAATTAATGAAAGGATTCACCATTATTTACTTAATATTATCCTTTAAATTGACTTTTTAAACTTCCAATTTTAAACCAATTTTAGGTAAAGAAAAGGTGCAAAAAATGGTATGGGTTCCCTTATCCCTTATGTCTTACCCACTCTTCCTCTATATAAATAGGTACATACAATTATCAACAGGAAATTAACACTGGTACCATATATTATTAACTGAACTATGGGCTCAATTAGAAGTTAATCAATTTTCCCACTCACAATCTATATCTGTTCTAGAATCTTATCCAGGACCCCACACTGCACTTAGTTACTATTTCTTCTTCATCTTCTCTGATTTACACCAGTTGCTCTGTCTCTGCTTTTCATGTTCTGGACACTGTCCCTCAACTTGGGTTCTCCCAATATTCACTCATAATTAGAGTAGGGTTATGCAAAATAGACAGTATTAAACTCTAATCCATAGAATAATACACACATCCATGACTCCATGTCTATATAAATAATCAAATAAATAAATGAACAAGGGAAAAGAAAAGTTTCTTCCTTACAAAATCTAGCTAAAAAAGGCAGAAGGAAAAATACCAAGCACTACAGTAATAAATGCTGTAGACAAGAGCTCCTGATGCGTGCTAAAATTAGTGGGCAAGTTTGAGGAGAAACAGGATTTACCTGGTCTCAAAGCATCTCCCTCAAAATACTTACCCACTGCCATGGTAAAGGCTGTAAATTTATGGTGGAAAAACCCTAAAGACACTAACCAAATGATCAAGTAAGCATCTCCAGTAATAAAACACAAGGAAATCATGAACTACTACTTGATAAAATGCACAGGATACAATATAACTACTGCATTATTCTTGCCAAAAAGCTCTTTTTTAAATATATTTACTTCAAGGGCAGACCTTCTACCACTACACTAAATGGAAAGACAGTATCATTGTCATAAATAGACGGTATCTCTAAACACAGAACCACATTACATTTTAATTGAATTAAAAGTAAATACTGAATTGCATAAAAATATTATAATTTTATTTGTGAAAAGCCCCATCTGAAACTAGGCTCCTCAAAACAAAAGGAACTGCTTATAATCACAATAAAGAAATATGAGGTGCTATATTGCTTAAT
Organism: Eulemur mongoz; assembly: GCA_028534055.1. Classification (NCBI taxonomy): domain Eukaryota; kingdom Metazoa; phylum Chordata; class Mammalia; order Primates; family Lemuridae; genus Eulemur; species Eulemur mongoz. The sequence continues at coordinate 2,690,306 of JAPYYL010000031.1, forward strand.
TTAAGAGGAAGATGAGACTTTATTAAACCATTTTATTTTTTATGATGACTTTCTCATTACCAAGAATTATGACTTTCACATTACAAGACGTGACAAAGCTCAGAAAACATGAACTAAGTCACAGTTGGTTAAACATTTTTTCAAGTTCCCACTACACTTCTGATAATTTCATCTTTTGCAGAAAATGGGTTTCACAGTAGAAAGATGTGACATGAACTGTGCTATGTGCCAACACACTAGAGTTTACTAACATTTCTTTAAAAAATTACAGTGTTAAAACTGCATTATAAGGAAAATTCGTCCAAAAAGATGTGGGACTATTAGAGTCACCTTCTCAGTGCCTGCAGGATTTGAGCTTCAACTTCCCAAGCCGTTACAAGAACACAGAAGTAAAGCAGGAGACAGACACATCACCAGACACACTGGAGAGGCAGCATGGGATCAGGATAAACAGAACAGAGTAGATACACTTCAGCTTTATGGGTTTTGCTAAATTATTTAGACTTGGGACCTCTTCCTCCAAGAAACACTAATACCTCTCCCTCAGAGAAGTCAGGATTAACTGAAGGCATACAAATAACACCCTGCAGGTGAACAAATACCGAGTACAGAGCATCTCTAACTGTGACAAACAGGGAGAGAAACAGAGACATCCTTGAAGTAAAGTGTCCTCTGAAGCTCACTGCAACTTTAACCTCTTGCAATGAGACAAAGATGCAAAGATAGCCCTTAACTGCTTAGACTAGGGAATGTATACATTCTTCCAGAGAACAAAGTGTATCAAATGCCTTGACACAATGTGCATACTTTGACCATGCAATTCAGCTCCTAAAAAATGATAAATTGTTGGCTATCACACTGTTCACAATAAAACAGAACCTAACTTTCCAAAAATAAAGGATGAACATGTACACATCACACAAAGTTCATACCATGAACATGTATAACAGCTTTCTAAAATAAAACAAAATTTTAATGTTAGAAAACAGAACAATTTAGCCCTCAACTTTGAGATAACCTAGAGTACAAATGTCTCATGGTCAATCCAACAGGAGTCATGGCCACAGCAACTAAAACCTTAAAATCAGTAGTAAGGTGTGGCTGTGTTCCTCTAACGAGCCCTGCTTTTCATACTCTGCCCCTGCTCATTACCCTCAGTAAATACTGTCTGGTGATGAACACGCTTCCATCCACACGTTAGAAACACACGTGGCTTTCCACTCACTGTAAGGTTGGTGTGGGGGGCCGTGTAGCCCCCTCCCCTTCTACAAAACCCTCTGCCCTAAGCAGTGAATCAGCTCCACTTTTCTGCTTGAACAAGCACCTGGCCTCACCAAGCCCAGCCACATCCTGTGACTGGCAGCACACCCAGCCTCCACGCTGTCTACCTGACCTTGGAGACATCCTGTTGCAGACCCAGAGACATCCTGCTTACTAAGAGCTTGATAATCCACACAAGCACGTAAAAACCAAGCCCCCTCCGCTTATGCCCTTCACCGCATATAAATACCCTTGCCTCAGTCCCAGAAGACTGCGACTTCCCAAGCCCCTGGTTTCTCCCAGGACACGGGAAGCTCGCCAGGGTCTCTCCCTTGGGATCTGTTACCCTCACCCTAGAACACTCCAATAAAACCTCTTTACTTAACCCTTTCAACTCTGCTGGTCTTTCTTTCTCTGATGCCGACCATCCAAAAACCTTACACTAGCCACATGACATCTCAGTCTTTGGCATGTCCCTCATTCTCTGCTTTCTCTGTAAATGCTGCTGTCCGTCAGAGTTTTGTCCTGAGCCCACACATCTTCCAAAGGCAGAAACTTCCCCTTGATGATTTCCTCTCATTCCACAAGACCAACTGCCAACTACTGATGGGCTGATGCACTCCCAAGCTCCACCCAAGCTCCCCTCAAGCTCCCCACCAGCACTTCCAACTGCCACTGCACACTCCCTGGGCCCCTCCCAAACCTGGGCATGACTCACACTCCTGCAGGCACCCCAGATGGCATGCCCTTTATATTCTGCCTCACACTCAGTCCCACCACCAGGGCATCTTGTTAGTGCAGCCTCCTCAACATCTCCTGAATCTATCCCCTCCATTTGTGTTCCTAGCTCCTTCCTCTAGGCCCTCACTGTCTCTCCCCTGGCTTCCCTGTCTGGACGCCAACACCACACTGTCCCACACTCATCTCTAAAACTCAAGTTTGCTCAATGTGACTTAACTGCTCAAAATCCTCCAATGGCTCTCCGGAGCTCCCTGAGTATGACTTGATGCGGCCTCCACCTCTGGCTCCTGACAGCCCAGAATTCTCCAGGCTTCTCTGCTACCATCTCCACCCCTATGCACACCCCACTCCAGCCACATCGGCACCACCTGTGGCTGATCAGCACCTCTCCGTGGTTAGACACCTTTGCCAATGCTGTTCCTTCAATCAGTGACATCAATGTTAACAGGTATTAGTTGTCACCCAATCTTCTGGTCCTTTTCAAAAAAGTGCTATCCTCTGACTTCCATTCACTCATCAATGTGCTACACTCTTAACTTCCAACTCCAACCACCCTGCAGATTATGTACTCTCAAGTCACCAAATTCTTCCTAGTTCCAAATTTAGTAGACGGTTCATACAGCACTTGCCTCTCTGCCTCTCTGCAGCCTTTGGCAGTGCTGGCCTCTCCACCCTCCTCGAAACTCCCTGGATAGCACTCTCCTCTTGCCCCAAGGTGTGATTCTTTCATAATTTCCCCATACACAGACCTGTTAAGTGTTGCAGTACCTCACGAATCCCTCGCTCTCAGAAACTCCAAGCCCTCCGTTAGGTGACTGCATCCTCAGTTCTAGGCCACCTGTCTGCCGATAACCCCAAATCTGCGTCTCTAGCCCAGACCCTTCCCCGAGTTTCACATGTGTACAATCTACCACCTGTCAGACATCCTGCCTCAGTCCCACAGGAACCTAGACATTCATTCTACCAACACATTCCCCTCTTGGAGAATCCACTCCCTACCACTCACATCCAGACTGCTCCATTTGTACCAAAAGACTGCAACCCCTTCCTCGGACTCAGCTCCCAAGGTGGAAACCTGACCCAGGCCAATCAGATTTTCTCTCCTGAGAATTTAGAATTGAGATCAAGTCCTCTGGACACTTAAACTAGAAAATCAAATACAGCTGAGATTAGGTACAAGTGAAACGGAGAAGCCAGTCTGCAGATTAGAGAAGGATGGCAACAGAGAAGCGGTGATCACACAGCTCAAGGAAGACTGACAGTGACCATCCTGGAATAACTAACTTGGTGTCTGGCTGTTCCGACCTTTATCTTCCCCATATCCTCTCAGAAACCTGTTTTTGTTCCATTTTGTCTTGCCTACTAAACCAGTATCAGTGAATTTCTGTACTTACAACCAAATGATCCCTAAGATAATCTTCTATGCACTACCAAGAAAGAAAAACAGGCTGTCAATTAAGCTATAGCATGTCATCAAGAAGTATCGTGATTTCAGAAACATTAAAAAGTGAAAATCAGTGTGACTTTGAATCAGTGTAACCCAGCACATACCACTCCGTGTATATAGACCCTTCTATCCACCTGGAACATCTTGCTGTTTCCACCTATTCCAGTTACACCCATCCTTTGGGACCACGTGCCACCAACTCTACTCTTCCTGATTCAGGCCCAAGGGAAATCCAGAATGTGGTAATTACTGTCTGTTGTTATTTAGCCTTTTTTTTTTTTTTTTTTTTTTTTTTTTTGAGACAGAGTCTCACTCTGTTGCCCAGGCTAGAGTGAGCGCCGTGGCGTCAGCCTAGCTCACAGCAACCTCAAACTCCTGAGCTCAAGCGATCCTCCTGTCTCAGCCTCCCGAGTAGCTGGGACTACAGGCATGCACCACCATGCCCGGCTAATTTTTTCTATATATATTTTTAGCTGTCCATATTTCTTTCTATTTTTAGTAGAGATGGGGTCTTGCTCTTGCTCAGGCTGGTCTCGAACTCCTGAGCTCAAACGATCCGCCCACCTCGGCCTCCCAGAGTGCTAGGATTACAGGCGTGAGCCACCACGCCCGGCCTGTTATTTAACTTTTAATTGTTTAAGTCTTAACTCCCCAAGAAGATTTTAAACTCCTTCAAAGTATGGATGGTTCCTACAGAGTCTTTACAAATAATAGAACCCCAAAATATTCATTTAAGTCAAAAATGAAAAAGATGTATTTATTAAAAAAGTGGTAACTACTCAGTTTTCCACTAAGCTCAAGAAAGAAGGAAAGATTTAAAATAATAATTTAAGTCATGAGAAAAAGATCATTACAACTTATTGTTTTTTCAATGAGGCAAGAACTTATGTGTCAGCCAAAGAGAATTAAGAAAAACAAACATATGTAGGTGCTCAACACAATTAGTTCTCAGCACACAAAATTAAAACCACAAGGAAACTACATTCCCACCAGAAATGTCAAAATTAAAAAGACGAACAATACCAAGTGTTGGCAAGGATGTGGAGCCATGGGCACCCTGCACACTGCTGGCTGGAGTGTCAGCTGGCACACCAAGCGGGAAAGTGTGTGCTTGGCAGTGCACACAAGAGCTGAACACACATATAACTTATGACCCAGCACATGAGAGTATTATATCCACCAAAAGACACATACAACACCCATAAAAAAAAAAAAAACACCGCAACAACTGTGTAGTGCTTATACAGTGGCCCAATGCTACACAAGGTGGAACGAATCCATCTCTGAGACAGAAGGTTGAGCAAAGCTAGGCACAAAGACTCCATTTACATAAAGTTCAAGAACAGGTAAAACTAATCTATGGTAATAGGAGTCAGAAGAGCAGTCACTTCTATAGGGGACTCATGCACCCAGAACCGAGCTTTCAGTCCCACAATCCCATAGATTATAAAACCATGTTTTTTACTGTACCTTTTCCATGTTTAAATAGGCAAATACTGTGTTATAACTGCCCACAGCACTCAGTAGAGTAACAAGTCTGTAACTAAAAGGAACAGGCCATCCACATAGCCTAGGCATGTAGTACGTTATACCACCTAGGCTTATGGAAGTACTCTGATATTCACATCACCTAACAACAAGGTGTCCAGGCATTAAGCCACACAGGACTATACGAAATGGGCAGAACGAGAGGGAGCCTCTGGAATGCTGGGAAAGTTCTTTCTTTGATACAAGTGCTGTTCCATCTACATATGGGTATGTCCATACATGAAAATCCTTCAAGCTGAACTTACTGTTGGTTCCCCACCCAGATTCCTTCACCAGGCCAAGACATCCATCCCCCAGCTGCTGCAAGTCAGCTACTAATGGCTCCTTACTGCTACCTCTAGAGAATGGCCCTCAGCTGAGAGGCTAGCACTGCCCATTCCCATCCTCAGCCACGGGCAGCCCACAGCCTGCAGTCACCAGCCCCCTTGCCTTAATTAAGGACAACCCTGAAATACTCCCAGTGGCACTGGGCTAAAGCTAGACTCCAGCTGAGAAGACCCCTTTTCCCTCCCCTAGCCAGCTTCCCTCACTCCCCTCCTCCCCAGTTTCACCTGCCCCAGGATCATCCTCCTAAGGCTCTTCTGGGAGACAGGACCCAAGACAGAACACAATGTTTGTGAAACTGTATGATAAGTTTATACCTCAATAAAAAGTTGTTTTTTTTAAAGGGAGCATTGTTTTGCACAGCTAAAAAGCCGTGATCTCTTCTTGAGATTCTGAGAGATAACCACTTCCTCAGGGCAGAGATGTGTCACCAGGTGAAAAAGGACTAACACCCAAGGCAGGCCTGCCAGACATTCCTGAAACAGAAGCCAGAAGGCCCTACATAAACAAATGACAGGATTTCTAAGGTGGTGACCTGCCACTAGCTTGCTGGGTGAATGTGCACTCAATTGCTTGGCATCTCACCTTCCAAACTTGGAAACTAAGAGATTTGGCCCTGAGGTTCTCTAAAGTCCCTTCCGAATGTAGAAATCCTTTGATCTCATAAGGAATTTTCATTAACATGCAAGCCCCTGAATGCTACCACGCCAACCCTGACCTGTCTGCACAGTACCTAGTTCTGCAGCACAAGCTACATAAAACCAATCACCATCACATAAACTTTAAAGCCTGGAAATTCTCACCATGCTTCTCTCAACTCCCTACCCAGGTTCCCTTCCTCTACCCTCAGGAACCACCACACATACACCTCCATGGCACAATTTTAAAAGTATCCTCCAACTTGAGCATCAGCCTCCATTCAGGGTTATATCCAACCTAGCGGTTATGTGTAATATACAAAACATATTAATTGGAGGCAAGAAAGACTTGGCTGAGCATATTAAAGAACATTTCAGAAACTATTAGTAAACAGGCAGTTAATTAAATTCAATTAAACTTTCAAAGATCCCAAGCATGGGCATCACACTTTTATTTCCAATTTGATCCAGAACCAGAGCAGTGGAAAAGAGGTGGAAATAGAGGGACTGGAACAATGCCACACTGATGTTCAATTACGTATCAGCAATTCCCCTGAACCAACAGATGTCAGTCATCAGGGACAGAAAGCTGGAAATTCTAGAACTGGCGACAACAGAGTCATCATAGTTTGTTCACCCTTATTCTAAACTATTACCATATCAATAATGACATGATTGATCATAATAGACAAAGTCCCAGAGTCCCTCCGCAACATTTCAGGAAGGCTGGTATAGAATAATTCTCGTACTCTTGGATTCCAACACGTGAAAATTATGAGGCCTTCTGCCTCCATTTCAAAGATCACTGACATCCACAAGTACGTCCTGTTTACTTTCTATAGCAAAAACTACGTTTTAGGTAGTATTCTAAAAGAAATCACTATCTGATGTCATGCAGGACCAAGTAAGAAAAGCGCATTTCTGAAAAGAAACCCTGCCCTTTGCCCCTTCTGCACAGAAACGGTGCCTACGCCGTTCGCAGCACGAAAACGTGCGAAGCTACGCACTGCCTACACTGCAGTCACTCCCCTGAAGCTCTAACCCTAAACCATCGGTGGTTCGCAGAAGAAAAACGTGCAAACGCGCGGAGCTGCGTGCCGCCTACACAGAAGCAGCACTCCCCTGCAGCACGCACGCAGGTTCTGAAATGCGGCGAGAAGCTGTTACTAGGGACGCCAGTGCACCCAGGCCTTTCCCACGAGCCCTCCAGAGCTGTTCCCAAACAGCCGCCCGCACCCCTAACCGATCCTCCGGACCCGACCCCCCGGCCCTAACCTCTGACCCCCGACCCCGACTTCGGGAGGCTCTGAGCGCACAGGCGACGCTCACCTTCTGACTCGCGCCGCCGAGGGATACCTTGGGCCGCGTCTTGAAATCCCCTTCAAAGCTGAACATCTTTACAGCTTATCCCATCGGGGAGCGCCCGGCCGACCAGCCCAGCGGTCTCGGTCTCCAGTCTCCGCGCCGCCCGGACCGGGGCAGCGCGACCAAGAGGCGGCCGGAGGCGACCGAGCCCGCACCGCGATGCGCTCTGCCCTCCCGGCCCTGCTCGGGGCGAAGAGTTGGCTACAGTGGAGGGGCGCCCCTGCCTCGCCGCCCCTCATCCACGCCTTCCACCGCTGCGGCCGCAGCTAGTACTGTGCAGCGGGCCGCGAACCTCACACCCGCTCCAGGAGCAGCTGCCTCGGGAGGAAAGAGAGCGACCGGACGCAGCTGCCGGGCGCGGCCCCGCGAGCGGGCGCGCCGCCACCGCTCCTCCCGGCAGCTCCTCCCGGCACCTCCGCCGGCGTGCGCGGCCCCGCCAACGTGCGCAGCCATGCGAACCGCGCAGGAGCCTGTGGACAAGCCCGGGCCCCTGCCCCTGGGAGCGGGGCCGATTCCAAGGAGGGGTTGGGCGGGGGCGGGGGCGGGGCAGGTGGCAGGGGAGGGGCCAAGGCTGGCGGGGGACGGGGCGGGGCCAGGGGTAGGGCCGGGGCCAGGGGAGGAGCCAAGGCCGGGCGGGGCCAACGGGGGCGGGGCCGACGGGGGCGGGGCCGATGGGGGCGGGGCCGACGGGGGCGGGGCCGGTTCAGCCGCAGGCGTCTGAGGGGACCACGGCCCAGAAGGACCGGCTTGGCGTCGCCCTGTGTGTACAGTCTGCTTGTTACATGTGGCTCGTCACACAGACGTAAATATTTACCCTATCACACATACATGCACATGTTTATCTGCAAGTCCACATTCACTTAGCGCCCAGTGCGCCCATCGTAAAGTCAAACATCCCGAACCAAGTCGTAAGTTAGGGGCCATCTGCACATAAATATGTGGCTCATATCCACACATACATATATGTCTCACACACACATGCATATACATATATGTCATAGACACAATTGAAACCACTTTTGAAAATTCAGTTTTGAGGCTGGCACGGTGGCTCACGCCTGTAATCCTAGCACTCTGGGAGGCTGAGGCGGGTGCATCACTTTAGCTCAGGGCTTCAAGACCCACCTGAGCAAGAGCAAGACCCTGTCCCTTTTTAATTTAGGGGAAATAAATAAAAGAACAATTTAGTTTTGATTGTGTGTTTTTAAAGTGCACAATATGATGTTTTGACACAGGCATATGTCGTGAAATGATTATCTTCTTTTTGTGTGTGTGGTAAGAGCACCTCAAATCTACTCTCCTGGCAAAATTTCAGGGTCCGACACGATATTAATAACGGCAGTGCTGCTGAGCTGCAGATCTCCAGGCTGGCGCGTCCCACACAACTGCGAATTTGTGCCACTGGCGAGCGGCTCCTCATTGGGCCACCCCAGCCTCTGGAAACCACCACTCCGCTCCCTCTCTCCAGGTGGGATTTTCCTTTTATTAGATTCCACATGTAAGTGAGGCCATGCAGTGTTGTGTTTCTGTCTGGCTCCTTGGCCTTAGCCTAGAGTCTTCTAGGCTCATCTATACGTTGTAGCAAGTGAAAGGTGTATCTTTTTCAAGGCTGATAGTACACTACTGTGTGTATACACTGCAATTTCTTTATCCATTTGTCCACCACTGGAGACAAGTTGTTTCTGTATCTTGGCTATTGTGAACAATGTCACAACAAACATGGGAGAAGCTGCTTTCATTTCCTTTATGTACATAACCAGCAGAGGAACTGCTCAGTCACACAGTAGTTCTATTTTTACATTTCTGAGGACACTCCATATTGCTTTCCATAATGACTACCAATTTTCATTCCCACCAACAACATACAAAGCTTCCCCTTTCTCCACACCCTCATCAACACATGCTATAGCTTGCCTTTTAGGTAACAGCCATCCTAACAGGTGCAAGTGGTGGCTCATTGTGGTTCTGATCTGCATTTGCTTAGTGATCAGTGGGATGAGCACCTTTTCATATTCTGTTGGCCATTTGTATGACTTTTTGGAAAAATTCAGGCCCTTTGCCCATTTTTAAATCAGGGAATCCAGAATTTTAAAACTAATATTTATCATTACCATGTGGGATGCACTGATTTCTTTTATTGTCTTTTTTTTTTTTTTTAAACAAGATGTCTCTCTGGTGCGCAGGCTGGAGTGCAGTGGTGCGAGTGCAGCCTCAAGCCTCCTGAGTAGTTAGCACTACAAGCTCAAACCACCACGCTGCACTAATTTTTCTGCTTTTTGTAGAGATGGGGGTCTTGGTAGACTGCCCAAGCTGGTCTGGAACTTCTGGCCTCAAGCAGTGTTCCCACCTCAGCCTCCCAAAGTGCTGGGATTACAGATGTGAGCCACCATGCCCAGCCTTCTATTTTTTAAAGCTAGTTGTAAACCACTAACTGCATTTCACAACCTGGTCTCAGCTTGCAGTTTGAATAATCCTGGCTGATATAAAAATAGGTAGAGGCAGCAAAACCACCTCTCGTGTGTGACTGTGGATATGTAAAATGGTGCAACCAGTCTGGACAATAGTTTGACAGTTTCTTTAATAAAAAACTAAAGATATACTTACCATAGGACCCGGCAACTGCACTCTTGTATGTTTATCCTAGAGTAATGGAAACTTGTGTCCACACGTTTACACACAAATGCCTGCAGCAACTATATTTGTAACAGCCCAAATTTGGAGACAACCCAAATGCCCTTCAAAGGATGATCATTAAACATCGGTACATCCACACATGGAATACTACTCCACAAACTTTAAAGAGAGCAAACCATTGACACACATCCCTTGGATGGCTCTCAAGGACATATTGTTGATTGGGAAAGCCAATTGCAGCAGGTCACATCATACTGCATGGCTCCATTTATATGACAAAGTGACAAAATCACAGAGGTGGAGGATAGATTAGCACTGTGAAGCATTAGGAATGGGGAGGAGGAGGAGGGCCATGAAGTGGCCATGGGGGGGGGGCGGTCCTTGTGCATCTTGCTTGTGGTGGCTCCAGGGAAATGAGCATGTGACAAAATGACACAAGACTGCTTTGGGAGTTGGTGGTGTGTCTATTACCTCGATTGCAATGATGGTATCAGGGTGTTTTCGAAAGTACAAACTCATCATTGTACACAGTAAATATGTGCAGTCCTTTGTGTGTCAATTATACGTCAATAAAGCTGTTGTAAAAAATGACCTAGAACTATGAACACGCACTGTGCCAACATCCATGTCCTGGTTTGGATATTGTCCTGCGATTATGTAAGATATAATCACAGGCAGAATTGGATGAAAGTGTCAGCGGGGCTGGGTCCTTCTGGGGATGCCAGAGGAGAAGCTGTTTCCTGGCCCTTCCCAGCTCCTGGACACCTCTGGCACCCCCTAGCTTGTGGCTCCTTCCGGAGTCTGCTCCTCTGCTTCTGTCCTCGCGTCCCCTTCTCTGATGCGCTCTCCTGCTTCTGTTTCATGAGCACCTGTGATGACATCAGGTCCACTGGAAAATCCAGGGTCACCTCCCCGCCTCAAAGTTCTTAATATAATCCCATCCGCGAAGCCCTTTTGCCACGTGAGGTGGTGTGGTCACGGCATCCGGGAATTGGGATGTGGGCATATTTGGGGGGCATTGTTCTGTGTGCCATGCTATCCATCCAGAAGCTTTCTGTTTTTAAATGAGATTATATTCCCCTTTTCCCCCCAAATTTTTCCTTTTTGGTAACAAAATATAGCATAGGTATCCTTCCATAACAGTACCTGGAGATTTACTGCAGTAATTTTAGAATCTTATTGTATGGATACACCATAATTTATTATTTTACCATTTCCCTATTGTTTGACACCAAAGCTGATATCGTTTTTCCTATTATAATTTCTGCTGCAAGAACATTCTTGCACACAGGTAGGAGTTATTTTTGTAGGATGACATGGGTCAGTCAGTATACGAAAAGTTGCAAGTCATCAGGGAAATGCAAACCAAAACCACAATGAGACACTACCTTACTCCTGCTGGAATGGCTGTTATCAAAAAGACAGAAGATGACAAGCGTTGGCAAGGATGGGGAGAAAAGAAACTTTGTAAACTGTTGGTGGGATTGTAAATTAGTACAGCTATTATGGAAAACAGTGTGGAGGTCCCTCAAAAAAGTAAAAATAGAAATGCCAGTCCCAGTTCAGGGTGGGTGCCCCAAGGCAATGAAATCAGTATGTTGAAGCTATCTCTTCACTCCCACACTCGCTGCAGCACTGTTCACAATAGTTCAGTGGTGGAATCAACCTAAGTGTCTACTGCTGGATGAATGAATAAAGAAATTATGGCACACACACAGACTGAAATACTATTCGGCCTTTACAAAGAAAGAGATCTTGTCACTTATGACAACATAAACTAGAAAAATCTGGAGCACAGTGAAATAAGCCAGACACAGAAGACAAATACTGCATGACCTCAGTCATACATCGAATCTGAAAATGTTGAACTCATAAGAGCAGAGAGTAGATGGTGGTTGCCAAGGGCTGGGAGGTGGGGTGGGGAATGGGGAGATGTTGGTTACAGGGTACAAAGTTTCAGTTATGCAGGATGAGTAGGTTCTGGAGACCTGTTGTATGGCATGAAGATTATCACTAATAATCCTGTATTGTATGTGTGAAATTTGCTAAGAGAGTATAGACCTTAAGTGTCCTTGCCACACACATAAAAAAAAAAGTATTAATAGTATTAATAACTATGTTAAGAGATAGATGTGCTATTATTAATCAGCTTAACTCTAATAATCAGTTCACTGTATATTAAAAAATCATGCTATACACCTTAAATATCTATAATTTCAATTTAAGTTTTTTTAAAACGATTCTAAACCCCTTCAAAAAATAAAGTGGAATGCCTGAGTTTAAGGGTATAAGTGCTTGAATTTTGATTGGTTCTGTGAATTTCTGCCCCCCAAGGGATACACCCACTTCTCCTCTGAGTATCATCCTGGGACTCCCAGAAAACGGTGCAGGTTTAGACCCCCGAGGCTCTGAAATGGGCCCAAACAGAACATTCATTAAATTAATGCCAAGGCCACAGTACGCTTGAGGCTGGAAACTCACTCCTTCCTGCACTGACCATCCCAAATTGTGTCCAGCCACCCCATCCTACAGAGCTCATCAGGAGTTCTACGATGACATTGTGATGACATTCGGATTTTCCAATAATAAAATACCAAAGACACTCCAATAAATAAAACTGTAAAGAAATTCACAGAGAAGTTTGTGAATTTAAACATATCTTTAAAATTTAGATATGTTTAATATACTCTCTGGTATAATACTTTTAATGATAAAAATGTGTTTTAGAAAAATAACTTCATTAATAAAATGCCAACAGTAAGATGCTCTAAATTTGAATATATACTCCTCTTCCATTATAATATTCTAGGAGAAAGTTCAGTATAAAAAAATTAAATCACTTTGGAAAATTAAAGTGTTGAAGCTTTAAAGTCCAAAGAATTAAAATGTACCAAAATGGACCGAAATAAAAGGAGAATGGATAATTCAAGAGTAATAATCAGAGACTTCACTACCCCAGCTTGAATAATGGACAGAACAACTGGACAGAAGAAGCAAACAAGAAAAGAGAACATTTAAGCAATACTGTGAACCACCTAGGCCTGAGTCCTGCGGAACATTCTACCTAACACCAGCAGAACATATGTTCCCCTCAAGGGCACATGGGATATTCTCCCAGATGCTAGGGCATAAAACCAACCTCAGTATGTTTAACAGGAAAGAAATAATACAACATATGTTCTCTGACCACCATGAAATGAAGTTAGAAACCAATGACATGGACATTTGGGAAACTCACAAGTGTGGAAAATTAAACAACATGGATCCAAGAAGAAATCAGGAGGGAAACCGGCAAGTACTTTGAGATGAATAAAACTCAAGACACAGCGTCCCAGAGATCACAGCAGGGGCTCAGTGGTGCTTGAGAGGAGCACAGATAGGGTTTATGGCTCACTTGAGAGCGAATCACCTGTGCAGGTGGCCAGCGTCCATGCCCCATGTAGAGTTAGACAAACCACATTTGCACGTCCACAGGGAGGGAGGGTTGGCCAGCCTTGCCCCTCCTCCAGAAGTTGGGATCTGCCCAACAACCTGCCCAACAGCCGGGCCTTGCTCAGTCACCTTTCTGGCCTATCTAAAATTTCCGAAGGCTCTTCTTTCTCTCTCCCCTAGCGTCCCATGTCTCTGTGATGCTGGTTCCTCAGTGCCTTGGGAGCAGTTTCAAGTCTGTGCTGAAACAGCCCTGGCCTGCCTCTGGCTGTAGAATTGCACAAGCCTATGGACTATGTCTTAGGGACAGTTCTGCCCTCACCCCTGCGCTGCTGCAAGGTGACCATGAGATCACCAGGAACCTCACCTCTGCCTGCATTCCTCTGTGTGCTGCCAGCCCTACCTGGCCACCCACACCTGGGTTGAATTTCCCCAGGAAAGGTCAAAGCCACGCCTTGGCAGCTGACCAGAAAGCCTCATGATGTGGTGAACGTGCCTGCTCAGACCTCCCCAAGCAGCCCTCACCTGTGTTGCAGTCATGGCCATGCCTTCACTTCTGCCTGGGCTGCAGACAGCACTCACAGGTGGCAACTCCCCCAGGAGCCGCTGTCCCCAACAAGATCAAATCGCATGACCTCAAGCTGCAGCATAAGAGCAGCTGCACTGCTGTGGGAAGTCCTTGTGGGCCACTGTCCACCGTCACGGTGCACAGGGGTCTGGGCTCACGCTGCTGCCAGGCTGAGAGGCACTGACTGAGGTACTGCCAGGGTCTCCTTCTCTGGGCATGAAGTTGTTCCTCAGAGGTCTGTGTCTCAGGCTCCCAGTCCTCAGAAAAGATTTTATAACCTAAATGTGGATAGCAGAAGGAGAGACAAGATCTGGTGGGACAGTGGCCTGGGGTACCAGGGACCCAGGCGGGGTGACAGCCTGACTGCCCCAGAGGAGGAAAGCAGGCCATGCCCCTGGCGGGAGTCCATCCTCTGCACTCACTGGCATTTACATTTGCTACTTTTCCTCATAAAGCTCTTTAAGGTTAAGGACTATGGAGGTTTTTGCAGAAAAGTGAACCGTGTCCAAAGCAAAATGGCCTACACTCTCAAAATTTTACAGTTATAGTGTACAGATGGCCATGTTGTTTGTACTGTGAATTGCAGATTAAGAAATGCTCACAAATATCTGTGCATGCTTTCTACTTTCTAAAGTTTAAGATGTTTTCTAGCAGTGAAGCATAGAGCAGGGGACAGGTTCCAGCTCTTCTCCAGCCCTTCTCAACTGCATGACTTGGGGCAAGTCATTTAACTTCATCAGCGTCATTTGCTAGGTGGCAAAATCCCCACTGGGTTGAAGGCAGAGGCCTGGCTCAGATCTGCTCTTGGGATCTGCATTCTGGCGATACAAATATTGAGTGATCCACGTTGGTTTTGACTATTGTTATTAACACTAAACATGTGTACAAAAAAGGCATTTTGCTAAGTTCATAGGACAAAAAATAATTGAAAATAATATCAAAAGACCAGGTATTAATAATGTGCTGTTAACCCTCTACCAGTGCTGTTTTTATGCATCATCATCATTTTAATCATTTAAAGAGGTTAGACAATTAAGAGCATGTTTGGCAGCCGTTCAGTGTGTAGGAAGCAGGAGGCCAAATTGCAAATGCTCCTCATGGTCTTGGACTGCAATGGGCCGCCAGGTCAGTCAAGGAGAACGCCTCCTCCCAGCACTGAGAGCATACTGGCTTTGGAAAGATATCCTTGCACTTCTGCTCAAAGTCACCTAAAAGTAACCCAGTGTGCACCTGTATAAGCACGGCAGCGGGAAACAAAGCTACTGTTTGTTGAACGTCCATATTCTGCCAGGTCCTACACCGTGTGCTACACAGACATCTCCGCTCATTCACTTACAGCAACGCTCGGAGTGACACATTAGTACCCAAGTTTTACAGGTGGAGTAACTGCAGCTTAGAAAGAAAGTTAGACATGAAGTTTCCCAGCTGGTAAGAGGCACAGCCAGGACTTGCATCCAGAGTGACCATGTAACTCCAAAACCTGGTGTCTCCCCCTAAGATACGTTTGTTCATAATCTACAGTCAGCCAGGGTTTAATTTCTAGCAACATAGATGAGGCTTGGCCTCAAAGATATCCATAAAACTTATTTTGTTTACTCTAGGAAAAAGTGCTGTAAAACAAGTTGATGTAGAGACAATACCGCAAAGATCCCTTCACTTAAGTGCTTTCGGATAAACATCAGTGTGGCGCATTCTGCCAAAGAGCGAAGACATTTTATTTAAAATTACACTGGTGCAAGACCATCAAAGTATCTTTAACACTTTCATTAAATTGAGATATAGATATAGTTAGAGTAGTAAATCTCTTCCCATACAAGGAGTTCATTTAAGAGCCAAGGTTAGAGGGAGCAGTGAGCCTAAAATAATCTCCAGCTGCAAGGAATCCAGAAACATCTGAGGCCTTGTTCAAGCTCTGAACTGTCATGAACTCACACTAGATCCAAGCAGGTGAGGCCTCCCCACGCCCTCATCTGGGGCACACACGTGTGCGGCATGTGTTGCGAGGGGTGGAGAGACCAGGCTGGGTGCCTGTTTTAATGTAGTTTTTGTTAGGATTCAGGACGATGAGGCCAACAGACCAGCCTGGCCATGCCAGGGCCACCCGGGAAGCACGGAGTCAGGGGGCAGGGGGAGGGGAGGAGGGAGCGGGCAGGAGCCTCGGGTGTGATCCCCACAGGAAGGAGTGGGCAAGGCAGATGAGCAGGCCCAGGCCTGGCCAGTTTGGACAATTCTAGTGGCTCTGGGGCCCAGGGTCATCCCCAGTGTATGGTCCCTGCTCTGGGTGCCCGGGGTAGGTAGACACCGTGGGGCCCAGAAGGGGGGGTGGTAGGTTTGCACATGAAAAGGGGGCTCAAGAAGTGGCTGTCCCCAAGAAGGGCAGTCTCTTCAGGGTCAGCAAGGCCCTGTGTCAGAGTATCACACACAGAAAATAAAAGTTAATACAGAATCAAAGGACCTGGGTTCAAGTCTCAGGTACTGGCTGTGTGAGCAAGCCAGGCCACCTCTGAGACCTGTCCCTGTGGGTGTGACCCAGTGATGGTAATACCTATCAACACATTAGACAGTTTATTTTTAAAAATCTAGCTTAGTGCTTGTCATATTATAGGTACTATTAAATATTGGCTAATTAAATATTGCAGTCATTTAAAATACAGTTTGAATATCCCTTATCTGAAATGCTTGGGACCAGAGTGTTTCAGATTTCAATTTTTTTGGATTTTGGAATATTAGCATATATATAATGGGATATCTTGGGGATGGGACCCAAGCCTAAGCACTAAAGTCATTTGTGTTTCATATATACCTTATACATATAGGCTGAATGTAATTTTATACGATATTTTTGATAATTTTGTGCATGAAACAGTTTGCATTTTGACTGTGACCTGTCACATGAAGTCAGGTGTAGAATTTGTCAGCACTCAGAAAGTTTTGAATTTTGGAGCATTTCATATTCTGGCTTTTTGGATTGGGATGCTTGACCTGCATGTCCACTAATTCTCTGACATTCTCTTCAGAAGCTGGAGCCTAATGCCCAGCCCCGGCCCCAGCATGGGTTTAGTGGCTCATTCCTGCTGAACAGAAGAAACGTGGGCGTGGCAGCATGGGCCTTGGGACCAGGCCACACGAGGCACTCAGCTTCCTGTATGCACCCTCTCTCAGATTATGTCCCTGGAGAAGCGAGTACCATGTCAGGAGGAAACTCAGGCAGCCCAGGGAGAGCCCTGTGTGCTGAGGAAAGAGGCCTGCAGCCCACAGCCTTGTGGAGGGCCGTCCTGCAAGTGGGTCTGACCAGCCCCACTAGAGCCTTCAGGTGATGCCACCCCAGCCACCAAGACAAGGAACAGCCATCCAGCCAGGCCACTCCCAAATTCCTGGCTCACAGAAACTGTGGGATACTAAATGTTTATGGCTTTAAGCCGCTAAGTATTGGGGTGATTTGTTATGCTGTAATAGATATCTAATCCAAATCTGCAACTTCGAGGTGCTAACAAGGCCAGGGGCTTAACATCCCAAAAATCTCTCAAGCGGGGCCCTGCTGTGCCATTTACAGGGCTCAGGCCCTGAATACAATCTCTAGAGAAAGTTCTAGAACCAACTTCTACTCAGCCCCAGAGTTTTCCAGACAGGCGCTGGACAGGTTGGATACTGCGTGTCTGTGCTGTGCTGGAAAGAGGCTCACCTGGTTTGAGATGTGTAAGGCTGGTGGCAGGCACCCCTCCCCTCCCTAATGGAAAAAGAAGAAGCCCATGAGACTTACCAAGGACAATGCCTGAAAGGCCCAGCTAAGTTAAAGGATGACCACACCTGGATGGTTACCCTGATAAGAGTCTCGGTTCCTAGAGTCAACACATACCACTGGCCCCTCCTATTTCTCAATACCTGCCCTAAAACTGCAACAGAAAATTCGTTCCTCTCCCCTACCATAAATCTTCCCGACAAAGAAACCCCTACCACCGGCCCTAAAAACATATATAAACCCAGTCAGACTTCTGGATGATGCGACTTCTCGGGTCTCTCTCTCTTGGGAGCCCATGAACCTCACCCGGGAGCGCCCCAATAAAGCCTCAGCTGCTTACCCCTTTCAACTCTGCTTGTCTTTGTTTCTTTGTCACCGGCCTATCCAGAAACCTTACAAGATGGCCAGTGACTGCGAGGGGTGGGGGAAAGGAGGTGCCCGCAGAGCCCTCCTGGACCGTAAATGCAATGCAATTTTGCCTTCAAGCCCAGGCCTGTGCCCAGCTCCGCCTCTGGGAAGCCACGTTGGATGCTCAAAAGCAAAAGCCATGTGTGAAGAGAGTCTCATAACTAAGCTGTTTTTTAAATGCTGGTTTTGTTCCGCTCGCCCTCAATCCCGCAGGTCACTATGGGGTCTGACAAGAGAATGACAATGGTAGTGGAGGTACACCTGTCATCTCATAGCCATCGAGACTTCCAAGTGCAGCTGGGAGTGGGTGGGAGGGCCTTGGCCAGGGCGTCCGAATGATTACTGTGAACTCGGCTTTTCCTCAAACAGCAAAGTCACCCAAACAAGGAACCAGATTTTACCTTGAAGTTATCACTCAGTCTCAACCAGTTTTCTCATAAAAAGTCTTAAATTTCACCTAACGTCTCAGCCATATGTTAAGAAAATACACCTTCCCTTCCTGGTCCTTTCTTTACCTCAAAATACTTTTTCTCCTTAGAGCTGTTTTGAGTTGACCTGGGGCCACGGCTTCTTGAGCAGGAAGATGAGATGGCAGGTAAGGCCATGTCGCTTGACACAGACAATCCCAGGTCACAGCTGCTCAAAACAATGCAGGTATACCTGGTGCCAGCACGGAATCCACTGCGAGTCTGGACCCCCGGGATGGCTGTCCACCGCCTGGCCACTCGGCCTCCACAGCAGGGGACAAGGACACTGTGGGTCTCAGGTGGCAACTGGATGCTTTGGCCTAGACATAGCACACAGAACTTCCACTCTTGGTCCATTGGCTGAAACTCGCCTCTTGGTTCCCAGAATCAGCCAGCTGCTGGGAGCTAAGGCAGCACAGTTATCTGAGGCCCAGAGAGAGGAGAAACAGGACTGGGACTAGAAGACGGAACTACAGAGAGCTGATCCTTAATTCAACAAATCTTCATTGTCTGTCTCTTGAGCCAGGAGCTAAAGACACACGGTGAATAAGACAAAGCCCCTTTCGAATAATGCCTGCATCCCAGTGGCCCATCCTCTTGTTCTTCCTTTTTTTTTTTTTTTTTTTCGTGAGACAAGGTCTCACTCTGTCATCCAGGTCAGAGCAAATATCATAGAAACTTGTCAGCTAGCAGTGAGGGATCCCAGCACAGTCATCCTTGCCCAGTGCCAGCTTATACTAACTGAAAGGGATAGATTTTTTTAAATTTATGATGAACTATTTCAGACATACAAAATGATTAAAAGGATAAAATGTCAAGTTCCAATGTACCCTTTACCCAATTTAAAAGTAAAACGTCACCTACTCTGCCTGTATCTGCCTCCCTTCCTGGTCGCATTTCTTATTCCCAGGCCTTACATGGAGCAGAGGAAATAAGTACACCTTGGTTTACTTGTTTAGTTGTACTGATTTGGTTTTGAATTTTAGAATACTGAATTAAAACAATCATTTACATTCATATAGAGGTTTACAGCTTACAAAATACTCTCTAATATTTTCTCATTTAATCCCTACAGCAGTCTATGAAATAGGTCTGATCAAACCTGTTTATTATAGTAAGAAAATTAACAAATAGCAAATAAGAACATTTTTTCTATGCTGACCATTCTGTCCTGTAAGTTACTTCTTCTAATTCTTATCTCAGTTTTCTAATCTTCCCATCCAACCGTACTTTAAGTGCTAGATCAACTTTTTTATTTATTAAATTCACCTTTGGGCTCCTATGGCTAATTAGAAAGTCTTTTACCATCAACCAGGGCTTTTTTTTCCTGGTAACAAAGACTCTGTGACTATTTACAAAACACTAGCAATTACTTCTTGAGACTAGAGACATAGATAAGTATAGATGCATGTATGGGAGAGAATCAGAATCAGTGGGGTTTATTTTAACATTTTTAAGTTATGTGAAATAATTTCAAACTTACAGAAAAGTCACAAATATAGTACAAAAAACTGCTATATGCCATTCTCCTAGATTCATTAATTAACATGTTCTACAATCCTACTTACCTATAATTATCTTCTGAACCATTTTCAAGTAAGTTGCAGATATTTTCCTAGTTCAGAATCCAAACATCAGACATGACATCGGCTGCCATGTGTGTTTAACCTCATTTCGCAAGAAAAGCTGACTTTGAAAAGACAGCTAAGCCCCTGGTACACACCCTGGGGACAGGCTGTAAGTGTATCTTGTCTCTGCCTCATCTTACCCTCTATCCACTTACTTGTCTTCCTTTCTCCGAAAAATTAAAATGCAGCCTTAGGTTCATATTTTGAGCACAGTTCTGTCCAGGTCTGGAGTAGATGGTTGGCAGCTTTGTCAGGGTGTCCTGGATTTCCAGCACAAGCGGGAAAAGCTGCTACTGAGAACAGTCCCTCCCCTCAGGCTGCTGGAGAAGCAAGTCCTTCCTTTCCCCCCAACTTACAGGTTTAGAGGAACAGACATCAGAGAAGCACGAAAGAAAAAATGCATGTGTTTCACAGACCTCAGCTGTGCCTTTGTATTTCAAGTGGGGAAACGTCCCGGAAATTGATTCAAACCTGGTGCCCTCCTTGTCATGGACCCAGGCCGCACAGAGTCCTTATACAGAGACAGAAACTGTGTGGGAGTGACCCGCCGTCTGTCCTGTCCGGATGTCCTCCCCACAGCGTTTGCTCCTATTCCAGCCTGACCTGTCGCAGAAGCTGTGGGTTGTCGTCTCCTCCCACGTTTCTCCCCATGTCTAGCTCCTGGAGCCTCTATGTCACTATGGGGTGCGTGGTGGCATCTGCTGCGGGATTGGGTTACCTGTAGCTTCTCTGGCCACCTCCTCTGTGTCCCCTCTTTCAGGCGGATAAGCCTTCCTCATGTCCCTCTGTCCTGGAGCACTTAGGAAATGCTGTTGCCATCTGGTTAACAAATTAAGCCAGGATTCTACTTAACAGAGCAAACACGTAGAAGCTTTTCAACTAGTAGGCAAGAGTCTCCTTTATGAGAGGAAGTTATCAGAGTGCTGTGCTTTCATAATCTAATCAAAAAGCAAGAAAATCCTAAGTAACAAAATAGTGAATCTTATATTACAATTTGAGAGCTATTATATATTTATGTCATGAACAAAAGTTAATGCCAATTGTATTTTTCAAAAATGACTATAGAAAAATGTCCAGTCCCACACCTTCTTCCAGAACCTCATCCCTGGAGAAGTGGGGTCCATTTCCCTCCACCTGGACCTGCCTCTGTGGGTGGGACTTGGGGGAGACACAGACCACCTCTAAGGTCAGGTGTAAGAAGCAATATGGCTCACACCTGGCTGTGTGCTTCCTTCACTCCTGCCAGCACTCTCCACCCAGCAACCCACTTGTGTGTTGAGAGAAAGCCCCAACTACCGGCCGAGATCATACACAGGTGTTCCAGCGAAGGTCCCAGTGGCACCCAGCACCTGTGAGTGAGTGGGCTTTCAGATGATTCCAGAACTTAGCTTTTGAGGTGCTGCAGCTGAAGCTGATGAAACAGAGTAGCCCTGCCCAAATTACAGATGCATGGGCAAAATAAATATTGGTACGTGTTATGCCATTATGTTGTGCCATCTCTTATGGCAGGAACACTTAACTAAACAGGGATTTATGATCTCATGTAATAGAAAATGCAGGAGATGGATGGGCTTCAGGACAAGTGTGACCCAGCTGCTCAGACATGCGTGAGGAAGTGCTGCTCTGTGCTTCCACCCTGCTTTTCCCCTAATGCTGTTTTCCACGTCTGCTAAGTGACGGCAGCACTTTCAGGTTCCATGCACACATAGCAGAAAAGGAGAAAGCAGTAGCTTTCACTAGCTGTTCCAGAAGAGGAATGATCTTTTCCAGAAGGGCCCCAGCAAGGCTCTCCCAGCACCTCAGTGCTCCCATTGGGTCATGTGCCCATTTTGAACCAATCCCCTTAGCAGGGGAAATGCCATGTGTTGACTGGTCAGTACGTGATGAATCACAGTGCAGGGAGGGGGAAATTGGAGCAGGCAAGGTGATCCACGCATGCACATGGTGGATGAGCCAATCCCTCTCTGGCTGCATGCCGCGGGGGCAGGAGGGAATGGAGGGTTGGGAGGATGCCACTGCATTCTCCACTGAATGACATTTTCTCATGCACCCTCATGCATGTTAAGTACAATTTTACTTGTAAACTTCTGACACTTAAGGATAGCATGCAACTATAAAAATGAAATAATTTATGAATTAAAAATAAACCACCAATCCATTAAAATTCGAATTCATAGTATTACTACAACACAATGTGCTGATCTGGCTAAGGCAAAGCGTCTGCTGGCACAGCAGACGTGGCACTTCCTGCCTGTGGACAGCTTCCCTGGGGTCTAGTGGCATGCGCATCCTGCAGCCCCATGCCTTTGAGGGTCTTTGTTGCCTCTGTTACAGTCCTCTTCTTAATTTCGAAATGGTTAAATGCAATTTTCCTGGGAGGCGTGCTCACACTCCCTCCCGGAGTCAGGCTGGGTTTCTCTAGGAAGGCCTGGGACAGCAGGCCAGTCATTGTGCGGGAGCTCACCTATCCCTCACTGATCCACCACGTGAGACTCGCGGTCTCAGCAAGGATGGATTAGAGAAGAGGACCACGTCATGAATTTTATAAACTCTGGGCCTCAAAAAGCCAAACAGCCCCGTATAATTTATAAAAATATCAGACTGCACAACACACAACCGTCTAGTCAAAGCAAACCACTAATCAGAGCAGCTGAGCTGAGTGGGTCTCCCTTGCATTCCCGTGTCGCTCTGTTCCTCCCAGGCACCAGTGTGCTCACAACCCATCGACTTCCGGTCTCGCCTTCTTGTCAGATTCACCACGTGCTACAAGAGCGAGCCCAGCCTAAACTTTTTCTATTCATGATTTTTTTACTGTGGTAAAATGCACATCACATAAAGCTGACCATTGAACTATGTCTAAGTGTCGAGTTCGGGGGCATTAAGCACATCCACATGCATCCAGCTCCTGAACGTCTTCATCTTTCCAACTGAAACTCTGTCCCCACTAACTCCCACCCCCTCGCCCCCAGCCCCTGGAACTTTCTGTCTCTGTGAATGTGACTCCTCTAGGTACCGTAGGTAGGTGGAATCATGCAGTATTTGTCCTTTGGTGACTGGTTTATCTCACTAAGCGTAATGTTTTCAAGGCTTATCGGTATTGTAGCTGGTGTCAGAATTTCACTCCTTCTTAAGGGTAAAGCATGTTCCATTGTATGGACAGACCACCATTTGTTCACCCATTTGTCTGTCGATGGATCCTTGCTGGGTCTTACTCTCTCTCCCGGGCTAGAGTGCAGTGGTGTGATCACAGCTCACTGCAACCCCAAGTTCCTGGGCTCAAGAATCCCTCCGTACCCTTCCCCCATTCCACCCCCAAGTAACTGGAACTAGGGGCTCCCACCCCTTACCCCCAGCAAGACACTCTTCAGGTGCTATGATGCCCAACTAATTTTTCTATTTTTTGTAGAGATGGGGTCTTGCTCTTGCTCAGGCTGGTCTCAAATTCCTGAGCTCAAGCAATCTGCCTCGTCCTCCCAAAGTCATAGGATCACAGGCCTAAGACACCGCACCCAGCCTTTTTTCTTTGGGGCATATGCCTACGAGTTGAAGAAACGTAAATTTTTAAGGCAAAATTTCATCACTGCTATGGCAAAATCACAGCCACAAAAAAGAAAACTCGAAGTCTGGCATGCACAGGAAAACAAAGGCTGGTGTAGGTGCTTCTTCACCCATGACAACGTCTTCTCAAAGGACAAGCACAGGACTGACGATCAGTGAAGAGCCATATGAGGTTTCCCACCCAGGTGTTTTCCTCTGAAAGCTGGAAGTTGTGACTGGAGTCACATTCTGTTTAAGGGCATAAGCCCTGACCTGGTAATAAAACATATGTATAAAAGTAAATCAATGTGCAATAGAGATTTAAACTTAAAATTTTAGTGACAACCTAATCAAATCCTGGAATCTCAGTTTTACAGTCACTTCTAAAAGAAAGCAAGAGTTCGATAATGATCTGAATACGGAGCCGTGAATGCACATCCAGCCACCAAATACCACACTGGAAAACAAGCCCCTTAGTCCATCTGAGGCTCATCTTTCAAATTAAATTTGGTAAGTAGCTTTATCATTACATTTTCCAGAGGAAATATGATTACTTAGGATATTTTATGCATGCTCGAGTTAAAAGACTGGCACGCAGATATTAAACAGATCTGCACTCACTAGAGCAAAGATTGACGGCCACAGGTCTGTCCAGCCTCTTCGTTTTGAAGATTAGAAAATTTGAGCTCAGAGAAGTAAAGAAAATTACTCAAGTGAATGCAATTTCCAATTCTCCTTCTTTATATTAACATCATGATGGCTTCTTATTGTGCCAAAATCATCTCAGTCGTGTTTCATAGGGGCCTTTCCCCTACTTTTCAGGACTGGGGCACGCTGGGTAAGGCTCACCAAGCGCAGGCCTGTCTGCTCCCTCTCAGGCAGGGCCTCCCTGCCTCCCCCCTCTGCAGAGCTTCCTGCCTGCCCTGGCCACCCTCTTCATCTCTTCAGGTGGCCGGGTGGGCCTTCCCTGTCCAGCACTGGCCTGTATTCCACTGCCCTAGGCCCTGCCTTAGCTGATGATTAGAAATGAGCACCAGTGGGTTACTGTTTTGTTCTGCCCAGGTAATATAATTAATTTTTTTTAAAACTTCTTATTGGAGAAAACTTTAAGCAGCTACAAAAGCAGAGAGATGAGTGCAGTAAACCCTCAGGTTCCCATCAGCCTGCCATGGAGATGACCAGCCCATGGCTGGCCTGGTTTCCTCGGTGTCTGCTTACCCCACATGCCCTCCCTGGCCAGGTTACTCTAGCCGGCCCCAAACCCCGCCCCACCACCCGTGAGTATTTTAGGACAAATTGCTAAACGGTAAGGACTAGTTTTGATAAACCATAAGCAAGTTCCATTGGTTCCCCCAAAGAAGTTAAAAATACTTAATTTGTCAAATATCCAGTTAGCGTCTGCATTCCCTGATTGCCTAAGAATTTTTTAGTGTGTTTGAATCAGGATTCAAATAATGTCATGAGTTGCAGCTTGTTGATATGTCTCCAAAGTTTATTTAACCTCCAGCTCCCTCTCTGTTTCCTCTTTTTCAAGAATTTTTAGCTGGTTTTAAATTTTTTTGTTAATTTTTTTAATTGACAGATTAAATTATATGAATTTATCATGTACAACATGATGTTTTGAAGTATATATGCATCGTGGAATGACTAAATCTAGCTAACTAACATGCATTACCTCACATATTTATCATTTTTGTGGTGAGAACACTCATCCACTCTCTTAACATTTTTCAAGAATACAAGATTTTTTTTTAAGACAGGGTCTCACTTAGTCACCCAGGCTGGAATGCAGTGGCATGATCACAGGTCACTGCAGCCTTGAATTCCTGTGCTCAAGTGATCCTCCTGCCTCAGCCTCCTGACTAGCTGGAACTACAGGTGTGCACCACCATGCCTGTAGAGGTGGGGTCTTGCTATGTTGCCCAGGCTAGTCCCTCTCAAACTCCTGGCCCCAAGTGATGCTTCCTCCTCAGCCTCCCAAAGTGCTGGGATTACAGGCATGAACAACCATGCACCACCCTTGATTGATTCTTTGCCTTCACTTACCCACTTTGAAAATACTGAGATGGTTCCTGAGCACCCTCCATCACCACCAGCTGTGCAATAAGTACTTGTGGGCCTTTGTCCTGGGTTCTTCTAACGGTACCATCCAAACCCTCGGAATTTCCTGAGTGACAGTTTATGCTAATGAGGCAAGGCAGGCCACTGGGAGACAACTGTGTGTCTCTGGGGGTTGGGGAAGCTCAGGGGCTTCCCTGATGGGCAGTACTTGCCGAGGACACAGTCTTCCCCTGACCTGAGGGGGCCCAAGACCCCCTCACTGGGGGGTGGTCCTCAGTTCAGTACTGAAGATAGTACTGAACCCTGTGCTTTTTTCTACACGTACGTGTCTATGATAGAGTTTAATTATAATTAGGCACAGCAAGAGAGTAACAATGTTGATGAAATGGAGCAAATGTGACAATACACTGTAATACAGTTATGTGGATGTGGTCACTATCTCTCTCTCCCTGTCTGTCTGTCTTTCTCTCTCTCTCTCTCGTGTCTCGCTGCACCACACTCCCTATTTTCAGACCGAGGGTAACTGCAACCTGCAAAAGCAAAGCTGTGGGTCATGGGGACTCCTGTGGTCACACTGTGGTGCCGGGAGGTGAGGCCTCCTTGAGAACGTGATACTCGAATCTGGGGCCCTCCCAGACCCCCCTGAGTCCTCTGGCTGGTTCTGATTTGTCCCCTTTGTTACAGTAAAACTAATTGTCTTTATGTGCAGCACTTCCCCGAGTTCTGTGAGCCTTTCCAGCAAATGACTGAAACCAAGGAGAGTCCTGGGACTCCCTGAATTTGCAGCCAGCTGCTCAGAGGTGAGAGTAGCCCAGGGAGCCCCAGGGCCACCTGTGGAGGATGGCACCCCCGGCGGACAGTGTGACTCACTGTATATGCTTTTTAAAGTATCAGTGAAAAACTTACTTAAACTGTTTCAACTCATTGTGATTATTGGTCTTACTGATGCCCAAACTGTCCATCTTTGGCTAAAGGGAGCCCATGAGACTGGGCGCCCGAGTCTTTCTGATATGACTCTGGACATCTGAACGGCTTCCCTGATCTCTGGAATAAGATGTTCCAGGCTCCACTGAGGCAGTTCCTTTCTATTTTGGCACAATTCTGTCACATTTTGCGCATTGTGACAGAAGTGCACTGGAGACAACAGCTTCGTGTGCAGGGAAGTAGCCATGATGGGGGGTGGGAGGAGTCCTCTCTTTTATTTTTCTTGTGAGATATTTCAAACACAAGGATGAGATGTGCAGCAAACACTGTGTACTCATCACCTAGCTTTAAGAAACATTTTCTTACCTTCACTTCACACCCTGTTGCTCTGAGCAGGGAGAAGGGGCAGATGCTGCTGCTGGGCTCCTTCAGCTCCCAGGTGATGGTCCTGAGCGTGGTGTGGGTCCCGCCAGTCCATCAGTCCTCTCACAACCTGCATGTGCCATCCACAGCACAGCTGGGGGTACCCATTCCTTCATAGATTTTATTTCTATCAAAGTAACATGCAAGTGAGGTTTTTAAAATTAAACGGTGCAGCCAGGCTGTTAACAAAAATAAGTCTCCACCCAGCCTCCCTGCAACCCCTGGGGGTCTCCAGTCCTTTGGTGGTTCCCTCCTTGTTTCTGTGTGACACAGGTTGGGTATTCCTTCTCCAAAATGCTTAGGACCAGAAGTGTTTCAGACTTTGGATTTTGGAATAATTGCATTTATTCTTACCAGTTCAGCCTCCAAAATCTGAAAATCCAAAATCTAAAATGTTTCAACAAGCATTTCCTTTGAGCAGCATACTGGCACCCAGAGTTTGGATTTTGGAATATTTGGGATTTGGGCTGCTCAGCCTGTAGGCACATGCAGCCAGTTTGGGACTCAGCCCCTTAAACAGGCCCCGCATTAGGATGATGTGATGGAGACTTCAGCTCCCCACCACCTCTCCGCCCACCTTTCCAACACAGACACATCCCAACCCCATATCCCCTACCCCTCCGCTTCTCATCCTGAGACTGTGTAACCACCTCTCACTGCCGCACCGAGGTCTGTACCCACGCAGCCGGCAGAGGGCTCCATCTCCACGGTGTCCAGCACAGAGGCCTCCAGACACTGGGGCCACGGGCACTCATGGCCAATGCAACTGAGGAAATGAATTTTTAATTTATTTCAACTCATTTAAATTTAAATAGACATATGTCTCATGGTTATCATATTGGACAGCACAATAAATCTATACTATGATATTTCCTTTCTTATATGACTTTTTTCCTGAAGCTAATAACTGCATAAGTAGGTGTTTCTTTTCTTTTGAAACTTTTGCCCATCATTTTCCTAGCTCAAGAAAGTGTCTTCCTATGTGTGCAGTGGCCTTTTCACGTGTCGCACAAGTCAGATGACATAGAAACCCCAGATGACAGGTCCCCTGGAGCCCCAGACCCCGCTGTGGGCCCCTGTCCCTGCTGTGGGCCCCTGTCCTGCAGACACTGACCCCTCCTGGAACTGGCCAGGCTCCCTCCCTCACTGGGTGGAGCACAGCTTCGGCAGCTTGCTGAAGAAGAAGAGGTTTTATGAGATCTTTTAGTGCATTTGAAGGCCTTTATCTTTGCACATGAGTGACCATGGTTGAGTGTAGAATGCTGAGTGCGTGGTGGTACCGCCTACCCTGTTGGTTTTATGAAGTTGAGGAGGCTCTGATTTCTGATCTTGTGTACATGGCTTTGCTTGCTTTTCCTCTCTGAAAGCTCTTAGGACCTTCTTCCCTAATACTCTGAAACTTCACACCATGTGAGTCTTTTTATAGTCATGGTTCTGGGCTCGTAAATGGCCCTTCAGTCGTAAAGCTCCTGTGGTTCAGTCCTGGGGATTTCCTACCACTATTTCTTTCACAATTTCCTCCTTGCACTTTTTTTCTGCTCCCTCTGCTAACACATGGCAGTCTGAAGTGGGGCTCCTGAGCCTAGTTCACTGTTTTCTCCCCATTCTCCCACCACAGGTCATTACATGTCACCACGTGTCATATATGTCATTAGTTTCCTTGTGCCTTTCGGCTGTGGCATTTTCTCTCACTGTCACTTCTTTGGTAATTTTTTTCTGTACCTTCCATTGTCTCTATTTTTTCTGAGGTACTCGTGATCTTTTCCTTGCTTTTAGCTCTTTCCTTCCTGTTGGAAGCATGGCATCATGTCCTTGGCTGTACATGAAGCTGATTAAGACACAGAAAGTCTTTGGGACACACCATGCATGGCAGGAAGCACCTGCTGCAGGGCTCTTCTGTGGAGTCATTTGGCAGCATTTCAATCCTCAGTCAGGAGCCCTCAGGTCCGGCTCTTCCCATGGCTCCTGCCAGGCTTGATGTCTACAGGAAGGACGTGGCCTGGGAGTCTCCCTCCCAGAGGGGGTAAAGCCAGGAGTTACTTAAAAACAGGCTAGAGGATGGTCCCCCATCCCACATGCCAACCAGCCCGGGACCAAACCTTCCTGCCCCTCCCCTCAGCCTGGTTCCCAGTCTGGAATCTTTCTGGTTCTATTTTTCCAAATAATAAAATTCTAGGCCCTGAACAAATGGGAAAGAGTGGCCACCTGACATAGTGCTGGGACTGGGGTCCAATTAGCCCTTGGCCAGACTCTCAAGCACCCCAGAAGCCATCTCTTATCCTTCTGGGGTCATGCAGAGGGGTCAGCTTGCAGCTCCTCACTCTCCTCTCCTTCCCAATGCTCCATGTGCCTTGCAGTCGCTCAAGTTTGACTGTCCTTCCGTCTGCTGGGTCACTTCCACCGCACGCTGTCATTCTACACTGTGATCCCAGGCTGCAGATGTCTCAGGTTCTGCCAAAGGCAGGAGTTCTGTTCCTGTCTCCTTGGTTTGGGTCTAGAATGTTCAGGCAAAGGGTGAGGCACAAATATCGTCACTCCATCACCTTGAAACACTAGATTTTTGTGTTTTAAGAATGTATACAACTATCTAAAAATATAGTTTATTTAATTTAAAATCTGCATAAATGATATCTTACTATGTGTATTCTTGCTATATATATTCTTTTGGACTTGCTTTTTCGAAGACTTCTAATGGAGACAATCCCTTGCGTGATCTCAGACCACACACAGATCTCAGACCATACTTTTCGTCAGGGGTCTGTGATAATCCTACCACTGTGTCACTAAGTCAGGCTGGTATTTCTTTTTCTTTCTCTTCTTTTTTTTTTTTTTTTTTTTTTTAGGTGAAATTTCTCTCTATCACCCAGGCTGGAGTGCACTGGTTTTACTCGATCCTCACACCTCAGCCTCCCAAGTAGCTGGAACTGCAGGTGCCACCACACGCCTGGCTAATTTTTTTTGTTTTTTTGTAGAAATGAGGTCTTGATTTGTTGCTCAGGCCTCAAGCGATCCTCCTGCCTCAGCCTTCCAAAGTGCTGGGAATACAGGTGTCAGCCACCATGCCGGCCTCATGCTGGTGTTTCTGATTCCGGGAGAGACCTGGGAGCCACCCAGACTGCTGGTAGTCCCCAGTCTGCTGTGTGTGTTAGGTGTGTAAGACTTTGGGTAATAAACTAATCATTTTAAGCTTCAGTTTCCCCGGCAGTAAGGTAAAGGCAGTTCTTACTGGCGAGGTTGTGGTGCAACATAGATAATAAAGTGTTTGCTTAACACACAGTGGACGTCGAGCACGTGGGAGCTGTCCCATTTTCTCCATGTTGGTCAAGGTAGGAGAGCTGCCCACGTGCACGCAGGGCCCAGGGAGGAAGCCATGCACCCCCACGTCACATGCTTCTTCCTACACACACGCGCACGCACACACACACACACACACATGCACACACACATGCTCACTCAGGGGAGCTGGAGAGTTGAGATACGCTAACAAACCACCTCTCAGCTCCCCAACAAACAGCTAAGTTACTCTTTGTGAATTACTGAACTCCATTCAGAAATAAAATGTGGAAAATAGACTTCATCCTACAGAAACATCCTAGTTGCTAATAGTCAAGGAGGTGAACTCTGCTTCCTGTCTCTACACAACAATACAGACCAATTCACATGTTGACAGGCAGTAGCCACAAGCTCTCAGTGGGGACTTCGTTTGTTCAAGTGGCTGCTGCTGACTCAGGCCGAGGGATCAGGGGCAAGGGCGCCTTGTCCTCTGCAGCCCCAGGAAAGTCTCTGCCCCACCTTGCTGCTGCCCTGCTGGATAATCTATAAAGCCAGGAGAATGGAGCGTCCAGCAGTGGACCTGGATTCAGTAGAGGCAAGTGGCATTTCAGCCACACTCGCTGCCTTTGGTTTTAAATCTGCACACGCCTCCCTGGGTGCTGAGAAAGCAATGAAGGTGCTCTGGGGTCCACACCTCCCGGCCCTCCCTGGGCTCAGCTGCTCGCTCTGCCCCGTGGGCCACAGGTGCGTGTGTAACAGGTGTGCGTGGGCTCACCTGAGCCATGCCAGGACCTAGCAATGAACAAGCAAAACTAGGCCCTTGCAGCCATGGAACTTCCCTCTGGAGATGAAGAGAAGGTAACGTCAGGTAGTGACCTGGCTCTACGCGAAACCGAGCAGGATGAAGTAGTCCCAGCCAGAGGCAGGTGGGTGTTATAGTCCTGAGAACGAGAAAAGACCACATAGTCTGAATGTGATCAAATTAGTCAGTCTTTATTAGCTGACCAGCAACCACCCCTCTTCTGGGAAAGTCCAGACAGAGAATGCCCTCAATCTAAAAGTGCGCAGGGGTTATATACCTTCACCACATGTGTGACGCTACACATACAGCTCAGAATATGTTGCAATAATTTTTCTATCACCTGGGGGTCTGGGACTTGTTATGATTACACTCTATAAACAAGCGAGCTTACAGAAGCAGATAGCATCAGTTAAGTCAAGGAACATTTCTCAAGCATAGTAAAATTTAACTATACACACCTAATGATTTTAAACAATCAATTACGAGTTAATCACTTTATTTTCTTCTGTTACTCATGTATTTTTCCCTCAGCTCATAGGTCACGGGCTTATGAGTCACACAGCAGTGAGTCTGTACACAAGATGGCTTCACTTAGGCTCATAAAGCTATAGTGATTACTGTGCCTCATCATAGGAGAGCGGTCCCCTAGGGAAAGACAGGAGCTTCTCTGAGGGGAGACTCGAGCTGAGGCCCCAGTGATGGGGGAATCAACCCTCAGGGTCTTTGGAAGGGAGTATTTAGGGCCCAGGAACAGCCCAGAGAAAATGGCTGGGGCACAGCCACTTTGTCCTATTTGAGGGACCTGGAGAGGAGCCGTGGGGTGTGAGACCAGCACCTCGTGTGGGAAAGAGGCCACGGAGGTGGCCACAGCTAAGACCGCAAGTGGCTTCTTCCTCCACAGGGAGACCAAGGAGGGTGTAAGCAGTTTTAAGCAGCGTAGGAAGTAGATTTGATTAAAAATTTATGAAGATTCTCAACTTTCTTCTCCCAACCAAGAGCAAATTTTCAAATTATGGGTTGAAAAAGTTGTCAACCTAAAGGAAAAAAATAACTGAGGCAAAGTTAATATAAATGGAGAGAGTTTACCTGGGCCAAGGCTGGGGCTGCAACCTGGGAGTGAAGGTTCAAGTTCTCCCAATGCACCTGCTCAGCAGCAGTGGCAAGGGGGTTAAAGACAAACAAAGAAGAGGCAGTTCCTAAGTTGTTTACCAAGAATTTACATTAAAAGCAACATAAGCAATTGATTGCATGTACACTCTTCTCTGTATCACAAATTCCAGGAACAGGAACAAAATGCCTTGAAATAATCCCTTCACCGCCCCTGCCCCCTGCATGGGGGCCTGAGTGAGGCCCATTTTCTGGTCTCTCTGGGCCCGATACATTTTGCATACCTCACTCAGCGCAGGCTGCTTTATTTTTCTTTTCTCAGTCAAGGAATTTTGAAATAATGTTTGATCTTCAAAAGGAAAGAAAGCTGGATAAGTGGTGGCACGTCCCTGTAGTCCCAGCTACTAGGGAGGCTGAGGCCAGAGGGCCGCTGGATTCCAGGAGTTGGAGGCTGCAGTGAGTTGTGGTCACACCACTGCACTCCAGTGTAGGCAACAGTCAATTTTATGTTGTGTCTATTTTACCATAATTAAAAATAAAAATGAATGTTAAGAAGTATTTCTAAATGGAAGACTGCAGTGAGTTTGGAGAGCAGTCACAGGGGGCGTGCAGGTCAGGACTCCTCTGCCCCACGCTTGGCATTCACCTCAGCGCCAGTGCCTCTCGCCCTTCCACCTCAACTCACAATCCTCCCTGGG
Organism: Eulemur mongoz; assembly: GCA_028534055.1. NCBI lineage: Eukaryota > Metazoa > Chordata > Mammalia > Primates > Lemuridae > Eulemur > Eulemur mongoz. Next base: position 2,723,327 of record JAPYYL010000031.1, read on the forward strand.
GACCAGGCAGGGGCACAAAACAGGACTATCCACATTTGCTCCGTCCCTCATTTCCACTGATGAGGTCATCGCTCCCCTCCAGGCCTCAGTGGGTGTGGCTGAGCTGGAGCCCGCTGAGCACTACAGCTGGGACAGACAGGATCATTGCAGAGAGAAGCAGAGCAGAGTGAAAGCATCCCCGACCTCTCCCAGGGACCCCTCAAAAACCCTGACTAGGGGGCGTGTGCTGCAGTCGCAGGGCAGCAAGGAAAGGCCTCACTTCTGCACCCAGAGTGGCCCTGCCTCCACCTAAGAAATACTTGCAGCCTCCCTGAAATTCACGGCAGGCCTGTACAGATGGGGGTACAAACACATCAAAGATAAGAAGAGGAACATATTTTACATAGCTGATTTTTTAAAAAAGATTGCAAAAGAATATGTGAATTTTGAAGGAACAAGAAAACACCGTTGTTGGCAAGGCCCAAGTCCTCCTGACAATGTCACTGACCCTAAAAAGAAATTCATTTTCAGACATTATTTTTAAAAGCTATGAGCTTTTCCAGAGGTCTCGAAGCATAATCACACCTTTCACGAAAACCCATAAAATACACTGCGCCTGTATGATGAAATGAAATCAAGACAAACCTAACCTTTACAGGCACCAGTGCTGTTCCTGGTGTGAATACAAGGCCCCACCAGGATTCTCTGCTCCCAGAGAAGAAATTCATAAACCAAAACAACCTCAGATCGTTGTTTGCTCTGGAAATTGCGACTTGTTGCTCCTGGTGCAGGTCCTCTCCTTGCACGTGTGATATGTCCTATTGCCAAAGCCAGTTTCATCTCGTTTCCTGTGTACATGTCCCGAGGAATTTGCTCAGACCTTCCTGACAACAACTGGGTAGTACTTAGTTGCAGATGCAGCACATAGCTGAGATTTTCCCCTGTCACACTGCTCAGGAGCGGCACAGCGGCCAGCACACCTGTCGCACCTGATGGGGCCCCAGGCAAGAGCTGGTGAAACCCAGGAAGCTTCCTGGGGAAGTCACAGTCTTAGAACAACCAGCTGGAACAATTCTCAAAGTTAAAAGACATTTCATCTCTTTGACTTAAGAGAAAGTACCAGCATCAGATGACGTAGTTGGAGAGGATATGGAGTGTATTATAAAGGTATGTTTAAATGGAAATAAAAAGTATAGAATGTCAAAATCCAAAAGAGGAGCCCCATCTACACTGCCGAAACACAGTCATTCTGACGAAGCAGTTGGTTAGGAACACATGAAACAGCCTCGGACAAATCTGTTCATTGCCCTGGACCATCCTAGGTAACAACTGAATAAACATGTCAAAGGCCAAAATTACATTTTTCAACAAACTGCTGCTTTTGATTAAAAAACAAAATAGACAAGTTTAGCTTAAAGATCTTAACTGGCTATATTTTCTACTCCAGAAGCCGCAACACATCATTCCATAAGGTAGGTAAGTTCCAACGAGCTGAGCAAGGAGGTTGATTTCACAGACAGAAAAGGGCTGAGGAAAGCAGAACAAAGAACACAAAGTGAATGGGTCATTCCAAGCTACTTTTCTCGTAAGATGGGGACAGGGAAACAGTAGTAAAATAACTGATTAGTCAGACGACTTTGGTAGAAGGATTAAAAGCAGCAGAAACACCATCCTCACGCTCGTTGAAAGGGCCTGTTTGGGAAATTGCACTGTGTTCTCTCTCCTGATTTCTCAGAAGGCCAATGAGAGCTCAGCAGACTTTGGAGACTTGGAGCGTTAACAGGAGTGACTCCATGTTGGGGTTCTGCTGGTCTGTTGGGAGTGGTGCGGGAGCTTAGTGCAAAACAACAGCTTCTTAGGGTTTTAACAAACTGCAGAGGCCAGTTGGAGGCCTCCTTGGAGTGAGCTGGACACCAGATTGGTGATGTGAACTGGCCAAACAAACCCAACAGGGGCAGGTGGGGGCATCTACCAGGAGCTGCTGGGTGCCACTAGACTGTGTCCCCGAGCTCAGCGCAGTCCCCACTAGGTGGGGTGAGCAGAGGGTATCAGGCCCAGAGAGACTGAACAAGGGGCTTCACTCAGACCCCCAGGCCAGGGCAATTGTTTAAGGCATTCTGTTCTTGACTGGCCTCCCTCCCCATCATCCTCATGTTCCCGAAATTCGTGAGAGGAAGGACAGTGAACAGCTAATCAGCAGCTCACATTATTTAATGCGGATTCTTGGTAAACAATCCAGGCCTCTTCCTTTCCTTTAGAACCCACTTGTAACTGCTGCTTCCAGGAGGTATGTTCAAATAAACTTTCCACGTACATTCCTTTTGCCCAAGTTTCTGCCTTTGGGTCAACAGCACTGGGGCATTTGGTTGTCACTTCCCAGGCATCCCGGGCAAAGCGTCCAGATTCCATCAGACTTTGCTCTATGGAGCAGGGAGGGCTGAGTGTCAGCTGCAGGGATGACACTGTGGCATGGCATGCGTGTCCCGAGCTGCTGCAGCAGACGACCACACGTGCAATGGTGCGAAATACAACTGTGTCATCTGACGTGGGTCTCACTGGGCCAACATCAAGGTGTCGGCTGGGTGGGTCCTGCTGGAGATGCCAGAGGAGAAGCTGTTTTCTGGATGCATCCAGCACTCACAGCACCCCGACTCCTGCTCTGTACTCGCAGCTGCTTCCCTGATGCTCCCCTGCCACCCTCTGGTAAGCACCTGTGATGACATCAGGTTGGCTTAAATGCAGGGTCACCTCACTGCCTCAAGGTCCTTAATATAATGGCAGCTGCAATGTCCTTTGGCCATGTGAGGTGGCATGGTCACGGCTTCTGGGGATTGGGTATGGACATACTGGGGGCATTGTTCTGCCTGTCACAATGGACATTTCACTTAAAAGCGATGGAAATTGTCAGGTGGAAGAAGGGCTGAGTGTTCTGCAGGGTCCTGGAAGCAGAACTGAGCACTACCTGAGCAGAGCAACTTCAGCTGATACTGCATAAGGACCTTCATGAATGGTGTGCAGTCCTGGATGAGAGATGGTAAATGCAGGTGCCCCTCGACTTACAACGGGGCTACATTCCTACAAATCCACTCGAGTTCAGAATATCTTAAGCCAAAATCCTCTGGCAACACAGTCTCTCAGCTGTCCACCTTTCAGATAGCCAGGCAGTCTCGGGGCTGCGACTCTCTGCTGCTGGTCGCATTCGGAGAGAGTATCACATTTTGCTTTTTGTAAAGTCAAAAACCCATAGGTCAAACCACTGGTAATTTGGGGACCATCTGTAACTTCATTGAACTGCTTTGTAGGCTGTTTCACAGAAATGTCTCCCTAAGAAAATCACCAGGGGGCCGGGCGCGGTGGCTCACGCCTGTAATCCTAGCACTCTGGGAGGCCGAGGTGGGCGGATCGTTTGAGCTCAGGAGTTTGAGACCAGCCTGAGCAAGAGCGAGACCCCATCTCTACTAAAAGTAGAAAGAAATTATATGGACAGCTAAAAATATATATAGAAAAAATTAGCCGGGCATGGTGGCGCATGCCTGTAGTCCCAGCTACTCGGGAGGCTGAGACAGGAGGATCCCTTGAGCTCAGGAGTTTGAGGTTGCTGTGAGCTAGGCTGACGCCACGGCACTCACTCTAGCCTGGGCAACAGAGTGA
>JAPYYL010000031.1:2727456-2745627 GCA_028534055.1 Eulemur mongoz
TCTAGTTTTGTTGTTTTTTCTTTCAATACCTGAGTATTTATGGTTGACTATATAGATATTTATTTATGTAAATTATATATTCAAGAGAAATGAGATCTTACACATTCTATTCTACAACTTGCTTTTTACAAATTTCATATGGTTTAGCTATCTCAGAGTTTGTGAGCACATGCTTGTTTTTATTTTGTGGTTTTATGGATCCTCAAGAATATTCTTATGGTGTAAAAGCCCCAACCTAGAAGGGTTCTACTTTAAGTTCCAGGGAAGGCCATAGAGTCTCCTTGGGCTCTGGCCTCTGGCTGAAGCCTGGCCTTACCTTTTATGTTCTATTCCCCAGCCACCCTACATTGGGGAGCTTCACCCATGAGGTTTTTGCTAGGCTGTTCCCTCTGCCTGGAATGTCTGCCAGCTTTGCTCTGACAAGACTCTGCTAAGATTCCCCTGGGAGGCCATGCCTCACCATCCCCAACCTGGTTCGTGATGCTATTATTGCACAGATCGCATTGTATTATGATTTTTTTAACCTGCTTCCTAGGGCTGGGAGGGTGAAACATTTCAGGGAACACCCACTCGCAGAGGTGTTTACTTAAATTGTGCTTGCTGGTGCCTCGTCTGGGTCCTGCTGCTCTGCTGGCTAGGAGGACTGGACCTGTATCTTCTCCCCCAGCCAAGCCAGCAGTGTGGGATGTGCAGCCTCCCACAGCATCGAGCTCTTTCTTAGCTCCAGGGGACCATGGAGACAGGTCTGCTTTTCCACATGAGGTTAACATGAGACTTGTTAAATCTCTGTCTTCTAAAGAAACCTATACATATATTATATACATATAGGAATATATACATATATTGTATACATAAAGGATCATATGCATATGTTGCATACATATATACATATATATACACATATATTTTCCTTCTAAAGGAAAATATACAAGTTTAATTTAAAAATATAAGGAACACCCGAAATTGAACAACGCTATTGAAAAGATGTGTCATTTCTACCACATTCAGTATTTCCTTCTGCCTCATGATGAGGAACCTAAAGAAGTTGACATGGTGGTATTTCCAACAGTGGCCAAGGTGTTCCTGGAGTCAGGAATGAAGGAGTGTGTGTGGCCTTGCACATAGTTACACTCACTGCAGAAAGTGTGCTCTGCAGACCTCCAGCAATGGCTTTACTTGCTAGAAATACAGAATATTGGGTCTCATCCCCTGAGTGTGACTCTGCACTGACCTAATAATGCTAATTATGTGATTGAATACCAATTTCCGGGATGTTTCTGAAGTTTTTGCAGCCCTTGAGATTTATTTTTTTCTGCATGTCTGTGTGTATACATGTACCCCTGCATGCACACATGCTGCCTGCACATACATGCTCACTCCTGCCACTGCCTTGGCTATGTTTCATTGCTTGGAACAAATCAAAGAGGTCACTTTTTGCAGGTAATTGCTTTGATTTTATTTTTTCCAAGAAACCCACAGGTCTGAGAGGGCCCATACACAATACCCTATTTCCCAGTGTGATTTTGGAGATGGGGGAGAACCAGGCACAGGAGTCAGAGCCCTGGCTGCACTGGTGATGGGGACCTAGCTGATGGGGGGGTTTTGCTGTGCATGCTGCCACCTCCCCCCATATTTCCACAGTTAAAGTCACTGAGTGTTGTTTTATGCAGACTGTGAAGCCATGGTGTGAAGATGACAAACTCTGGGTGTCATGGGCACAAACTTTTAACATCAACATTCCAAAGAATTGTGATGAGGCACAGTAATCACTATAGCTCTGTGAGGCACAGTGAAGCCATCTTTTATGCAGGCTAGTGCAGCCATCTTGTGTACGGACTCACTGTTGTGTGAAGTTTAAAAAAGAATACATGAATAACAGAAAAAAATTTATACAGTGATTAACTTGTAAGTGATTGTTTAAAATCATTAGGTGTGTATAGTTACATTGTACTATGCTTGGCAGTTCCTTGGAAAAAATGTTCCTTGGATGTTCCTCAAAGAAATGTTCCTTGATTTAACGGTTGCTATTTGCTTCTGTAAGTTTGCTTGCTTATGAATTATTGTAATCAACAAGTTCTGAGCTGTATGTGTATTGTTAGTATTGTTAGTGATAAAGGTATATAACCCCTGCCCACTTTAAGATCTGGGGCCATTCTCTGTCTGTGGACTTTCCCAGAACAGGGGGTGGTCACTGGCCAGCTAATAAAGACTCCTAATTTCGCTCAATTTGGTCTTTAGGTGGTCATTTCTTGCATCTTAGGCTATAACAGGAATTATTAAAGAAAATAAAATTTCACAAAATGACGTTGAGACTCTGGAACAGTAAGACACAGTTTTGAAACAACAACAACAACAACAACAACAACAGGTATTATCGATTAAAGACAACCAGCCACTTGGACGATGTAGGATCTTTTGGTAAGTTAGGGATTCTGATTTTTATTTGAAATGTTTTTGGAGACTTGTGGCTTCTCACTAGTAACAGAGTAAAAGCCAGTATCCTCACCTTGCCCTGCTCTAATCTTCTTTTGTGCATGTTTGTTTCTGTAGCAGTGGCATGTCACCCCTCCAGGACATGCTTGGGTGTTACGAAGTGCCATCCTGGGGATTCATGGCCATGGTGACAGTGTCCGAGTGCCTCCACCACCTTATGGGCCCTCATGGCAGCTCTGATGCCCGTCTCTGCACTAGCATTGCATGTTCACTGAAAAAAAATTAGACGATGTCCCCTGGGGAAAAACGAAAGCAGTTTCTTGAAATGGAAACTACTCCTGGTGAAGATGCTGTGAATATTGTTAAAATGGTGACAAAGTATTTAGAATATTCCATGAACTTACTTGATACAGCAATGGCAGTGTTTGAGATGATTGACTCCAATTTTGAAAAAAAATTCTGTGGGGGAAATGCTATTAACATCCAACAGCATTTCATGCTGCAGAAAAATCTTCTGTGAAAGGAAGTCAATCAATGTGGCAAACTTCACTGTTGTCTTATTTTAAGAAATTGCCACAGCCACTCCAACTTTCAGCAACTGCCTCCCTCATCAGCCAACAGCTGTTAACAATGAGGCAAGATCCTTCAGTGGCAAAAAGATTATGACTACCTGAGGCTCAGATGATAGCATCTTTTAGCAAAGAATTATTTTTAATTTTTATGTACATTTTTTTAGACATACTATTGCACACTTAGTGAACTACAGTATAGTGTAAACATAACTTTTATGTGCATTGGGAAACCAAAAAAATTTGTGTGATCCATTTTACAGTGATATTTGCTTTATTGCGGTGGCCTGAAACCGAACCCACGATATTTCTGAGGTATGTCTGTAATAGAGATTCAATAAGTATGTCTGACTGATTTGAGTCAGTGATCCTTTCTTACTCTGCATTCTAGAGGAAGTGAGACATTTGGTTGTAAATCAGAGAGGATTTTCTCAACAGGGCATTGAGGAAGCCAACATTGTTACAGAGGAGCAGAAACGGGAGCCACCCACCAGAAAAACAGGAAAAAGCAGAAAAACACTCAAAGCCTTTGCAAGGTTAGTGGAGATGACCTTTGTGGACAGGATGAGTGCAGGACTCTGGCAGGGAAAGCAGTTGCTTGGTGCCACTGGAGCAGTGTGTGGGCATTGCTGTCCTTCCTTTTGTATTTCTGTGGTATCATTTCCGATTATGTCTATTTGGATATTCTCTCTTATCATGGTTAGCATAGCCAGTGGTTTATCAATTTTATTTTATCTTTTCGAAGAACCAGCTTTTTGTTTCGTTGATCCTTTGTATTTTTGGTGGTGGTGTTGGGGGAGGAAGCTTCTCTATTTCATTTAGATCGTTGTTATTTTTTTTCTTCTGCTCATCTTGGGTATGGTTGGTTTTTATTTTTCTACTTCCTTGAGATATGATGTCAGGTTGTTAACTTCTGATCTTTCTACTTTTCTGATGTAGGCATTTAATGCTATAAAATTCCCTCTTAACACTGTTTTTTCTGTATCCCCCAGGTTTTCGTATGTTGTGTTTTTATTTTCATTCATTTCAAAAAAATTTAATGTATGTCTTATTTCTTTATTAATCCAGTGATCATTCGGGAGCGTGTTGTTACTTTCCATGTGTTTGTATAGTTTTCTAAAGGTCCCCCTTGTATTGATTTCTAGCTTTACTCCACTGTGGTCTGAGAAGATAATTGATATGATTTTGATTTTTAAAGACTTGTTTTGTGGCCTAATATGTGGTCTATCTCGAAGAATATTCTATGTGCTTATAAAAAGAAGGTATATTCTGCAGTCGTTGGGTGAAATGTTCTGTAAATGTCTCTTAAGTCTATTGGTCTAAAGTCCAATTTAAGTTCAATATTTCTTTGTTGATGTTCTATCCTGATAATCTGTCTAGTGCTGTGAGTGGGGTATTGAAGTCCTCTACTATTATTGTATTGCTGTCTCTCTCTTTCTTTAGATCAAGTAATATTTCTTTTGTGAATCTGGGTGCTCTAATGTTGGCTGCGTGTATATGTAGGCTTGTTATTTCCTCTTGCTGAGTTTATCCCTTTATCATTATTGACCTCCTTTGCCTTTTCTTTTTGATTTACAGTCTGTTTTATATCATATAAGTACAGCTACTCCTGCTTGCTTTTAGCTTTTGTTTGCATGGAATAACTTTTTTCACTCCTTTGCTTTCAGTCTACATGTGTTTTTATGGGTAAGGTGAGTTTCTCATAATCAGTATATAGTTGGATCATATTTGTTAAACCCATTTCATCAATCTGTATCTCTTAAATGGAGTATTTAATCCATTTCTGTTCAAAGTTAATATTGATATATGAGGCTTTGTTTTTGTCATATTGTTGGTTGATGGCCAGTTGTTTATAACTATTTTCTTTCTTTTTCTCTTCTTGTCTTTGCAGTTTGCTGAACTTCTGTCCTGTTGCCATTTAATTTCTTTTTCTTCCTCTTTTGTATGATTGTTTTATAAGACCTATGAGTTTCATATTTTCATTTCTTTCTCCCTCATCTTTTTTTTTTCAGACATAAAAGGTTATAGATACAGGGTAAGCCCCTTGGCTTCCTTCCTTTTGAGGAGCACACCCTTCCCCAACATGGAATTGTTGTGTGTCTCCCTCAATCCCTTCTCTCTCATTCATTTATACAACATTGTGTTGATTTTTATTTTCTGTGAGTTACAGAAATAACTTCATACTGTACATACCTTGCTGCAACTTGCTTTTACACTCATCATTATTTCTGAGCTTTATTTGCATCAATATGTGAGTCCAATCTCTTCACTCTAACTTCTGCAGAGCACTCCATGAGATGGATATGTCTCCTTTCACCCATCAAGAGGCATTTGAATTGTGTCTGATCACTCACTCCCCAGCGGTGCGTTAGTGAGTGTGGTGCACATGTGAGAGCCCAGGCCACTGGCCTGCTGGGATCTCTGGGGTCTAGGATGTGCCACAACCCGATTGCTAGATGCTTCCAGTTTATTCTCTGGGTTGCACCTCTGCCTTCCTGCCAGCAGTCCCAGAGACCACTGTTCTCCAGGCCACAGCCACGCTCTGCAAAGGCAGGCTTTTAATTCCTGACTTCTAGTGAGCTGAGCAGCACTGTACACCCTGTGTGATTTGCCTGGTCATATTTATTTGCTAATTCTTCTGTTGTTCTTAAAAATTTCTCTCATTGATCCACGAGCTTTATTTTCACATTTTCTGGATAATCGTGCATTGTCAGTTATGTGCATTGTGACACTCACACTTGGGGGTCTGTAAATCATCTTTTGACTTGATTTATGGTGTCTTATTTTATATACCAGTGATTTAACTTTTCATTATAGTTCATACTTTTGATAATGTTTAAGAAACCCTTCCTCAGGCAGGCGTGGGGTGGTGTACACCTGTAGTCCCTGCTACTTGGGAGGCTGAAGTGAGAAGTGTAAGGTTGGTCGGGGGGCCGTGTAGCCCCCTCCTCTGCTACAAACCCCTCTGCCATAAGCAATGAGTCAGCTGCACAAGCACCTGGCCCAGCCACATCCTGTGACTGGCAGCACACCCAGCCCCAACACTGTCTACCCGACCGTGGAGACATCCTGTTGCAACCTGAGACATCCGGCTTACTGAGAACTTATTAATCCACTTAAACAAGCACCCTCATCTAAAAGCAAGCCCCCTCCATTTATGCCCCTCACCGCATATAAAAACCCTTGCCTCAGTTCCAGAGGACTGAGACTTCCCGAGCCTCTTTGCTTTCTCCTGGGGCCCGGGAACATCGTCTGGGTCCCTCCCTTGGGACTCCTTACCCTCATCCTAAAACACTCCAATAAAGCCTCTTTACTTAACCCTTTCAACTCTCCTTGTCTTTCTTCCTCTGGTGCTGACTATCCAAAAACCTTGCAGGAAGATCACCTGATCCAGGAGTTTAAGACCAGCCTGGGCAATGTAGTGATTATTCTAATGATTTTGAAGTTTTTGCTCTCTACCTTTAGTCTGGAATTAATTTGGTGTATGGCATGGGGTAATCCAATAACTTCATTTGCCTACAGATAATCAGTATAATTTACCAAGCAGTCCACCCTTTCTAACTGACATGAGATGCCACTTCTGGCACCTGTGAGGTTCCCCTATTCATGTGGGTCTGTTTCTGGGCTTTCTAGTCTGTTCCATTGGTCTTTATGCCACTGAGCCAATAGCCTATGGTCTTAATGACCATAAAATTTGTGTGTTATTATCTCCTTTTTCTTTTTGATCTGAGCTTGAGCTGAGTATTTTATGTAGCTTTGGTCATTTCTCTGCTTGACACCCTAGAAGGCAGATGCTCTTGCCTCAATTCAAGAGATGAAGTGATGGGATAACTGAGGCTCAGAATGATTTTCTTCTTTTTCTTTTTTTCATATATACATATATATATAAAATCTCACTATGTTGCCCAGGCTGGACTTGAACTCTAGGCTCAAACAGCCCTTCCTCCTCAGCCTCCTGAGTAACTGGGACCACAGGTGTGCACCACCATACCTGATTTTTGCTGGGTCATTCTATAGAAGGGGTATTGCTGGTTCTGGAACTTTGGTGTTTCAACTCCAAAGTCTAGACCTCAACCCTACACTGAAGTTAAGAGCTGACTTGGAGGGGAACCTTAAGTACATTTTAGTGTCATTGTCCTCTTCTGTCTGTGTTCTCAGGTAGCAGCACTGGAGGTTGAGAACCCCTTCCCCTATTCCTACATATACCCAGAAAGTGGTCTGTTATCTATATTTAGTCACCTCTTCAGGTTACTGGGAAGATGCAGCAGCACAAAGAACAACCCATGCCTTCTAGGAGCTTCTGGAGCCTTCTCAATAGTCTCTGTAGGATATATACATTCACATGAGGCACCTCTCCTCATAATGCTTATTTCCTTTCTGTGATTTCACAGTTAAAGGGAAAGATTCAGAGGGAAAAAAGAAAATCCAGAAGAGAAGTAAGAAATTTTGAACAAGAGAGGACATCAGCCCCATGCTGTCAGGCCACTGGAAGCAGAGCATCTTCTCCATGTAGCTGTCGGTGACGGCACTCCTTGCTTGTAGCAGTTTCCAACAGTTTCTGTGTGTCTGGTTGCATGCAGCTAGAATGTCCATAAATGGGAAGCTCACAATGACTGAGCCTTGCTCTAGACCCCCTCATTTTATCCTCACAGCAGCCTCAGGAGAGTGAGGGCCACTATCCTCACTGCAAACAGGGAAGATGGAGGCCCAGAGAGGTTAACTGCATTGCCTGAGATCACACAGCTAGGTCTGTTTGATTCCAGAGCCCAGGGAAACCTGCAAGAATATTAAGGGTCATAATTTTGTTTGCTAAATAAAATGATGCTTTTTACAAACACTTTGCTACAGATTTTTACAAAAACACCTAGTAAAGGGAGTGAGGAAATGGAAGCAGTTTTTATGGAGCCCCTGTAGGTGCCAGGTGCCTCACACATGTTACATGAGTCACTTCTCGTGACAAACCCTAGTCCTCTCAGCCTGTGGTGGGAGAGTAGGTGGTGTTATCACTGTCACCATTTTTTCAGTAAGGGAAAGAAGCTCAGAGAGGTTAAACAACTTACCTAAGGCCACACAGCTCAGTGGCAGAACACGGATTTGATTCTTTTGCTTTTAAAGAGGTACCATAATTTATAAACTAGGTGTTCTGCACGTTGGTAAATAATAAATAGGTATTTATTATATTCATAAGTTTTGATGGTGGAAAGCTCAGAACATATTTGGCTAAAATTATGTGACTTTGTTTTTTCAAAAAAGGGTACTATGAAGGCAAAAATCTCTCTTTTTTTCTTTTTAAAGAAAATTTCAAACCTTTTTCGTTTTCTTGACCATCAGGTCAAGTGTGTGCCCTCTACTGGTTGTTCTGCAGAGACGCGGGCGTTGGGCTTCTCTGAGATGTAACATGTCATAGTCAGAGCTTCCAGTCTACTTTCATAGTCATCATCCTCAGAAGCCCTTGGGTTGGTGTCTATACATTTTGAGGAACTACTATTAACTTTTTGGTTTGTACTTTTTTGTTGTTGATACAGAGTCTTGTTCTGTCACCTGGCCTCATCACAGCTCACTGCAGCCTCAAACTCTTGGGCTCGAGTGAGCCACCTGCCTCAGCCTCCTGAGTAGGTGGGACTACATGTGTGCGCCACCATGCCGGGCTAATTTTTCTATTTTTTTGTAGAGATGGGGTCTCGCTCTTGCTCAGGCTGGGTATGTACTTTTAAATGAATTTTTGAAAATTCAGCCTTCACTTAAAGTTGGGCCTTTCTGATCACCTTAGATCAGGATCTCTTCTTGAGAAGCAACGTGTCTGTGAGCAAAGTTTCAAAGGTTGCTGTCCTGTGTTCTGTGAGGATCAGACCCCCAGCATAGCTGCTGCCACTGTGGCCTTGAACAGAAGCATCTGGTAGATGCTTCTCTCACCCTTTATTCCAAAGAGGACTCCCTGATCCTCCAGTGGAAGACCTCCTTGCCACCCACCCCACTCTGGATTGGGCTGACTTGGTTCCTTAATTTTGCTGTGAGAAGAAGCAGAAGCTTCCTCTATCTTGGCCTTCCTGGCATAGCTGTTTCTAACCAGGCAAAGCCAGGATGTGTCTGGGACTCTCCTCTCTTTAACCTGTACTGTCATGGCCCTGAAGTGTGGCAGTTAACATGCAAGGGCTTTGGTGACAAACAGACTTTGAATCCTGCCACTTACCAGCAGGTCACCTGCTTTCTCTGAGTCCTAGTGTCCTTATCTGTAAAATGAGCACGATAATTCCTACCTCTGAGTGCTCTGATAAGAATCACTGGAGATAATGTGTGCAAACTGCTTGACACAATCCTTGTATGCAGAGGGACTCAGGTTGCTGATGTGGAGGTGGCAGCTGCTTCTCTAGGACATTTGGTTGGGTTGATGCAGGGAACTAGGCCTTCAGCGGAAACAGGGATAAATCTGCTCGCTTATATCGATGACATAGTTTTTGGTCATAAACTGAAAATGGCCTTAGCTCAGGAAGCCAATTGTATGTCTGTTTTTGCTTTAAAATAATAGCATAAGATTATTCTAAAACCAGCATAATTATTTATGGTTATAATATTCAATTTCATAATGGGTCATAACTTTTGTATACCTTAGTAGTAAACATTGGTTGTCCAATAACCCAGTAAGATGCTAGAAAGCTTTTGTGTTTGGCAGTAAACTCTTATTTTAAAAGGAGACATGATGGGCATGGTGGCTCACATCTGTAATCCTAGCACTCTTGGAGGCTGAGGTTGAGGTCAGGAGTTCCAAACCAGCCTGAGTAAGAGCAAAATCTCACCTCTACAAAAAATACAAAAATTAGCCGGGTGTGGTGGCACATGCCTATAGCCCCAGCTACTCAGGAGGCTGAGGCAGGAGGATGGCTTGAGCTTAGGAGTTGGAGGTTGCAATGAGCTATGATCATGCCACTGTACTCTATCAGGGTGACAGAGAGAGAGACCCTGTCTCAAGAAAAAAAAAAAAAGAGAGAGAGAGAGAAAGAAAGATATAGTATAGCATAGTGAAAGGACCCCACTTAGCCAAGCAGAAATGGTTTGGATACTGAATTCACAACTTATTAGCAAAGAGACTTTGGACAATGATTTAACATCTCTGGGCCTCAATCTCCCCATCTGTAGAGTAGAGATGACAATAACCATGCGAGGTTGTTCTGAGGATTAAATGACTTTACTGCATGTTCAGAACTGGCTGTTGTAGGAGCACAGACATCCCCTCTCATGGTTTCCCTTAATCTAGAATGGGGTTCTCAACTTACAGAAGCTGTGTCCCACAGGGGACATTTGGCAGTGTGTGGAGGCATTTTTGGTCATCAGTACTGGAAGTGGTGACTGGTAAATATTCTCCAATCTACAGGACAGCCCCCTCAACAAAGAATGATCTGCCCCCATGTGTCTGTAGTGCATAGGCTGGGAGACCCTGCCTTGGAATTACAGCGGGCATCTCCCTGATGATTTGAGCACTTTTATTGCACTGGGAATTTCTTCTACTTTGAGCAGTCTTTTGTATGGAAAGTCTTACAAAGTCATGGAACACAAATCATGATGAGCTGTAGCCTTCATGAATCATCTCTGTTGAAGAGAATCTCAAGGATCCATGAAGGCTGCCCCCAGGAGACACATGTGGCCTCTGTGCAGACCTGGTCCATGACTTGTGGTAGACATGGCTGTCCTTTCTGAGCATGGGCAATTTGGCTTTCGTGTACCCTGGCACTATATTTGCAAGCATTTTGAAAGGAGTAAACTGGTCTTTTTGAGCATGTACTATGTGCCAGGCAGTGTCCCTGACACCTTCACATATATACTCTCTTAATACTCCTAACCCTAAGAAAGGGTTATCTATCCCCATGTTGCAGATGACGAAATTGAGCCCCCAAGAGATTCTATCCAATGACAAAGAACCAGATCTGGGATTTGAGCCCAGGTCAATCCCACCTCCAAAACTTGACCTTTTTTGAGGGGCTGGAGTGCTACCCCAGTATGTCTCTGACTGTTGAAATATATGGACCCTCTTTATAAGAAAAGTATTCTTGCACCTGCCCATGTGCCTTGCGGGACCTTAATCCACCCACCCTTTTCTCTAGATGCACCATTGCAAAGCCGTTTCTGTGGAAGGTGTGCTTAGATGTGCCAGTTGCATTCTACATCCGTATCTGTGCTTTTCTCATTGGACCACAACGGTTGAAGTGACACCACTAGGCACCAAATGCACACATTGGCGCTATTTGCTTTCGATGGTGCTCTGTCTATAAGAACTGCCTAGCATGGCTCTGCCCAATGGCGCCTCCTGTAGTGGTGCTGAGGCTGTCCCTGCTGTCCTGCACAGGAGCCCATGGCCACATGGGGTCACAGAACATTTGTAATGTGGCTAGTGTTTGGAAGGAGCTGAATTTTAAATTTTATTAATTAGTTTAATAAATTGTGTCATTATAACATAATAAATAATATATTTTATTTAATTAATTTAAACTGATGTAGCCCCATATGGCCAGTAGCTACTGTAGTGGATAGCACAGGTCTAGAATGTCAGTTCTAGAATCACCTGTGGAGCTTTTAAACCTCATAACACAGAGGCCACACCACAGACCAATTAAGTCAAATTGTCTCATTGTACCCTGGGTGATTCAGGAAATGCTTCCATTCTTAACAGAGGGTTATCAAGATTAAATCATAAAAATTCAATTCTTTTAGAGAATTTGTGGGACTTCAGTTTGAGAAATGGTCATATAGCAAGCTGCCTGTTGGTGTTCCCTGATTCTTTTTTTTTTTTTCCTTTTTCCAATTTTTGCTTTTAGCTATGATTTTATCATCAGCTCTTCTCCAGCTGCTTGGTCCCTCTGTGCTCCTCTTGGGGTTGTCACGAGTGAAGGTCTAATGCTGTGTGTGTTTCCCCCCAGGAGAGCAAACTGTCATGAGTTGTGGCAGTGAGATGTCTGCCAACGTCTTAGATTGCCTTTTGACATTGAAGACAGATGTCCCCATCACGACCGAGGGCAGAAGCAGGACTTAAACCCCCCGACCATAAAGATGAAGTGTGCTTCCTGCTTCCCGTCACAGCCTGTGCTCATTCAGTAGGTAGAGGTGAGGATGAGCTGGAAGGGCTGGGGTCGGAGGATCTCCTCTTACTGCCCACCCTGCGCCATTTGCAACCCTCCCAACAGCCCTATGTGAGAAACATGATTGGCACCTGCATTTTGCCATTTAGGATCCAGCAGAGAGACATGAAAGAGATTACGTTCCTGGGAGTCTGAGGTCTCTTACTACAACCCAGGTGCTATTCACATGCAGGCTGCTACCCTCCCTCTAGGAACACCTGGGCTTCCCTGTTGCAGTGACAGTGCCCAGCTAGGTCCCTACTCACTGTGGATCAGATGGGTTCTATACTGCTGTTCATCCTGGGAGTTCTTTCTTCCCTCTCCTGTTTCTGTCCTTGTCTCCTGGATTCTGCATTTTCCTTTTCCTTCATTTGCTCTCTCATTTTTCGGAGCATATCCTCCAGTAGCTTCTGTAGAAAAGGTCAATGGGAGATTTGTTGTTTCGAGATATTTAATTTCTTCCTAAGTATTTTATGTTTTTATGCTATTGTAATTGGTGGTTTAAAAAATTACATTTTTAAACTATGCATGGCTAGTAAGTAGAAATACAATAGATTTTACCTTGATGATACTCCTTTCTTAAACATTTTAAATACACTTCTTTCATATGTCTGATCATTCTCATACCTCAGGCCTTGGTGCATCTGATTTTACTAGTAGTAGCTTTTGCTTTCAGTGTTTTATGATTTTTACTGTGATGTTATATTCAATGGAACTTTCTTGGTGGAAATTCTTTGAGGCCTAGGTTGAAAGTGGATTTCTCGGCCGGGTGCGGTGGCTCACGCCTGTAATCCTAGCACTCTGGGAGGCCGAGGCGGGTGGATCGCTCAAGGTGAGGAGTTCGAGACCAGCCTGAGCGAGACCCCGTCTCTACTAAAAATAGAAAGACATTATATGGACAACTAAAAATCTATATAGAAAAAATTAGCCGGGCATGGTGGCACGTGCCTGTAGTCCCAGCTACTCGGGAGGCTGAGGCAGTAGGATCGCTTAAGCCAAGGAGTCTGAGGTTGCTGTGAGCTAAGCTGACGCCACGGCACTCACTCTAGCCTGGGCAACAAAGTGAGACTCTGTCTCAACAAAAAAAAAAAAAAGAAAGTGGATTTCTCTGGAGACATTTTGTAGTCTCTCCCAGGTCCCTGGGAACACTGCCAATCTGGGATTATTTTAAAATAAATTCTAAACTATAGTGTAAAATTAGTAGTACACCTGGAATATGAATTCAGACCACAGAGATGTGTAAGCTTAGCCTGTATTTATAAAATTTAACATCATAGTTACAACATGCAAATTTCCCTATTGTATGCCTTGGCACAGCTTGGCTCTTCCTCTCCATCTGGTTCTCATGCCCTCTTCCACCCCCGAGCCCCCTGGGGCTCTCTTCTCCCCCTGGCTGTTCTCTCAACATGGATTCCTATTGCTTTGCTAAAGGGTCAACCCTCCAGATATACGTCTGGAAAATAGAATTCCCTTTTCTAAAAACCGCTTGTCCCCATGACTGACAAACTTGTCACTGGGAATGGAATATGCAAAACTAAAGAGCAAAATACCTGAGGCCACCCACCAACGTTAATAGCTGAGGTCTTTATTTCAATTTGTATATACAGTAAAAGTGCTGCTGAGAATCTGTAGCAACCAGAGAGAACATAAATTTAATTCTCTCTCAACAATTAGCAGCTTAAGATCTACCAACTACAGTGTTAATGTTCACACATTCACAAGTGTCATGTCTTTACTTTTCAGTTCATGCAAGTGAGTCTTTATTCTTACATACCTTGATAAAATACACTTACAGTCTAGTAGTCAATCCCTACTGAGGTTATTACCTAGCATACAAAACACACAGACAGAAGTAAACCCTTAGAGCCACATTCAAAATCCCTGGTTTCATTTGGGGCTGGGGTTGTGGGAACCATAATTTTGCTGGTCAGTTTGTTGATTACAGTAATGTTGGGTTTTGTTTTAGACACATATGTTCAAAAGCTGAAAAGCAGCTACTCATTGGAACTCACTCAGAACTTAGCATTTCATCTGACCATACCTCAAAGGAACACGACATCAAACAAAACACCACGCAGCAAAGACCACATGGAAATATTCTCATTATTAGGACGTGGCTAGCAAGGAAGTCTTGATCCCAGTGTTTTTCTTGGCACTAGATGTTTACCTCACTTGGGACAGGAGACAGAGAAGACCCCAGTCAGTGAAGTATAAAATTTAGCCAACTTTTTGCTCCTTGAGGAGCCAGCAGATTGGAAAGCCTTCCTTGCTAGGATGGGCTGAGTATATCAAGGAATCAAAATTGCAGCTGACAGAGTGTCCTTCAATGATCATAAACAATGGAAAATGAGTCATTTTACAACCTGAAGAGTCAGCCATACTAACACAGCCAGCCTCACTCATCTAGGCTAGCCACCAGCATGAACAAATAATCCAAGAATGCTGCGTTTCAAAGCGAATGCACATTGTTTTTAAAGGGAACCATTCAAGTGAAGTATCCACCCAGAACAGTTGTTAAACCATTAGAGTGAGGTCATAGAAGAGCTTCTTTGAAAAGATAAGAGATCCTAAGAACAACCACAATGCAAAGAAACTTAAGAGCAACAGGGATGGGCAGCACAAAGTACAGGAAGGCGTGAAAAGAGACACATGGGTACAAATAGCATTAAATGCCACAACTGTGGGGCCTGGCGAATAACCAAGGGACAAGAGAGCTAGAAGACATTATTGTTGCCGATGTGAACTGAAGGTCCTTCCTGTGACAGTTTGAGAAAGGGAGATGAAGAGTCAGCATGGGCCTGTTTGGCTGCAGCTCAGGGTGCTTTCCAGAGATGCAAATCTACCTTCAATAGAAAGTGTCCCAAGGCACCTGGGAACAATTTAAATCTATTTATCACAATGACTTCCAGGGCCCATAAAACTGATTAGCTTCTATGCAGTTTAGGGGACTCAAGGGTCCCAGCCTAGAGAAATAGGAGGATTGCTGCTAGAGTGTCTTTTCAACAACTTTGTGGGGCTTCCTTTTTCACTCTGAGCAATTAGGCTAAAGGAGAAAGTTGGAAGAAACTTAGTTTGACAAGGTCGTGGCTTCCTTTGGCACTCCTGCCTCAAGTCACTGCAATGTTTTATGCAAAGTTAACATTTTAAGTATACAGGCTTGGGGACAATTTGTTTTTGGTATGGATATGAACTAGTTCTAATTATTTTCTAAAAGAAAAATCACCCCTGTGATACCTATTCTGGGTGCAAGTTTTGAGACAGTAAGAGCTAGCCAGTGTATTACAATCATCTGGGGGTGGGGTGAAGACTGGGGTACCTGAGTTAAAATATCAAAGTGTAATGGAAACAATATGCTGGCTTGCCAAAGCAAAAGGAGGCTGGAACTGTTACATAAACCGTCCTTTCAGACAGACGGGGCCATGCTAATCTAGTTCCGAAGAATTTCCTGGCAACAGGGAAACAGGCAAAACATGCTTTGCCACTCTTTTCAGGGCATATCACAGGCTCACTGCTCATCACTTGGTTGCACAGAGTGAGGCCAAGAGGGAAGAGCATTTCTGACACAATACTGTGAATAATATGAAAAGATGAACCAAGCTCTCTAGATAAGCTCTGAAAGTTCAAGTTCCACTAGGACGATGGAACTGGTTATAGGATATGAAACAAGGCTCAGCCCATTTCTCTAAACTGTCTATAAAAGTCCACTGAGTGTAATTAGGTTAGTAAGTCAGTCTAGATTTGTAGGAAGTTAGTCACATTTTACACCCAGGGCACGGGTCCTTCTGACCTGACATTTCCTTTTCTTCTCTTCAGGAGAATCCCTTCCATTGACTCTCTCAGGCAGACAGAATAAAGCTACAAAACTAAGGATGCTGAGGCCAAAATGCAGACAGAAGATTCCACATCACTTTGGTTTCAGTAATTAGGGGGTGTTAAAAAATAAGTTAAGGAAACACAGACTTATTTGTGACTCTCATAACACAATCCCAGTTTTTCCTAAAGACTACCCCAGCCCAAGGGTCACTGTGTAAATGTTTTCTTGGGGTTAAAAAAATCCCTATCCTACCATGCTGGTTTGTAGAAATAGCCTCTCCCTCTCCCTGCACACCCCTTTCCTCTCCAACCAAACCAAGCCCATCAAGGGGTGGTGTGGGGGTGGCCGGATACCAAAAAGCAGCCAGCGACAGTTCAAATTGCATCTCACAACAAGGGCAGCAGAGGGCAACATCTATAGCAAGTCTTTCTTACTCAAACTGTTTCAAGACAGAAGGGAGTAGTAGCACACTTAAATAGCCACACATTTCTTCATTTAAAAACGTCACTTCTTTATTTCAAAGGAAAAATAAAAGACCCTCCCGACCCTTTCCAAAAAACCCCAATAATAATAAAAACAATAATAAAAAATCTTATTGGAAACCATAAGGAAGCACTGAGAATTTGAGTATTACATTCTTCAAGTATGCTGTTCAGATTTTTCATTTCTAAGTTGGTAACTATACACATATATATATTTAAAAAAAAAACAACAAACCTTAAAAGTGCGGCCAAAGGATTTTGCTGAAAATTAAGTATTCAGAGAGCTACTACAAAATACCGTAGTAGAATGGTGAAGCCATCCTTTGGGGCATGATGCTCTCACTTTTGTATCCTAGCAAAGGTTAAGGGAACAGGTTCAAATGTGATCATACTTCCAGAGTTATCATGAATGGCCAACTTGGGTGAGAAAGCCAGGGAGATCCATGTGTTCTTTTACAAATAAGGAAAATCCACCCTGAATCCAAAAATTCAAACATAGAATGTAGCAAGATTTCACAGTCAAGTTATTCTGGGATGAAGAGAGGTGGTGAACCCAGACAAGGCAGGGTGTTAGGTTTAACTGGTTTGCCCTAATCAGGTTTTCACATCTTCCTAGTGGGTTTTAGTGCAATCCTTCAAGCCACAATTTAGAATGCCCTTCAGTGTGCTCCAGATGGTTGTTTCATGTTAAAGGACTGCTTAAGATTTGCATCCCAAGGAAAATTATTCTACATAAATATGATCCAAGATTTTTGCCAAAATAACTTGGATAAAATCTAAAAAATACTATTGCAATTGCATCTCTTGAAGAAGAAAACATTATTCTAAATGTAAACAGATTCACTCAACTCTTTTGTTGTTGTAGAAAACTTCAGAGTAGGTAAGCTGCTGAATAACTCTCTGCTACATGAACTTGCCAGAGGATAGGCAGCACTGCCCTCTTGTGCCAGCATCATCTAGGGGGTGAAAAGAACCATTCCATATAGCCGAAGAGGGTGTCCCAGTGCTTCCAGAGAAAGGCATTAAAAATCACAAGAAATAAAATTTTATTTTTCATACCACCATCCCCTCTCCCACTGCCACCTCAGTCTGATATCCAATTGGTGTCATTCCCAGATTTGTATTTAGGTGATGTTCAGGGAAACCAATTTTCTGGTGAGTATATGTGATGCTTGTTTTTCCATTCTTGGGATACTTCCCTTAATAGAATGGGTTCCAACTCTCTCCAGGAGAACCATAGAGATGTCGTATCTTCATTATTCCTTATAGCTGAGTAATATTCCATGGTATACATATACCACAGTTTACTAATCCAATCATGTATTGATGGGCATTTGGGTTGTTTCCACATCTTTGCTATTGTGAGTCGTGCTGCTATAAACATTTGGGTACATGTGTCTTTGTTACAGAATGACCTTTTTTCCTTTGGGTATATGCCCAGTAATGGGATTGCCGGGTCAAATGGCAGGTCTACTTAAATCTGTTTAAGATACCTCCATAATGCTTTCCACAGGGGTTGCACTAGTTTGCAGTCCCACCAGCAGTGTATTAGTGTTCCTGTCTCTCCACACCCACGCCAACATGTGTTGTTTTGGGTTTTTTTTGATAAAGGCCATTCTCATTGGAGTTAAGTGATATCTCATTGTGGTTTTGATTTGCATTTCTCTGATGATTAGGGATGTTGAGCATTTTTTCATATGTTTGTTAGCCATTCTTATATCTTCTTTTGAGAAGTTTCTATTCATGTCATTTGCCCACTTTTTGAT
>JAPYYL010000031.1:2746127-2779638 GCA_028534055.1 Eulemur mongoz
GTACTCACCAGAAAATTGGTTTCCCTGATCATCACCTAAATACACATCTGGGAACGATACCAATTGGATATCAGACTGAGGTGGGGGGTGGGGGGAGGGGATGGGTGTATGCCTACACAATGAGTGCATTGCGCACTGTTTCGGGAATGGTCATGCTGGAAGGTGCTGACTCAGGAAGGTGGGGATGGGGAGGGGAGGGATATATACCTACGTGATGGGTGCAACGCGCACTTTCTGGGGAATGGACATGCCTAGAGCTTTGACTTGGGGGACAGGCGGTACATGGGCAACGTATGTAATCTGAAATTCTGTATCCCCCATAATAATAAGATGAAATAAAAAAAAAAAAAAAAGAAAAAAGAAAAACCAACCAAACAAAACAAGGCAGGGCAGGGTAGGGCAGGGCAGGGCAGGGCAAGGCAAAAAATACAAAAGAAAGAAAGAAAGAATGAAAGAAAGAAAGAAAGAAAGAAAGATAAATAAAATAAAAATAAAAATAAATAAAAATAAAATCTGTAGTTCAGCGACCCTTTGTTTTTTTACACCTTAACTCAGCTCTGCCCCTCCACGCCGAGTGCAGCCCCGGCTGAGATTCCCCTAGGGTCCAAGCTGTTTTTTCCGGTAATGTCTCTTGCCCACTGTGTTTATGTATATCCCGCGCTCTAGGCGTGGGTTCAGAAAATAGTGGAGGGCACCGCCCAGGGAGCTGCTCAGCACCTTGTGGCTCCCCAGCAGTTTCACTGTGGATTTCAAAATGGCGCCCACGAGCCCGCAGAACTCTGGGGCTCGAGGGGATTAACGTTCTGCGTTCGGCAAACACCGGAGCCAGGGGCCTGGCAGGCAAAGATGCCTGCTGAGGCTTTCTGGCTCGTGAATTGCCGGAAAAAAACCAGAAAAATACACAAAAATAAAAGATATAGTTCAGTGACCCTATGTTTTTTTTTACGCCTTAGCACAGCTCCACCCCTCCATGCCGAGCGTGGCCCCGGCTGAGATCCCCCCAGGGTCCAAGCTGTTTTCCTGGTATTGTCTCTTGCCCACCGTGCTTCTGTATATCCTGCACTCTTGGTGTGGGTTCAGAGATTAGGGAGGGCTCTGCCCAGGGATCTGTTCGGCCCCTTATGTCTCCGCAGCAGTTTCGGTTTCACTGTGGATTTCAAGATGGCGCCCACGCGCCTGCAGAGCTCCGGGGCTGGAGGGGATTAATGTTCCATGTTCAGCAAACACCAGAGCTGGGGGCCTGGCGGGCAAAGATGCTCACTGGGGGCCACCGACTGGAGAACCGCCAAAAAAAGAAGCAAGGAGATACAAAGAAATCTGTTGTTCAGGGACGCTTTGTAGTTTTCCGCCTTGGTGCAGATCTGTCCCTCCTTGCTAAGCACGGTCTCAGCTGAGACCCCCCCCCCCAGGGTCTAAGCTGTTTTCCCGAAAAAGCCTCCTGTCTGCAAAGCCCCACGTCTCCCTCAGTGATTCTGCACTGGCTTGAGGCAGGTCTCTAAATAAGTGGGTGTGGAGGTCAGTGGGGAGAACAAGCTGCTTTCCTAGGAGGCTGCCCCCGCCCCACGCTCTGCTGTCTATTGTCCATCCCGCACTCTCCAGAATTTCGCGATCTTATTTCCTATTCACCTCAGACTTTTCTCATTCTGTTTGTCCCTCATTGATTTTCCGTGGATTCACACCACTGTTCTTGTGGGGGAGTGGTCCTCTAGCATTGTGGTAGGTCCGGATCCATGCCTTCCTCTCTGGGAGCACGAATGCAGGCAGTCACCACCACTCCGCCATCATCAGGAAAAGTTCTTGATTAAGTCTTGAAAGTGAAGTAGTGTGCTGAGCTCTTAGCAAATACACCTAAGAGAGAGATAATGATTTCATAAGAAGAAGGTAATTTTCAGCTGGCAAGTAGTTATCTCTGAAAAGAGTTACTTTCACTGACCGAAGCAGCTAGACATTCATTTGTTTACACATTTGATTAAATCTGGAAACTGAAGTAGTGTGTAGAGCTTCTTCACAAATGTACCTAAGAGAGAGAGTCCTTTCATTCTACAAGGGCAATTTTCAGCCAGGAAAGAGTAACGTCAGAACACACTTCCATTCACTGACAAAAAGCAGCTACATATTTGGTTGTTTATGTGTCCCCTTAGCTCTGAGAACTGAAGAGCTGTGTAGAGTTAATTGGCAAATGAACCCATGAAAGAGAAAGTAATTTTTTATGAAGAAGGTAATTTTCAGTCAGAAAGGCGTTAGATGTGAACACATGTACTTTCACTAAGAGAACACACCTAGATATTCAGTTCCTTATTCGTTTGCTTATCTAAGGGGATTGCAGATGTGTGTAGAGTTTCTTTGCAGTGGATGGAAGAAAGGGAAAGTGACTTGGTACTGAGACGGCAATTTTCATCCAAAAAGGAGTTACATGTGAAGACACAACATTTACTGACAGAATGCAGCTGTACATTTGGTTGTTTCCATATTTGCTTAGCTCTCTGAACTGAAGAGTGAGTAGAGTATCATGGCAAATGCACCTAAAAGAGAGGCATTTCATACTAAAAGAGTACATCATTTTGTACAAACTGTGTAATTTTCACGTAGAAAGGAGTTACACAAGAAGACACAATTATTGAGAGAAAGCAGCTAGGATTTTGGTTGTTTATAAGTTTTTTTCCCTCTGGAAAGTGAAGTGATGAGCAGAGTTTCTTTGCAAACACACATATACGACAGAAAGTCATGTCATACAAAAAGGGTAATTTTCAGCAAGAGTGGAGTTACATATCAAGACCTTTGCACTCACCAAGGGAAAGGACATAGACATATCTTTATATGTTTGCTTAAGTTTGGAAACTGAAGTAATGCGTATAGCTCTTTGGAAACACACCAAAGAGATAGAAAGTGATTTTGTATGAAGAAGGTAATTTTCAGTCAGGAAGGAGTTATCTCAGAAAACAGTTCCATTCACTGAACAAAAGCACCTAGAAATTTGGTTGCTTCTCTGTAATCTTAATTCAGAAAAATGAAGCAGTGTATAGAGATTCTTGGCAAACGCACCTAATTTAGAGAAAGTGATTTTGTAACCAAGATGATAATTTTCAGCCAGAATGAAGTTACATATCAAGACACTTACATTCACTGAATGAAAGTACCCAGACATTTGGTTCTTTATATGTTTGCTTAAGTCTAAAAACCCAAGTAATGTGTAGACCTTCTTTGAAAACATACTTTAAGAGAGCTAAAGTCATTTCATACAAAGAAGGTGATTTATAGCTGGAAAAAAGTGACCTATTAAGACACTTACAATCACTGAGGGAATGCAGCTAGTGTTTCACTTCTTTACACGTTTGCCTTACTCTGGGAACCCAAGCAGTGTGTTGAGTTTCTTGGCAAATGCATGTAACATAAAGGAAGTCAATTCGTACCAAGGGGGTAATTTTCAGCCAGAAAGCAGTTACATTCAAAGACACTTATATTCACTGAGGGAACACACCTAGTTATTGGATTCTTTATATATTTGCTTAACTCTGGAAGCTAAAGTTTGTGTAGAACTTCTTTACAAACACACCTAAGAGAGAGAACGTCATATTGTATGAAAAATGTAATTTTCAGCTGGAAAGGAGTTACATATGAAGACACAGTCACTGAGGAATGCATCTAGTCATATGGCTCTTTACACATTTGCTTAACCTTGGGAACCAAAGTGGTGTGTAGAGTTTCTTGGCAAACGCCCCTAAGATAGAGAAAGTCATTTTGTATGGAGAGGGTAATTTTAGCTGGAAAGTACTTACATATGAAGACACTTACATTCAGTGAGAGAAGGCTGCTAGACCTTCCAAATGTGAGCTAGTATACACTACCTTTTTTGTGGCTATATTGTGCACTAATAAGGTAATCTAGAGTTAAGGAAGGTATGCTTTAATTTAAATTGAGTGGTCAGGGCAGGCACAAAGAATATCATGGGTCCACCCTACTCTAAGTGCTTAACCTGTACTGACTATGAGATCAGTGCTATCCTTATCCCCCTTTTGCCCATGAGGAAGCTAAGGCTCAGAGAGGTCAGGTGACTTACTCAGGGTCTCACAGCTAAAAATGTCAAAGCCCCCAGGAGTTAGAGGTTACTGTGAGCTAGGCTGATGCCACAGCAGTCACTCTAGCCTGTGCAACAAAGCGAGACTCTGTTTCAAAAAAAAATAAAAAATAAAAAAATAAAAATGTCAAAGCAGGTTCAGAGCCAGGCAGTCTGGCTCCTGAGTCTGTGCTCTTCTCCATATTCTACCTTCATGTCAAACCATCTCCTGTGTCATAGGTGCCCCTGTGTCTGTGAGAATATCTTTCTATGTCCCAGCATTGAACAGATATCAGAAATGAATATAGTAAGTATGGCAGTTCCAACCACAGGGCTGGAGACAGGGGTAATGGGACAAGGAGCAGGGTTAGAAGCCAATTCCAGTTGTTATGACCCATGACAGAACTCACATGGAGGAAAAAGGTAGATTTCGCAAACTACGGTCACCTGGAATTAAAAAAAATCAGTTAATAGAAACCGTACATCACACTATATACAAAAATTCAGTTCCAGATGGATTATTCACTGAAAAATGAAAGGCTTATGAAGCTTGTAAAAGATCACGTAGGACACTCTCTTTGTGTCTTGGAGTGCATAAGTATTTCTTTCCAAAGACACAGAAAACATAAACCATAAAAATAAATACTGGTAACTCTGACTATATGAAAACTCTGTTTAGTCAAAACTCCTGGAACTTCTATTTTGCAAAGCAAACAATATCCCTATGAAGAGCGTGAAAGGATAAGTCAGAATAGACTAAGCTATTTGAAGTGCGGAGGACTGATGTTCAAACTATACATAATTTCTGTGAATTAAAAAGAAGAATATTTTAAGAACAGATGCAAAAATGGACAAAAATGTAAACAGGAATTTCAGTTTTGCAAAGAAAACTAAAGAGCAGATAAGCATAAGAAACATATGAAAAGATGCTCGACCTGTTAATAGTAAGGCAAAGTAAAAGCACAGTGAGAACCCATGATATACTCACCAAACTGGCAACAGTCAAAAGTCAGACAATACCAATCCATGCTGGTGAGTTGGAAGCACTAGGAACCCTCAGTCACTCTCGACTCTTGGCTCTTGACAGGGGTGTAAACTGTAACTTCCACCTCATCCTTTTCATTTTGTTGTGGTTTGCGGCTGTATGGTGTGTTCACCCAATAACGTAGTATATTCATCTGTTACCGAGAAAGGCAAGCAAACATATTATAATTACATGCACCAGCCTGAGTGGGTCTCACAAATAAAATGTTGCGTGAAAGAAGCAGATCATGAATACACGCAGTATAATTCCATTGGGATAAAATCTTTTTAAAAAGTACAAGCAATATATTTTCTAGGAATACATGGACAATGAAACTCTAACAAAAAGCAAGGAAATTATTAATCATAAAATCTGGGATAACGGTTACTGCTGAGGGATGTGGGAAATATGTTCTGGAAGGGCCACATTGGGGTTTGAAAGTTGCTTGTAATGCTCTGTTTATTAACCTGGATTTTAATTACACAAGAGTCATTTTAATAATCGTTTTTTAAACATCCATATGTTTCATGCACTCATCTATAGTTGCGATACATTTCAATACGCTTGCACACACAGGTATGTACCCTCCTACACACACATATACACAGAGGACAGAGCTGGAACAACCTAGCTTGCAACTGGGATTTACCTCTCTCTCTCCAGGACTATGCAATCACCATGTTTTTTCATCAGACCTGGAAAGATTCTCACTTAGTGTACTATGAGACCAACCTGAACCTGACCCTGGACTATTGGATGCATGAGAAGTTATGGGTCCCCGACTGCTACTTTGTGAACAGCAAGGATGCTTACATGCATGATGTGACTGTGGAAAATCGCGTGGCTTCACCTTCACCCAGATGGAATGGTGTGGTATGGCATCTGGTGAGTCCCCCTAGGGTGCTGCGGATGTCCCACCAGGCTTCCTGCTTGCTGCAGAATATGCCACAAACATATTCTAAGGGCCACATGAACCCGTCTTGCATTGGTCCCCCTCACTCACCTTACCCAGTAGCCAAAGTGGAACTTTCAGAGATTCCCATAGGCTCCTTGACTTCTGCTGTTCCTTCTGTCTGGAGTCACCCCTTCCTCCTTTCTGGGAGTTGAAATCTTGCCCACCCTCCCTTCAATTCCTAACTCATGGACCCACACGTGCTCCCTAGCAAGCGCCAAGTCTTCTCCTGTCTCCCAATTCAGTTCTCTCAAGGGCCTTCCCCATGCTGACACCCTGCAGTTCTCTGATGTGCCACACATCTTCTCCTTGTTTAAGTCCTTCCAGATCTCTCATGTCTCTGTCATGCACAAGTGTGCCACATCCTGCCCACACGTGGATTGGTCCTTGGGTCACACTTCCCTCCACAGTTCTCTCAGAAGTGGTTGCTTGCCTGGGATGGGCTCACATTGCCTTTCCTTTTGGTTTTTCTTTACAGACTCACCACCACAGCAGCTTGTTCCCTGAATCTGCACAAATTCCCTCTACAAGCAGGTCTCCAAGCTGGAGGTGGAAAGCTGTGCGTTCACCTCCCTATGGCCCCTCTTCCCACCTGGGGCTGTGGAGATTGGGAAACCAAATGCGGAACTGACAGTGAGAGGGAAAACACACCTCTACACCCCCTCCTCCTACCCACTCTCTCTCTCCTACACATACAAGGGATGGAGATAAAGAAAGACAGGTGGTAGATACACATGATAAGTGATTGATTGACTGACTGATGGGGGTGTATATATGGCATCTGGGAGCAGATGGGTGTGAGTCGTCCCTTTGGGAAGTGATACCCACTGTTGGGAAATTGTGCACAAGCTGATGGGTGGGAGTTTGTAGTGTGTCTTTGCTGTGTTTTCCTTTCTGGCTAAGAAACTCCAAAGTGAGGGTTCTCTTTCCCCAGTGCTCAGGCTCAGCAAAGCACTAAGGAGACCCCAAAATGGCAAGTTCACCCATCCTTTGCTTTTCAGACTGCTCTGGTGTGAAATCTGACTGTGCCCCTTTTATGAGACTCTGTGTTTCTCTCCCCTTCGCAGATGGATACATGGGTGAAGATATCATGGTATTCTGGGAAGACAACAGGAGTGCCTTCCACATGGCTGAGAAGCTGCTAATCCCTCAATTCTCTTTCATGGGGAGGATGATTACTAGCTAGGAGGTGTATTTCTACACAGGTGGGTCCTACACCTTCCTTCTCTCCTGTCCCTTGTCCCTTTGCACTCCCATAAACTCCCAGTGGCCTCTGACTGGGACCCCTACACTCTCTGCTGCCTCCCTTCCCATTTCCCACTGGTTCTGCATGGCTTCCAGGCCACCTTGATAAAGCCCCAACAGCTCGCCCTGTGCAAGTGAGGAAGGGCTGTGGAAGCACCGGGCCCGGTTGACCAGGCTCTGCAGGTATAAAGGATTCGTACTCCAGGGCTGGCCTCTCAGTCTCCATCTGTTTACAGCTTGGAGCCATCTCTTGCCTCTCCCATTCCCAGACATCAGCTACCATGGAGCAAGTGAGAAGGAATGGGAGAGAGCAAACTTGCTCTGCCACATGGGCCTGCAGGGTTGTGCCATTCTCACTGGATTTCTCAAGCGGGATGGCTGTGGATGGAGAATTAGAGGGTGAACTGCACATCAATCACCACCGCCTCCATTGTGTGCCTCTCCACCATGTAAAGCCCCTGGGCCCTGCCACCCTGACATCAGTGTGTCTCCTTGCCAGGGTCTTACATGCGCCTGATACTCAAGTTCCAGGTCCAGAGGGAAGTCAACATCTACCAAGTGCAGGTCTACTGTCCTACGGTCCTCACCACTATTCTCTTCTGGATATCATTTTGGATGAACCATGATTCCTCTGTAGCCAGGGTGACAATTGGTAGGTGCTGTCTCCATCATAGGGAGGAATGTGCGTTGTCTTCCTTGGAATAAAAAAGGCGAGCGTAAGGGAGTGGTACCTGGTGCAGCATGTGACTGTGTACGCAAGGAAGCAAGGGCTTTCCAGCAGGCGTGTGTGTAGGTGCTTGTCCAAGCCCTGGGAGAGAGACTGACATTGGAGACGGGTGTGAAAAACACACTAGACTTGCAATCCTGGTATGTTGTGCCCAATATACCAGAATTCATAGTTCGTCAAGTCCATAAGTAAATGAACAAGTCACACATGTAGATCAGATATACAACACAATAAACCTTGATTTAGTCAAGGTGTCAGAATCCCTTACCAGGCAGCAGGGCTTCAAGAGCAGCTACTCTGAAGGGGTCTTTAATGTGCCCTAGATCCAGGTCTGCTTTCTCTGTGACCATCTTTGGGGCAGACTCCTCAGCCTCCTTCTTCAGGAGATCATTCAGGACTAAACCTTTGCATTTGTGTAATAGTTTAGGGCTCACAAACTTTTCCCAGGAACTAAAGGAAGACAAAAGGGGAAGGGGCCAGCATACGGCAAGGGGGAACCACAGGTGTTGATCACGGAGAAGCAGCTGTGGCTGGGGTTTTAGCACTTGACCATAAGGCCCATGGGATGTTGTGGACTACTGAGGCAGAGACTGGGCTTCAAGATGGGGGAGGAGGAGAAGGGGAGGAAGATGGCGGAGTGGTGGTGACTGCTTGGATCTGCGCTCCGGTTAGGAAGCCGTGGATCCGGACCTGCCACAACGCTAGAGGACCGCTCCCACACAGGAACAGGCTTTTTTGGGAGAATAGCTTGGAACCTGGGAAGTCTTGGCTGAGACAGTCCTTGGCGAGGAGGGACGGACCTGCGCCAGGGGGGAGGGGCACGAAGGATCCTCGATCAGCGAATTGCGCTGTGCCTCTGTGCTACTTTTGTCGATGGTTCTTCAGCCGGTGGCCCCTGGCGGCTTTGCCTGCCAACCCCCCCCACCCCCCCCCCCCCGCAGCGGCAGTCTCTGGTCTCTGCTCACCGTGGCTTCCCAGTTAGAAGGCAAAAAGAGAGAAGAAATAAAGAAAAAGAAAAAAGAAAAGAAAAAGAAGAGAAAAGAAAGAAAAGAAGGAGAAGAAAAAGAAAGACAAAAGAAAAGGAGAAGAGAAGAGGGAAAAAAAGGAAAAAGAGAAAAGAAAAAACAAAACCAAAAAAAAAACACAAAAAAACAAATAACACAAAAAGACCTAACCCAAAAACACAAACACAAATGAACAAAAACAAAGCTACACAGCACCACACCACATCGCTAAACGAGGGGATACACAAATCTGAAGTATATAGTTCAGCGGCTCAATGATTGTGTTTTTACGCCTTAGCGCAGCTCTGCCCCTTCATGCCTGCTCCGTTAGGTCCCCAGCGGCGACTCTGTTTTTTTTACGTCTTAGTGCAGCTCCGCCCCTTCACGCCAAGCGCGGCCCCGGGGGAGATGGTGCGGGCCCAAAGACCAGCAGAGGGCGCCGGGCAGAGAGAGCCACTCGGCACCTTATGGCTCCCGAGCGGTTCTGCCTTTGCTTTCAAGATGGCGCCGGCAGCGCTCTGGGGTGGGAGGGGGACTGGCTCCCCGGCAGGCAGAGACCAGAGACTGCCACTGCCGGGGGGAGGGGGTTGGGGGGGTTGGCGGGCAAAGCCGCTGGGGGCCACCGGCTGAAGAACCACTGACAAAAGTAGCACAGAGGCACAGCGCAATTCGCTGATCGAGGATCTTTCGTGCCCCTACCCCCTGGCGCAGGTCCGTCCCTCCTCGCCAAGGGCTGTCTCAGCCGAGACTTCCCAGGTTCCAAGCTATTCTCCCGAAAAAGCCTCCTGTCTGCAATGCCCCACGTCTCCCTCGGTGATTCTGCTCTGGCTTGCGGGGGGGGGGTCTCCAAGCAATTGGGGTTGGAGGTCAGTGAGGAGCGCAAGCCGCTTTCCCAAAAGACTGCCCCCGCCCCACCTGGGGGCGGGAGCAGCTGGCCTGCGCTCCGCTGGCTACTGTCTGTTCTGCGCGTTCCGTGGAGTTCCGCGATCTTAATTTTCGTTCACCTCAGACCTCACTTGCTCTGTTTGTCCCACACTGATTCTCTGTGGATTCACACCGCTGTTCCTGTGTGGGAGTGGTCCTCTAGCGTTGTGGCAGGTCCGGATCCACGGCTTTCTCATCGGAGCGCAGATTCAAGCAGTCACCACCACTCCGCCATCTTCCCCACTCCGCATGCCAATTTAAACATTATACTCCATTGGGTCACATTTCACACAGATATGCACATAAACAGACATATTCCCCCAGAAATCCTTTGGGATTTTTATTTAGTTTGCAGTCAATCTTTAGATTAATCAAGGGGAATTAACATCTTTATACAACAGAATCTTCATATCCATGATCATATTATACTTTATTTTTAGTTCCATGTTTATTAATTTATATACACAGTGTTTTTATATTTTTTTCCATAGAGTTCCTAAAGATGCTTTGGCTAGATTTACCCTTCAATATTTAATATTTTGGTATGATAGCTTACAGAACACATTTTGCTGACTTTCACTTTCATTTTATACTATTTGTTGCTGCAGAAACAAAGTTTACTTTTTATATATCGATGTTACACCAAGCAACCTTGACATTCACTTTTTTTGACTGAATAGTTTAACCATAGTTCTTTTGGATTTTCTTCACACACAGACTAATCATCTGTTAATCACGAACTATTTATTTCTTATTTTTGAATTTCTGTCTCTTCTTGTCATTACTGCACTGCACAGTATCTCCATCAAAATATTGAAGAGAAATGATAATGGGAGGAATCCTTGTCTAATCCTCAGTTTCAAAGTAAAAGGTTTCACATTTCCCCATGTGTGTACGATGTTTGCTGTAGGGTTTTCACACATATTTTTTATCAAGTTGACTTTTCTTTTTTTCCATTTTAACAAGCTTTTTATTTTAGAATAGTGTTGGATTTACAGAAAAATTGCAAACGTAGTACAGAGAGTTCCCACATGGCCCACACTTGCTTTCCCCTATTAATTAACATCTTAGTTTGGTTCATTGTTTACAGCTAATGAACCAACAGTGATACAATGTTATTAACAAAAGTCCACACTTCCTTTAGATGTCCTTAGTCATTATTTAATGTCTTTTTTCTGTTCCAGGCTACTGTCCAAGATTTTACATGATATTTATCTATTGCACCTTCTTAGACTCCTCTTCGCTATGACAGTTTCTCAGGCATTCCTTGTTTTTGATGTCTTTGACACTTGAGGAGTACTAGTCAGGCATATTGTAGGATGCCCCTGTCTTCGAATTTTGCTGATGACTTTCTCATGATTATCTTGGTATTATGGGTTTGGAAAGGGGAGCACCACAGAGATAAAGTGCTCTCACGACATCATATCAAAGATACATACCATCAACAATGACTTATTGCTGTTTTGTTTTATTTCAGAATATTAGGGGGATGCAAACGCTTTGGTTACATATACTGCCTTTGCACCACCCCAAGTCAGAGCCACAAGCCTCTTATCCCCCAGACAACGCACTGCACCCATCAGGTGGAAATTTATGCATACTCTCCTTCCCCCTCCCACCTGCCTGACGCTTATCACTGTGGATATCAATCTTGATCTCCTGGCAGAGGGAGAGTTTTTCAGGCTTCGCCAAAGTAAACTTTCTCTTTTCCCCTTTTTCCACACTGTATTTTCTTGGGAAGGAAGTCACTGTGCCCAGGAAACGTGAAAAGTATGGAGTGTC
The DNA here is from genome assembly GCA_028534055.1 of Eulemur mongoz. Classification (NCBI taxonomy): domain Eukaryota; kingdom Metazoa; phylum Chordata; class Mammalia; order Primates; family Lemuridae; genus Eulemur; species Eulemur mongoz. Next base: position 2,757,840 of record JAPYYL010000031.1, read on the forward strand.
TATATAACTGATTTGTAATTCTTCTGCTCAGAGTTATCTATTCTCTCCCATTTATTCAGTCATTTTTTATCAGCATAGACTCATGGATATAAATTTTATACTTTGTGGGAGAGGGTGGGGTAGAAAAATTTTTATACTTTGAGAAATATCACTTTTTGTTGGGAATGTATGTCAATTTTTATTACATACAATTATGTTTAAATTTACTGTAACCAGGAAAATGCAACTTAAAACCAAAATGAGATTCCATCTTATTCCAATTAGAATAGACATTATAAAAATGTCAAAAAACCATTAGCTGTTAATGTGGATGCAGTGAAAATGGAACACTTATACACTCTTGGTGGGAATGTAAATTAGTATGAAGCTTACTCAAAGAACGAAAAGTAGATCTATCATTGATCCTGCAAACCCAGTACTGGGTATCTACCCAGAGTAAAAGAAATCATCATATTCAAAAGGCATTTCTACTCATGTGTTTATCACAGACCAATTCACCATTGCAAAATATGGAATCTACCTAAGTGCACATCAACTGAATGGGTTAACAAATTGAGATATTTATACACACACACACACACACACACACACCATGGAGTACTATTCAACAATAAGAAAGAGCGAAATAATGTCTTTTGCAACATGTTACATGGATCTGGAGGACATTGTCCAAAGTAAAGTAACTCTGGAACAGAAAAATGAATGCTCCATATTCTCGCTTATAAGTGGGAACTAAACTATGGCTACATAAGGGCACACTGAGTGGGATAATGGACAATGAAGCCTCCAAAGGGTGAGGGTGGGAGGAGGTGAGGCATGGAAAATTACCTATGGGGCACAGTGTACACTACCCAGTTGATGTGTACACCAAAAGCCCAGACTTCACCACTATACAATAGCTACATACAACAGAATTTAACTTGTACCGCCTAAAACTTAAAATTTTAAAAAAATTAGTAAGTTTACTGTAGATATGATTTGTCTCATTCAATCTGCTACTATATTTAGCCAGTAATGGGACTATTTGCTCCCAGATCTATCTCTCATTTTCTTCTACTCTGCTCTCCACTACACAGGATTTGACTCCTGAAGGCTCCAATTCCTAGGCTCACCAATACTTGGCTACCATTTTGGTTCAGGAAGATAGAGTGATTAGAGGTTTTTCTCCTCCTTCTTCTGCATCAAGTGAATTCTTCAGTGGCCACATTGTCCATGGCTCCAGCCACCATCAGATAGTCCTACCATGATTCCAGATCCTGTTGAACCCAATACCTAGGCTCCATTAATGCTAAATTCCTGTTTGTCCTTCAGACCTAGAGGTGAGATTGACTTCCTCGTGTGGCTAATTATTGGGTTCTCCAACTCTCCCTCGTTTGGCTTCTCCATCAATTGTGGAACCAGTCCCCTGCATTAAATTCCCTCTGTATTAAATATTGATAGAATATTCTATTTTCCTAGAAAATCCTTGACCCTTACACATGGCCAATTATGTTGATTGATCTTCTAGTGTTAAACTTCTTTGCATTCCTGCAATAAACCCAACTCTGTCAACAGCATTTAAATATGTTTAAAACTGTTCTATAACCAATGACAAAAATAAAACAAAATAAAATGCCTTTGGAATCTGAAATCTCCTCCAAGTGACATTCTATTTCTATCATCCTTTTCACAGTCTTCTCAAAAATAATATTACACCCCTCATTTTGGGGATAAATATTGAAAATTTTAAAAGCATAAGTAATAGAATAATATATTCAACTTGTAAATATATCAAGTCATACACATAAAGCTATGTAACACTAACTGTGGGATACAGCCAATGTGATACTCAGAGGGAAATAGATAGCTTTAAATATTTGAGACAATAAAAATGTTTAAAACATCTGCACCATTCAAGAAAGTAAAGAATAAATACCAATATGCACCTTAAGTTAGTAGAAGGTATGAAATAATGAAGATAAAAGCAGAAATAATGAAGCAGATAACAGTAGAGATAACTGTCAAAACACAATTCTTTGAAAATACTTACAAAATAGACATTTTTCCAAGTAGGATCCATTACTATAGAAAAAAGCATAAACAATGGAAGTCAAATAAAATTTTACAAAACATAGATACAGAAGAGATTTGAATAAGAGAGCACTACATACATGACTGCTCACCCTTGGTCATGGATACATGTCCCATTTAACATCTAGCCTGGGACTTGGAGTCTTTTTTTTACAAGGGTTGCAGCTGGACAAATTATCCGATGTGGAAGGGAGAGCACATTTCCCATGGAGCATTTAATCAAGGAGCCAAGGGCCAAGATGAGGGCTCTCATGAGTGAAAACTGAGGTGTCCACTCACCCCAGAACATAGGAGTCCCAAAGAATCCATCTCTGCCCTGTGAGTCCTGGAAGACTCCAGGCAGAGTCTTCAGGCTGACCACTCAATTCTCCACAATACAGGTGTTGACCTATATAGGTGAAGTTCTGCCTCAATGAATTCATGGCAGTGTATGCCTTAGTCTACTTGGGCATACTCAGGTCAGCCCAGGGAGGTGTCACATGCCTCGGTAGGAATCTAGGTGAGGGCCCTGAGGGGGGACCAAGGTGGTCCTGGACTCCAGAATGGAAGGAGCCCCAGCACTGTACTAGTGGTCAGCTGTGGGAGATCCCATTGCAGTGCGGTTGGAGTGGAGTTTCTGCCGGCCGTTAAGGTGAGATACTGAAGGAGGACTAGTGGAAGCTTAGACCCTAGGACAGAGGGGCCCCATCCCTGCCTCTGCCATCAGTGATGTCCACTGATTCTGCCTCAGGAGTTGACAGAGGTGAGGGCCTTGGTGTGAATTCCAGACTTCAGGTAGGCAGAGGGCAGAGGGCCCCAAATAATCTAGCTCTGCCCCTGCTGGCAGCCCTGGGACACCCTGGGACAGACTTGTCAGGTTGAGCCCTTCCTGTTTAGAACCCAGGGGACTCTGGGAGTCATATGTTGATGTGACCCAGGGTCAACTGAGGGCTGTAGTAGGTGGAGATCCTGGCTCTGCCACATCCTTGTAGGGGGCCCCACATTCCATTCTTGTCCCTGCTGTCACCCCTGGGAAACCCGGGTACGGGGTCGGATGTGACGTCCACCGACTTGCCTCTGGGTGGGCTGAAAGAGGCGAAGCCTTTGGTCTGAGTTCCAGACTTCTAGTCAACCATTAGGAGAGGGGCCAGGTTCTGTGATGAGTCAAGGTGAGATGCAGAGGGGGGACTGAGGGGAACCCCCCTCTGGTAGACGGTCCCCAAATAATCCAGCTCTGCCTCCCCTGGCAGCCTGGGGAAGCTTGGCGAAGCCTGGTGAAGCCTGGGTGTGGGTGGCTGGCTTTGACTTCCACTAACGTCGGTCTGGGGGCTGACAGAGGTGAGGCGGTTGGCCAGAGGGGTAGGCTTCAGATGGGCAGAGGGGAGTGTGCCCAGGATCTTTCAGCAGTGAGGTGAGATGTGGAGGGTGGACTGAGGGGCCCCCATGTAGGGGGACCCCAAATAATCCAGCTCTGCCCCTGCTGTCACCCTGGGAAGCCAGAGTAGGGGGTGGGATCTGAAGTCCACTGATGTCTGTCTCGTGGACTGACAGAGGCGAGGCCTTTGTTCTAAGGGGCAGGCTTCAGATCGCCCAAGGCAAGAGGGCCCAGGTTCTGTGAGGAGTCAAGTGAAATGATGACAGTGGACTGAGGGGTCCCCCACCCCAGGTAAAATATCCCAAAATAGTCCAGTTTTGCCCCTGCTGTCAACCTTGGGCCACCTTGGGGCAGACCTGTCAGGCTAAGTCACTCTCTCTTAGTATTTAGGGGACTCTGGGAGTCGGAGCCTGCTGTGACCTGGGGCTGACTCAAGGACATGGTGGGGGGGTCCAGGTTCTACCAGGCATCAAGATCAGGACCCTGAGGGAGGATTGAGGTCTCCCACAGCCCATCCTCTTCCACCCCAAATGTCACCGCTGGGACAGCCTGGGGTGTGGAAGCCACTGACTTTCACCTCAGGGATTAGAGAGAAGCAAGGGCCTTGGTGTGAGTGGAAGGGATGCAATCTGTACCAGGCAGCCAAGATAAGAAAACAGAGATAAGAAGGAGGAGAGGGAGGGAGCCTTAGGCTTCAGGAGAGGGGAGAACCCCACAGATGCCTGTCCTTGCCATCAGCCCAGGGAGGCCCAATACAGGGTGGCCTGGGATGTGTGTCTTGACAGCTACCTCCTGGTCTAAGGGACCGTAGGGGCTTGGTATAGTGAGCACGGCCTCAGGTGAGCAGAGAGAGATGCCCAGACCCTGCTGGGAGACAACAGGTGGACAGAGACTCAGGATCCCAGGACAGAGGGGACCCAACCTTGCCCCTGCTCTCATCCCTGGGAGACCCTGGGCAGGGTTGCCACATGTGGTACATCATCCTTCTTTATGGCCATGAGAAGGTGAACACCTTGGTGTGAGGGAGGACTAGGGGTCCCCACTCCAGAACAGTGGAGGCCTCACAGAAACACCCTGTCTCCACAGTCAGCCCTGGTAACTCCAGGTAGGGTGGCCAGAGCTGGTGCTCCCTCACTACTGCCTGAAGGGGCTGAGTGTGGTTACAACTTTGGTCTGAGTGTTGCAGCTCCAGGTCAGCACAGGAAAGAGTCCCAGGCATGCTAGGCATCATCAAGGTGAGGACACAGAGGGATGAGTGAGGGGACCTCGTACCCCCAATAGAGAGAGCCCGTCCATGCCTTATGCCAGTTTTTGGCCCTGGGAGGGCCCAATCATGGGTGACCACATATGCTGGCCCCAGACTTCTGTCTGGGGAGTGTATCAGGGAAGAGAGGACCTTGTTCTGAGCAGTGCAACATCACATCAGCTGAGGGAGGAGTCCCAGGTTTTGTCAGAAGTCAAGATAAGTACCCTTAGTGAGGACTGAAAGTACTTACCCACCCCAGAAAGATGGGACCCCACAGAGTCTGGCTTCTCTGTTTTTAGCCCCCCCCAGAATACAGGTGGGAGCAGCAAGACATGGCAAGCTCTGGCTCTCACAGCAGTGAGAGGAGGAGAGAGGCATCTTCAAGATTTAGACCTTGGCCTGAGCTCAGATGGACCATGTCAAATCAGCAGAGGTGGGTCGAGGCCCTGCCAGGATTAAATGTAAATACCCTTAAGGTAAGTTGAGGGAACCCCCAGACCCTGCAGTCATCCCTGGGAGATGTAGCGCGCAGTCACTGCCTTCTGCTCTGTATCAGGGATGTGAGCTCTTTTTCTGAGTTTCTCAGGCCAGCAGAGGGGTGGGGTCTAGGGCCTTCCAGGCAAAAGGTGAGGGCCTTGAGTGAGCACAGAGGTGACCATCTACCCCAGAATGGTGGGGACCTCACAGAGCCTGGCCCACCCTCCTGACAGCATTGAGGGTACCAGGGCTATTCGTGTATCTGCAGCATGAGGGCCCCTAACTTCCCCTTACAGATGCTCCAGAAACCCACAGTGAGACCTTGGTGTGAGGCAGTGTCCTGAGGGCACAGAGCAGAGGAGGCCCAGGCCGTGTCAGGAGTCAAGGTGAGGTACACACTCTGAATGTGTGCCAGAGGCAATGCCCTCTCCAGGGCAGAGGGTATCCAATAGTGTCGGGCCCCACCCACCCAGTATCAGCCCTGGAGCCTCACACTCTGCGGGCCAGCTGCACCTGAGGAGCCATCTCCTTTTCATATTCATGTGGTCAGGGGATAGGCTGACCAGGAGGAGAGGAGCCTTGGGAGGCCCCATGGCATCACCTAAAGAGAAGACCTGTAGGCTGCACTTTGTAAGAGCCCCCAGGGTGTCATTCTCACTGAGGCCACTGACATGCTCCCTCTCTTCCCATGTCTGTGGGTCCCAATCGCCAGGCTGCTGCTCACACTCCTGATTGCTGTCCCCAACCAGAGCGATCTTGCCTCAGTGCCGCCGCTACCATCACAGGAGTCAGCACCACAGGCTTAAGAAAAGCCTCCTTTCCCTAACAGAGGCGCAGGGCATGGTGGGTGCACCAACTCCTGGGGGTAAGGAGGAAGGGGCAGCTGCCTCCTCCTCTATTGTGACTCCAGGCAACCTGGACGAGGTTGCCACTGCAACACTGGGTCCTCCCCAGAGTCTTCAGGGAGACTCCTCCTCTCTCACTGGCCTGGCCTCCAATCCAGAGCACCACTCCAATGAGGGATCCATCACTGAAGAGGAGGTGGGGCTAATCACCTCCCAGGACCCAGCAGTCCTTGCGTCCGTGCTGGAAGAGGAGCCGGAGAGAAGATTTCTGATTTGGTTGATTTCATGTTCCTCAACTAACGAATGAAGGAGCCGATCACTGAGGCAGAAGTGCTGAATATTGTCATCAGAGATTACCAAGACCACTTCCCTGAGATCTTCATCAAAGCCTCTGAGTTCATGAAGCTGGTCTTTCGCATCCATGTGAAGGAAGTGGATCCTGCCAACAACTTCTATGTCCTTGTCACTGCCTTGGGCCTTACCTACAGTGTGGAGCTGAATGATAGATAGTCAGCACTTTCCCAAGGCCTGCCTCCTGATAATGATCCTGTGTGTGATCTTCATGGAGGGCAACTGCACCCGGGAGGAGGTCATCTGGGATGCAGTGGGTGTGATCGGGGTGCCTGCTGGGGGTGAGCATTACATTACGGGTACCCGCGGAAGCTCATCACCCAGGATTGGGTGCAGGAAGGGTACCTGGAGTGCCGGCAGGTGCGTAACAGCAATCCTGCATGTTATGAGTTCCTTTGGGGTCCAGGGCCCATGCTGAAACCAGCAGGATGACAGTCTCAGAATATGTGGCCAAGCTCAATCGGAGAGATCCCAGATCCTTCCCAATCCTGTATGAAGAGGGTTTGAGAGATGTGGTAGAGAGGGAGTGAGCAGGAGCTGCAGACAGGGCCAATGAGGGGGGCAGGGCCAGTGCACATCCAAGTCCCCTTCCAGCAGTTCCTCCTGCCTCATGAGAAATGAGTCCTTTCTTTACTCTGTGTTCAAAGAGAGCAGTCAGTGTTTAAAGTAGTGGAGGGCCCCAGTAGCCTGGAGAAACCACCGGTGCATAACCTTTAGTGTCCCTGTTACATTTGGGTGTTTTGCGTACTGATCTTTGTTTACCTTTTGGACGTTTTCAAATTTTCTTCGTTTTCACAGAAGATTTAATTAGCTTCAGCATCTAAGTTGGGGAATGATATTGACTACACATGTAATTTTGCTTATGAAAAGTAAGAGTTTTCCATTATGTAAAAGAAATGGTGTCATCTTCCATTTCATTTTGCTGCTCCGACAAGGTGGCATTGGAATGTCATTGCAATATGAATTTTCTTGGATATGTGAAAGAACTTTGCATTTAAATATATGGAGTTATGAAATATAGAAATAAAATTTAAAGACACTTCCTTCTTGCCATCTTATCCTTTTTCACGTGATTTTCTATAAAATTAAAATATATGTGTGTATGTGAATTTGCTTGGCTTATTTGAGAATGTAGGAGAAATTTAATCTCAATAAATAAGAGCCACTACTCACTGGCATGTTTGTTCCAAAAATATTCATTGACCATCTGCCCTTTGAAATGACCTGGTTTAACAGAGACATTAGGGTAATCCAGACCCACTCCTGCCCATAGAATTAGAGAGTCTGGGAGTTGCAGTCATATAATTAAGGGGGTGAGATGTCCTCTAAGGCCTAAAGAACAAGTGACATAAGTGTTGAAGGGTGGTGCTTCTGCTGAGAGCAGTGGGGTGTGAGTGCCCTGAGCCAGAGTAGTTTGGGGCTTAGGGAAACTGTAGTTCCTTCTGTGGGAGTTGGTTGTAATGAAGCTGGGTGGTGGCATGGTCAGACTATCAGATCATGTGACGTGTGACTGAGGTCTGAGAGCAAAACCTGGAAGGGAGAACTGCTCTGAGCAGTTCCTTCTGGATGCTGATCAAAGCAGAGAGGAATCTCCAGCAGGGGTGGTGCAGGTGTAGAAGGTGTCCTGTGCTCTTGTCTCACTGTGGCTGAGCACACTGCAAGAGCCAGGTGACTAAATATCATCCTCTGCAGGTATTCCCTGAGAGATAGGGTGAATCTCCCATGAAATGAGTCCCCCAAGCCACTGGACAGGTACACATTTGCCTGGCTGGGAGAGCCAGAGCTGACCCTATTAAAATGGCATTTTAATTAGGTTATCTCAAGTGTAATTTGGCCAATTGTAAGGGCTTAGATTTTGGGTGGTGATGAAATGGATTAAAAAAAAAGCGGTTTGGCTGGAAAAGCAGCTAGGAGGGAGGGAAGGAGTTGGTCCTTGACTCAGATGCCAGGAGCTTGGAGCTGTATTCAGCTGGGGAAGGCTCCCCCACACCCAAATTAAACAGTAAATCATTTAGGAGGGAATGTTTACTTAGTTTTATTCATGAAGCAACATTTTTGGCTGAATTGGAATTCCCTTTCCTATTGCGCTGCATATTCAAAAGTTTCCTAGACAACAACGACACTAACAAAAACAAAATTCCCAGAGGAAAGTCGAGTATAATCTGAGGTCCAAATATACCAGTAATGCAAATAACTGTCAATCAGTAAAGATCTAATATATGTGAGACACTGTGTCAGGTGCTTTACAGACATTGTTGCACACATTCCAACGGTCCTACCGGACAGATCCTATCCAACCTATTTCGCAGATGAAGAACCTCAGGCTCACAGCGCTTGGTAGTTTCCCATAACCACATGGCCAGTAAGCAACAGGGTTGGGACCAGATCCCCTGCCATTATAGACAGAGTGGTGTCTGCCCTAAAATGCATATGCTGAAGCACTAACCCGTGCTAACTCAGACTGTGACTGTATTTGGAGACACGGTCTTTAAAGAGGTCATTGAGGTAAAAGGAGGTCATTAGGGTGGCCTCTAATTTAATGACCAGTGTCCTTATGAGAAAAGGAGATTAGGACACAGACACACACAGAGGGAAGACCTGGGAGATGCAGAAAGAAGACAGCCATTTCCAAAACCAAGAAAAAAGGCTTCAGAACAAACTGACCCTGCTATCACTTTGATCATGGACTTCAGGCTCCAGGACAATGACACAATACATTTCTGTTGTTCAAACGCCACAGTCCATGGCATGTTGTCATGGCAGCCTGAGAAATCTAACACATATGGTCTGAATTTATCTAGAGCCCACAACATTCCCACTCCTCTGACCCTGAAGCAGACCTTGGTCTTGCTTCTTTTCTCTTCTCATGATTCCATAATGCTTCTCAGGCAAACAAAACAAGGACTGTGGTCAAGGTACTAAAAGCAGGCCTAAAAAAGTGCTATGGAATGAAATGTGTCCCTGAAAATTCATACGTTGAAGCTCTAAGCCCCAATGTGATGGTCTTAGGTGATGGGGCCTTGGGGAGGTAATTCAGTTTGGTTGAGGCCATAAGGGTGGATCCCTCATCATGGGACTAGTGCCCTTACAAGAAGAGACACCAGAGAAGTAGCTTGCTCTTTTTATCTCACTCTTGCACATGTGGATACACAGAGAAGGTGGCCACCTGTACGCCAGAAAGAAAGTCTTCACCAGACACCCACTACCCTGGGACCCTGGTCTCAGACGTCCCAGACTCTAGGACTATGAGAAAATAAATGTCTGTTGCTTGAGTTCCCAGTCTATAGTATTTCCTTATGGCAGCCTGCAATGACTAAGGCAAGAAGGAGGATGGCAATGTGAACTAAACACAATTTAGGGATTGTACGTGTTTCCGTGAGAGCCAAACCTGCCCAGATGCCAGCTTTTTGTCCAGTACCAGTATTTTACTGCATTACCGTGCCTTTTCCTGAGTCTTGCCCCATGGGCCTCCCTGTCCAACTCTGGAATATGGCATGCTGCACAGCTCTCTGCAGATGCATCCTCTAAGCCTGTGCCCTGCTTCTAGTGGCACTGCCCAGAGTCACCTCTCCTCCCCCGACATAGAGTATTTCTACTCTCTGCAGAAGGCCCTTAATTGTCCCTCTCCCTCACCCTGGAGCCCCTCTGATAGAAAAGTTCCCTTTGACTTTCAATAGTGAGTTTTAGACACCTATGGTCCTGTTGGAAGTCTTCAACACATTCCCCAAATGTATTCCAAATAAGCTGCTGAGTGGAGTCTAATTTGGCCCATAATTTACCAGTTTCTGAGATATAACCCTGAAGTTAGAGAGAAAGTTTTTGAACCACCCCTCTCCCGATATTTACAATCGTATTTTAATGGGGTGCTTTATTTGAAACTGGCCACTGAGCACATACATAGATTAAAGAGCTTTTTGGGGTGGTCAAATACCAAAGCCTCTCATTTTAGTCAGCTTAGACTACCAGAACAAAATACCATGGACTGTGAGGCTTAAACAGCAGATATCTATTCCTCACAGTTTTGGAGGCTGGGAAGTCTGAGATTAAGATACCGGCAGATTTGATCCCTGGTGAGGAGTCTTTTCCTGGCTTGTGGACAGCTGCCCTCTCTGTGTGTATACATGTCAGAGAGCGACAGAGAGAGCAAGAAAGCTCTCTCATGTATCTTCTTATAAGGGAACTAATCCAATCATCAGGGCCCCGTCGTCATGATCTCATTTGACCCTAATTACTTCTGAAAGGCCCCATCTACACATACATCACATTGGGGCTTAGGGCTTCAACATATAAATTTGGGGCGAGGGACACAGTTCAGTTCATAGCATCTCCTTTATATTGGTAAATGAGGAAAGACTATGGAATCACTGTGAAGCAAATATCTCCCGAAGGTGAATTCCTGAAGCTCGGGTATTCTCTTAGGAATAAAAAATGGTTCCTTAGTAGACATGCCAGCTCAGATTAAAAATGAAGGAATAACCATCTTTCCACTACTCCTGGTCTGTGTATCTGCCCCACAGAAAAGTCCTGGCTTTCAGTGTGTCTAAGGACATCCTGGGCAGATGTTCATTCATGCAGAGGGTAGCAGAGATACACAGGTTAAGATTTTGCCCCTACGTCAAATGGAAAGAGAAAGTCCTCAGGCTAGTGGAATGACAGATGGTGCTCTAATGGGTAGTTCAGAAAAGTGCCATTGAGTGAAGAAGGCAAAGCCTTCCTGCTGACATTTATAGGATCCTTGGAAAACTACATGTGATCTTGCAATTGAAAGCATCTGTCATGTAGTAGGTACTTTAAAAAGTTGGAGAGCTTGGGCAAAATCTGGCCTTCTCAGAAACTCCTCCCAGCAGTGAAGGGTGTTGTCATAACACATTTTAGCCATTGCTATTTGTTCAGCACCTACTACATAACAGTTTGTGGCAAGGGTTTTCAGTGCTCTTGCACATCTTGTCTTCCTCACCTTTCTAGACACATGGAACAGTGGAGTCCACTAGTAATAAGAAAGGGTCATGGGACTATCCTTTTTCACTGGATCAAGAGCAGAGGCCTTGTTTGTCCCATCCAGGCACTGGAGAGCCAGGGCACCACTTCCTCGCATTCTCCCTGCATTCAATGGCAAGCAAGGCAACTCCATGTCAGATGAGGGAGTCACAAGGAGGAAGCAGCCTGAGCCCTCGGGTCACTTGAGAGCCCCTGACAAACCACATCAGAATTTATATCATGGAAAATAAGCTTTTCTTGTGTTAAGCCATTCAAATTTCAGAGTTTGTTGCATAAACTTGCGGTTAATTCAAATAATACACAGCTACTATTTTTGATGTCAAGCTTATTTAGATATTTCAATTGCAAAGGAATAATGCCTATATTCTTCTTACAAAATCTTCTAAAAATATAGAAAAATCACAATTTTTCTCTTTACAAAGTTTATCTACAGGTAAGTCCCCTCCTCAGAGGTCACCGCTATTGTTCATAGTAATATGTTGTGCATTATTTTAAGCCTTATTCTAGGGTTTTTTTAGACATAGATGCACTATGAAAACATACAGTGCTGTTAAATACCCACAGGTATTATGTACATATAAATCTATCCCATTCTTTTACCAATTAATAAAATGGGTGCAGGACCTTCTACCCTCACTTTTGTAACTGCTCTCTAGAACTGTAAAGTAGCTGTGTGTCACAGTTAACTAAACGTTTCTTCTCCTGATGAACACGTAAACTGTTTTCCATTTGTTGCTATGATTTATAGAACTGAAATAATATCTCTGAACCTGATATTCTTGGGCGAATATACATGTTTTCTAATAAGAAAGACACATTAACATGGACATTGGCTAAAAGAGGAAATGGTATGAATAATTCAACGTTTTACAAACATCATCAAAATTTTATTCCAAAAATACTGTACCAATATATTTTCTCAGAAATGTATGTGAATATCCTATGTGCTAACAAATATCTTATTTTATCAATCTTTTAAATTTTGGTGAAAATTATGAATAAAATTTGGTGAAGAAATATTGTTTCACTGTTATTTTAATTTGCATTTCCACTGTCTCTGGTTAGCTTACTTCCTCCCCCAGATGAAGCTGGATCCAGGCAGTGATAACCTGAGTAAGACCATTCCTCTAGCCTTGATTTAAGCATCTGAAATGCCAGAGTACTTTTTCCTTTATAGAAGGAAATATTTGGTCAGAGTGACCAGGCCAGGGATGGAGAACACAAGGACACCTCAGCGAGTGAGGGGTGTTGGGCGTATCCCGAAGACAGTGGTGGCCAGAGTCCAGGAGAGAGACCAGGTGTAAAGTCATGGCCACAGAGGTCCAGGGAGGCTGGCATTCAGAGCTCTGCCTCTAGAACTAAGCCCAGTGGGAGAAGGACCAGATGGAGGGAAGGGGCTGGGAGGAGGGAGGAAAGGACAAGGCCCAAGAATGGGCTTGGGAAATCGGGGACCCATCTTTCATCCCCAGCTGGAAGCTGCAGTGTGATCTGAGGGCCCAGGCCTGTTGGGTGGATGCAGACACCACAGCCCCCTTAGGAGACCCCAGCTCTGTCAGAAAGAGTATAGCTGGTACCCTGCATCACTCTGGGTGAGTCTCTTGAAATCTCTTGACCCCTCTGGTGGTCCGGTGCACCCTGGGAAAGGGTCCCAGGCTGGGAGCTGTCTGCACATCTGTGGGGGCTTGAGTTTTATCCTCTGTGTACCCTGGGTCCCCTTAAACTCCACTGCACAAGTGGGTGTGTTGGCAACTGATACCGACAAGTGAGACAGGCCTGGAAGATCACTGGGCAGGGGAAGGCAGCAGTGCCGCTGCTTGGAGGGGAAACTTGAGGAAAGAAGCCCTGGGGTTAATAACCCCAGACTCTGCCAATGATGGAATGGCTGTGGACGTGCTGTGACAAAGGAGGTGGCACCCTTCCTTGTCACACTGACGGGGAAGTGTGGGGCCCAGCGCAGGAAGCATCAGGCCCCGTGCTGTTGGCAGCATCCACTCCTCTAAGACGGTAATTGGGCTTGGGGAGAAGACGTCCACGATGACACTCTTGGGGACAGTTCATCGGAATTCTGATGTCAGATGAGCAGTTGTGGTACGTGCCTCCCATGAGGGCAGAAAGCCCAGGCGGGGGGCAGGCTCCACACTTTGAATTGGACACTGGGGCCCTCTGGTAGTTTGATCCATTCATTCATTGATCCAGCAAATAGTTAATGAACATCTATTGAGGAAAAACAACAAGTAAACCAAAGAAGGGGCCAGTTACTTAATTGTGTCTGACGTGGGGAAGGTGGTAAGCTGGAGACACACGTTAGAGTGTTAGGAAGTCAGGGTCTGTGAAACGATGGTGAGAAACTTTAATGATCTGACTTTGGTGTTACTGACTAGGTGGAAGCCGCTCCCCTTAGCTGAAGGTGAGCAGGAAGGAGGAAGAGTTGGTCATGTTGGGACGAGGAAGAGTGGGGAGGATGAGGTCAGTGGGGACTCTGCAGATGGCAAGGTGCTCTTGCCCACCTGGGTGGAGGTGTCACTGGGAGGTAGGAAAATATCCTATTGCCTATCTGGACAGAGGCCAGGGCTAGACCTGAGGTATAGCTCTATAAACAGGGGTCACTTCAGGCTATGGGTTTAGGTTAAGCAGAGTGCTGTGTAGATAGTCACCTACATGCTTGTAATAGTCTGCATTCTCCACAGAAATACTAGCGAGAATAGCAGGGAGCAGGGGAGTTGCTGGTGTAAGTCCTGGTGTCCGAAAACCCAGAGAGCAGAGGTCTGGGAACAGGTGAAGATGGATATCCCAGCTCGGAAATTGAGAGAATTCACCCTCCATCCATATTTTTTGTTCTGTGGAAGCTCTCAGTGGCTGCCACATTGATGAGGGAGATCCTTTTTACTCAGTCTACTGACTAAAATGCCAACCTCTTTCAAAAACATCCTCAGACACATTCAGACAAAAGGTTTGACCAGCTATCTGAGCCCAGCCAAGTAGGCACATAAAATTAATCATCACCAGTCAAACCCATCTCCACTTGGCATCCAAACGCAGGTGCTTAGACCATACATAAGGTCCAAATAAGGACAATAGCAAGGTCGTGATTCTGCCTAACTTAATACAACTATCCTGCACACAAACGGAAAGATACTAATCGTTTCCCCAGAAGAGGAGATAAGTTCCTTCAGTGAGGTTTTCTTGTGCTGATACCCCATAACTTAAATAATATTACATAAAAATACATGTATATTATGTGATAAGGCAGTAAAGGAGGAAAGGAAATAAAGGTCTTTGCTATTATGTGTATATGTATAGATACACAAACAAATATATTTGTGAAAAATAACAGAGTAATGGCCTTTTGAAGTCATAGATAACAGTACCAAGTAGGTGACAATACATTGCAGGGCTGCTGTTTTCTAGAAGGCTGTATATGGTCTGAATCAGCATCCAATATATGGTGTGGTTTCTGTCATAGCCAGGATTGAAAGGTCCAGGAATTAAGAGGTGGAAGTGGATGTGGCACCACTCACCTTACCCCTAGTGACCTACCAGCAAAAGTTTTGCTTCCAGTTCTCACAACAACCTTATGCTCTGCTGGCCTAGAAGGCTTAGTTCTAGGTGAAGGAATGATTCCTCCAGGAGACACAACAGTGATTCCACTCAACTGGAAGTGAAGACTGCCACCAGTCTCTTTGGGCTCTTCATGCCTCTGACTCAACAGGCTTAGAATTGCTGTGTTGGCTGGGGCGACTCATCTGGACTAGCAAGGGGAAACTGGACTGCTGCTCCACTATGGAGGTAAAATTGTTAAGTTAGACATTATTAAAATTAAAAACTTCTGCTATGTGAAAGACACTGTCAAGAGAATGAAAAGACAAGCCATGGACTGGAAGAAAATAATTGCAAAATACACATCTGATACAGGACTTATATCCAAAATATACAAAGAAGTCTTGTAGCTCAACTGTAAGAAAACAAATGATCCTTTTAGAAATGGCAAAAGATCTGAAAAGACAGTTTGCCAAAGAAGATATAGAGATGGCGAAGAAGCACATGAAAAGATGTTGAACATCATTTGTCATTAGGCATTTACAGGTTTACACAACAATGAAATATCACTGCACCTATAAAATTCCTAAAATGGAAAACACTGACAATAACAATTGCTGGTGAGGATGCTGAGCAACAGGAACTTCCATTAATTGCTGGTAGGAATGCGAAATGATACGCCAGTTTGAAAGACTGGCAGTTTCTTACAATGCTAACCATGGCCTTACTATACGATGCAGCAACCACACACCTAGATATGCACTCTATGTAGTTGAAAATTTACCTCCATACAAAAACCTGCACACAAACGTTTATAGCAGGTTTATTCATCCCAAAGTTGGAAGCAACCACGATATCCCATGATATTCAATAGGTGAATGGATAAACAAACTTTGGTACATCCATACCACAGAATAAAAGTACCATTCAGCAATTTTTTAAAAATGAGCTTTCAAGCCATGAAAAAAAGAGAGGAATTTTAAATGTATGTTGCGAAGTGAAAGAAGCCAGTTTGAAAAGTCTACACCCTATATGATTCCACCCATATGACATTTTAGAAAAGGCAAAACTATTGCTATAATAAAAAGATCAGTGGTGTTAGGGATTCAGGGAGAAGGGGTAGGAGTGAATAGACAGCACAAGTTCATCAGGGCAGTGAATTTATTCTATGGGATACTGGAATGGTGGATGAATGCCATTATACATTTTTCCAAAACGATGGAACTGTGCAACACAAAAAGTGAACCTTAACATAAACAATAGGCTTTAGTTAATAATAATTTATCAATATTGGTTCATTAATTGTAACAAATTTACCACACTAACATAAGAACTTAATAGAAAGAAAAACTATATGGGAGGATGAAGGTATTGTGAACTCTCAGAATTGTCTGCTCAATTTTCTATAAATTAAAACTGTTCTAAAAATTAAAGCCTATTAATTAAAAATACTAAACATGCAACTAACATACAACTCAGATTTCACACTTGGGCATTTGTCCCAGAGAAATGAAAATGTGTGATCACACTGAAATCTGTACATAAATATTCAAGCAGTTTTATTCATGATACACAAACACTGAAAACAGCCCAAATGACCTTCAATGGGGTGATTGTTAAACAAACCATGGTAGATCAATGCATAGAATACTATTATACTTAGCAATAAAAAGGAAGCAAGTATTGATATATGCAACCCCTCAAGAGAATGCTGTCTTAGTCCATTCAGGCAGTTATAATGCAATAAATTCCTTTAGATTGGATAATTTATAAATAATAGAAAATTATTTTGTCATGGTTCTAGAGGCTGGAAAGTCCAAGATCAAGGTGCTAGCAGATATGATATCTGGTGAAGGCTCTCTGCTTCATAGCTGGTGCTTCCTGTTGTGTTCTCACATGGCAGCAGGGGCAAACTGCTCCTTCTCACCTCTTTTATAAGATCACTAACCCCATTCATTTGGGCTCCACCCTAATGACTTAACCACTTCCTAAAGGTCCTACCTTTTCATAGTATCACACTGTCAATTAAGTTTCCACATATGAATTTTGGGGGGGACCCATTCAGACCATAATTTATGTTAAGTGCAAAAATGTTACATATGGTATGATTCAGTTTTTATATTATTCTTGACATAACAAAATTATGAAAATAGAGGATAGATTGGTGGCTGCCAGGAGTTAAGGGGAAGAGAGTGGGTGTGAAAGGGAAGTGGATATCTCTATAAAAGAGTAACATGAGGGAACTGTGTGGTGATGGAAATGTTTAGTGTCTTGACGGTATCAATGTTGCTATCCCAGTTATGATATTGTACTATGGTATTGCAAGATGTTACTATTAGGAGAAGCTGGCTAAAGAGTATGCAGTATCTCCATGTTATTCCTCATAAGTGAATCAACAATTATCTCAAAGATATTAATATTTAACAATTGCCTGCAAGTTATTGACTACAATAGAGGCTGACCCCTTCCACTGCCCCTGTCCCATCATTGTTAGGCAACCACTAAACCTCAAGTTTTCTTAACAAGACAGTGAATAAGCAGGGTTATATTCATGGTGTCCAAAAGCCATCATTTAGTGATTGGAGAGTTGTCAATGACTTTTCATAAGATGAGATGATTGGTCCTTCTGAGAGCCATTAGTTGCTTACAGCATAGGCTGTATATCAGTCAGAGTTCTCCAGAGAAACATAATCAATAGGATGTGTATGTGTGTCTATGAGTGTGTGAGTGTGTATAGTCTCTCTCTATTTCTTCCTTTCTATCTCTCTGTGTGTATGCATATATGCACACATACATACATATATATACATATATACACACTCTCTATTGCTCTCCAAGAGACAGACAGACAGAGACAGAGAGAGAGAGATCCATCTAATTTAAAGAACTGGCTTACAAGATGGAGGGTATTATCGAGTCTGAAATTTCAGGGCAGCAAGCAGACTGAAAATTCCAGCAAGAGTCGATGTTGCAGTTTTGAGTCCAAAGGCAGTCTGGAGCAGAATGCCTTCCTCTTTGGGGAATTTTGGTCTTTACTCTTAAGGCCTTCCACTGATTTGATGAGGCCCACCCACATTATAGAGGGTGATCTGTTTTACTCACAATCTACTGATTTGAATGTTAATCACATTTACAAAATATCTTCACAGCAACATCTCGACAGGTGTTTGACCACACATCTGGGTACCATAGCATAGCCAAGGTAATAATCACCACTATTAGATGGGTGGGTGTCCTGAAGGCAATTACTTTCTGTACATTTTTGGGAGGAGTTATTCATGCCCCACACACATCACACTTCTCCTTTTCTCCTTTCTGGTCCCCTTACACACACATGCACACACACACACACACACACACAAATACTAAGGTTTTTTTTGCCTTGTCAGTGGGTGAAAGTGTTAAGGAGGAAATTTGGTCCAGGGCTCAGCCCTGCATGTCTGGCTCTCCGTGGACCAGCTGGTCTGACCTCAACCCTGCATGATCCACACCCTTCCTTCCCACACACCCGCCTCTTCCCTCCTCCCTCCCTTCCCACCTTCACAGAACACTCAGGGACACACGCACCATTTCACAGGTGGTTGATTTTATTTTCATCACTATCATATACCACGTTGGTGAAAAATTCCTCACTGACATGTTTGGCCATGTCCCTGCAGCCAGATCTCTGGAGAATTCACAGATAGCTCTGAGGTCTCTGGCCTCACTCCGAAGTTACTGGCTGCTGAGGGTGACGCTTGAGGTGGTGGAGCTCTCCCCACTCTCTGGGGCCTGCTCATTTTGACTGACTTCCTCATCCAGCTGGTGACAAGGTCAAACGGTGTCAGCCCTGTCTCCTCTTTGGGTTGAATTGAAAGGGTGGTTACTTTTGGAGAAGCTTTTCTCCTCAAAGGGCCTCGAATGGGTCCTTTTGCCTTCCTGGTTACCTTGGGCACCTGCAAGGACAACAGGGAGATCACAGAAGGGCACTGGTTTTGGGGGAAGAGGGTGGAGGTGGGGTGGGAGCATGGGAAGGGGTGCGACCCGAGGGAGGGGGGTTGTGTTGTTCGAGGTCAGAGGGAGAGTGGGGGACAGGACTAGAGGGGAAGGTGGGGAGGAGCTTGGGTTTGTCACTCACCTTGAAGCTGCCTCTGGACCTGGGTTGATGAGTGGCCTTCCTCTTCTTCCCTACTTTGACATTGGCAAGGGGTTGTTCAATGACGGTGCCAGAGGCTTGTGATTTCCCAGTCATCTTCACAGTGTCAGTGCTTCCCAGCAGTCCACCCAGGCCAACTGACCTCCTTATATATGCCCTCCCCAGGATAGGGTGCAGACATGCCCCTAAGCTTTGTTTGGTCAACAAGTCACCCCCAGCCAATGGGAGCCCTAGGGGATCTTAGACTCACAAAGCACCACACTGACGTCATGGGGTTGGGGTAAGGGTGGGGTTGGGGAAAGATGCTGGGGAGGCCAAGATGCAGCTTAGACATCACAAAGTACCATCCTGACACAGTCCCATCACCCAGAGGAGGGGGTGGGTGTCAAGATGCAACTTAGATGTCTCTCAAGGCACCATCCTGACACGCCAGGAGAGAGGATGCTGGGGGGTCTAGATGCTCTGGTTGGGAAAAGGGAGCATTTCTTTAACACCCCTAAAGAGCCCTCCAAACTGACCTTCCACCCTCTTCATTTCTCCATCTTGGATTCTGGTGGATCACACAGCAGGGAGACTGTGTCTCTTCCAAGCCTTTCCCACAGCCACCCCGATGACTGGTTCATTCTGTTCTCCCTACTCTTCACCATTACCTAGTTCCATATGTCTTACCTAAAATCCCTCCATGATAATGTGGCCGTATTAAGTCTCTGTAAAAATGTGAATCATTCCACTTCTCGCTTACAGGTTTTTCTTATGCCCCTTGAAGGCTGACTACTTCTTGGCTACCACCAGGGAACTTTTCCATCCACCTCCTTTTCCCATTGTTTTCAGAGTTCCCCCTTGTTTTCTGTTTTCCAGTCTGAAATCAGGCAGTCAAGACTTCAATGAATAAACTCTCTGCCTTGGGTGTCCTACTCTTAGTTCAGTTCTGGGCATTGTGGTCGTCTCTGTAGGTATATAGTAATCAAGCCTGGGTTTTATCAGCACAGGGAAGATAAGGCAAATGTTCATGTGCCAGAAGTTGTGAAGGATGTTTGCATGTAAAAAAATACAACCTAAGACTAATGAACTCATAGTAAGGAGAGGGCAATTGTTTAACATTGTACTTGACGTTCTGGCAAGAGAATGTGAAATAGTACACCCACTTTAAAACACAGTTTTGCAGTTTCTTAAATTGTTTTTATAAAATTTTAATGTTTATTAACAGATTTTATTTTTTAAGAGTAGTTTTCGGTTTACATTATAGAAAAATTGAACAGATATCACTGCCTTTCCCATAGATCTCTCATAGCCAGTTTTTCTTACTATTACATCTTGCATCAGTATGGCACACTTCGTACACTTGATTCCATTCTTGAGATACTTCACTTAGGAGAATGGTCTCCAGTTCCATCCAGATTGTTGCAGAAGGCATTAGTTCATCTTTGTCATGGCTGAGTTGTACTTCATGGTATACACATACCACAATTTATTAATACACTCATGAGTCAATGGGCACTTGGATTTATTCCACATCTTTGCAATTGTGAATTGTGCTACAATAAACATTCAAGAGCATCTGTCTTCTTTTCCTTTGGGTAGATATCCAGTAGGAGGATTCCTGGATCGATAGGTAGATCTACTTTTAGATCTTTGAAGAATCTCCTTACTGTTTTCCCTAAGGGTTGTACTAATTTGCAATCCCACCCACACTGTATAAGTGTTTCTTTCTTTCTGCATCTTTTCCTTTCAGTCTTTATAATAAAAGCCACTCTAACTGGGGTAAGGTAATATCTCATTGTGGTTTTAGTTTGCATTTTCCTGATGATTAATGATGTTGAGCATTTTTTCATATGTTTATCAGCCATTTCTCTATCTTCTTTTGAAAAGCTTCTATTCATGTCTTTTCCCTACTTTTTAATAAGGATGTTTGACTTTTTTTCTCAGCTCATTATGGGGGTTCATAAATTTAGGTTATATATATTGCCCATGCCTCCCCATCTCCCCAAGTCTGAACTCAAGTGTGTCCATTCCCTAGACAGTGCTCATCACACTCATCATGTACGTATGCACCCATGCCCTTCCCCCACCCCATCCCTGCAAGTCAGAACTTCAAGCGTGTTCATTCCCCAGGCATTGTGCATCACACTGATCAAGTAGGTGTACACCCATCCCTTCCCCCCAACCCCCACCTCTATCCGATACCCAATTGGTGTTATTACCAAATGTGCATTCAGGGAAACCAGTTTGCTGGTGAGTACATGTGGTGCTTACTTTTCCATTCTTGTGATACTTCACTTAATAGAATGGGTTACAACTCTCTCCAAGAGAACCCAAAAAGAGATGCCATATCGCCATTGTTTCTAATAGCTGAGTAATATTCCATGGTATACATATACCACATTTTGCTAATGCATTCATGAATTCATGGGCATTTGGCTTGTTTTCACATCTTTTCGATTGTGAATTGTGCTGCTATAAACATTCGGGTGCAGGTGTCTTTTTTATAGAATGACTTTTGTTCTTCTGGGTAGATGCCCAATAATGGGATTGCTGGATCGAATGGGAGGTCTATTTCAATCTGTTTAAGGTATCTCCACATTGCTTTCCACAGGGGCTGCACTAGTTTATAGTCCCACCAGCAGTGTATGAGTGTACCTTTCTCTCCTCATCCACGCCAACATGTATTGTTTTGGGACTTTTTGATAAAGGCCATTCTCACTGGAGTTAAGTGATATCTCATTGTGGTTTTGATTTGCATTTCTCTGATGATTAGAGATGTTGAACACTTTTTCATATGTTTGTTA
>JAPYYL010000031.1:2779738-2811609 GCA_028534055.1 Eulemur mongoz
ATTCTGTAGGTTGTCTGTTTACTCTCGTGACTGTTTCTTTGGCTGTGCAGAAGCTTTTTAATTTGATCAGATCCCATTTATTTATTTTTGTTGTTGCTGTGATTGTCTTAGGGGTCTTCATAAATTCTTTGCCTAAGCCAATGTGTGTAAGACTCTTTCCTATGTTTTCTTCTAGAATTCTAATTGTTTCCGACCTAAGGTTTAAGTCTGTTATCCACCGTGATTTGATTTTTGTGAGACGTGAAAGCTGTGTGTCCTGTTTTAGTCTTCTACATGTGGCTATCCAGTTTTCCCAGCACCATTTATTAAATAAGGAATCTTTTCCCCAGAGTATGTTTTTCTCTGCTTTGTCAAAGATTAGATGGGTATATGAGGATGATTTTATATTTGGATTTTCTGTTATGTTCCACTGATCTGTGTCCCTTCACTTGTGCCAATACCAGGTAGTTTTAAGAACCACAGCCTTGTAGTATAGTTTGAAGTCTAGCAAATTAATACCTCCTATTTTGTTTTTCTTGCTTAAAATTTCTTTTGCTAAACGGGGTCTTCTCTGGTTCCATACGAAGCGTAAAATTATTTTCTCTATATCTGTGAAAAATGATGTTGGTAATTTAATAGTGATTGCATTGAATCTGTAGATAACTTTGGGCAGTATAGACATTTAAACAATGTTGATTCTACCGATCCATGAGCATGGTATGGTTTTCCACCTATTTACATGTTCTGCAATTTCCTTCCTCAGTGTTTCATTGTTCTCCCATTGTTCTCCCTCTCCCTATAGAGGTCCTTTACCTCCTTAGTTAAATATACTTCTAGGTATTTTATTTTCTTTTTTGCTATTTTGAAAGCTAGTAAGTCCTTAATTTGGTTCTCCGTTTGACTGTTATTGGCATTTATGAATGTCTCTGATTTGTGTGTATTGATTTTGTATCCTGAGACTTTACTGAATTCATTGATCAATTCCAGGAGTCTCTTGCTTGAATCCTTGGGGTTTTCTAGATATAACATCATATCATCAGCAAAGAGTGAAAGTTTGTGTGATTTTTCTTGCTTATATGCTTGAGTTATTTGTAAATTCTGGATATTAGTCCTTTATTGGACACATAATGTGCTAATATTTTCTCCCATTCTGTGACCTATTTGCTCTGTTGATTGTTTCCAGAGCTGTGCAGAAGCTTTTTAGTTTAATCATATCCCACTTATTTATTTTTGTTGTTGCCATGATTACCACTGGGGCCTGAGTCATAAATTCTTTGCTTAGGCCAATATCTAGAAGAGATCTTCCTACATTTTCCTCTAGAATACTTATGGTTTCATGCCTTAGATGTAAGTATTTTATCCATCTTGAATTAATTTTGGTGAGTTGTCAGAGGCAGGGCTCCTGTTTCATTCTCCTGCATGTGGCTATCCAATTTTTCCAACCAGCTGACCTTCAACAAAGCAGACAACAATGTACATTGGGGAAATGTTTCTTAAAATGTTAATCATGCCCCTGTCATATGATGCAACCATCCCACTTCTATGTATTTGTGTAACTTTTAAAATTCAAACTAATCTATAATGACACACTGATCAGTGGTTGCTTGGGAATGGGGTTTCAGAGTGTAGCAGGGGGGAGGACTTACAAAGGGCTAGAAATAACCTTTCCACGGTGAGGGATGTGTTTACCCTCTTGATTGTGGTGTTGCTTTTGTTGGTGCATAGACACGTAACACTTTTCAAATTAAACACTTTGATAAGTTTATTGTATGCCGACCATTCCTCAATAAAACTATTTTTAGAAATTATATTCCATAAAAGTTGTTAGAATCAAAATGGAGTCACTAAACATTAAGAAAACCCTGACAAATAGAGCCAGGAAGGGCCACAAAGAGAGGGTTCTCATGCTTGTGTGCCTGATAACAAAACCATCATAAAAGACTCTGCAAAAACCACAATCTTGATGCACAGAGACCATCACAACATTAAACAAAAAAATACTTCTGCAAGGACATTTCCCCGGCAACTGACTGTCCAACTTCAGACTGGAATCAACCTTGTTATTGGTCTTTGTTGTTGGTCCATAGATTAATGTTGCTATATTAGAGACAGAAATGCTCTCAGGAGTTTTGCAGGGCTTTGCCCTGAAGGAATATGTGAATGTGTTAATTCACATATCAAAAGCTGCCTGGCTCAGGAGGGCATCTCACAGGTCAGTATCAGCTGCTTTCCCAGGTGACCCTGCAGTCTCAAACCTGTGCTTTTTGCCTGCTTTGAATGACAAAACAGGTTTACATGAAGTCACAGGATGAGAGCTGATCAGAGTGCCCACCCAACAGACAGACACCTGTGGCTAAAAGCAATTAGCCTAAGGGACAGCTCTTGCTTAATTCCTGATTACCTGTCTCAATCCACAATAACTAGATAAAGAATTATGGAGCCACTATGGCTCTGTTTAGCTTTTCTGCTAAAGTGACAGTTTTTTCTTAGAACTTAGAAATTTGTCTTAGAAAGATTTTGTAATTGTTTGCACATGTAGAGAAAGTTAATAAAGGGATCACTAGAAGTATTTTGGGAGACTTAACATAAAAGGAAGTACCTGTTATCATGTAAATCTGTTACCCCTGGCAACCAATCACTGTACTCATAAATACTGATGTGAAACTTCACTGGTAACCTCACAATTTATGGGAATATTGTGGGGACTCCAGAGTCCCCCCTTTTTAAGAATCTATTCTTTATAAAACTGTACTATTGTCTCTGTGTATTCTTTTATTTCTATTTTCTAGTACTTCCTTATCCTTTGCAAGGAACCCAGCCTGAAGGATCCAATTCTTTGCTGGGAGCATAGCTGACTCCCCACACTTTGTAGCCAAGAAAGATTACCTCAAAACAATTACGTAGTCCTCCTCATTTTTTCCTTTTAAAACGTTTGTCTTTCTTTGCCTCCCTGAATATGCACATAGTTTACTATGGCACATGTATTCTATTGCAATGGTCTATTCCCAAACTAACACCATTTTCTTTCAGAGACCCTCTTTCTTTGTTATTTAAGTTGACAATTCCCCATTTAACAAAACAAATTTTGAAAGGATAAAGATAAAAGATTTGGGAGGAGAGTATCACTGGAATTATATAGAAATACTAGAGTGTGATGCTGACAAAAATCAAAACTGGCTATTATTCAGTTTTATTATTGATTTAAAGTTCTCTTTAGGTATTCAACTTCCACTTCTGGGAAGGTGAAGTACACATGATTTCCCCTATTTCTCCTGCTAAGTACAACTAAACACCCAGAGCATTATATATAAAATAAGAATCAGAAGGCTCTGAATGTGGAGAGAAGAGGCAGACTGGCTAGCAACATTGGAACCCAAGGAACACCAAGGTGGTAAGTTCCCTGGTTTTCCTTAAGCCTCTTATAGGCCAGAAATGGAGCAAAATAAGCCGGCACATAGAAAGGTCAACAGGTACAGGGTCGGGTAGGGGGGGGAGACTTAACAAAAGCCTGCTCTCTCTAAAAAAAAAAAAAAGAAAAAAGAAAAAAAAAAGAACACAGGAAAAGGGAAAGACAGACAATTTTTAGACAATAGTTGCTCTACTCCCACTAAATGCCATCACGATGAAACAAACAAACAAACAAACAAACAAAAAAAACCTATGGCCTTACCCACACCCATACAGCAAAGGTGAAGTAGGGAGCCTGGGTTGCCACCCTCACCCGGCTATACTAACAGCACCAATTACCCCTTCATCACCACTAGAGTAGTGTCAAAGGAGACTGAGTAGGGGGGTTGGAGTTTCATCCCAACCAGGTAGCGATGAAGCATTGCCCACCCAACCCCACACTGTACAGCTCATGAGGAACTGACACTTCCAACCAAAGGTAATGAGTCACCCTTTCATCTCCCAACTAGGATGTCATCAGAGGCTTCTCAAAGAGTGAGGACTTTCACAACTGTCCAGCAATAATGAGGCCATCCTCACTTTCAGTCATCTGTGGAGGCTATGTGGAAAACAGTAATGAAGAATACTCACCCCTTCCAGACAAGGAGGTATCAGTAGAGGCTGGGTGGAGTTGGGAGTTTTGGAAAAGTGCCGCGCAGTTAACAGATTGCCCCACTGGAGCTCCAAGGTGGAAGTCTGGCTCTCTACTAGGCCTCTACCTGATGTTCCATTCCCACATGGCAGTAATGAGATAGTCCCCTACTTCTCTTGCTAGAGCAATGTCAGAGCAAGCCAGTGAAAACATAAGATTTAAATAAGATGCAGAGTAATATGACATAATAACTGAAATGTCAATGGCTCAACCAAAAATCATTCACATAACAAGAACCAGGAAGATCTCAAACTGAATAAAAATATATACTCAATGCATGTCAACACCAAGACAACAGACATGTGAGAATTATCTGACAAATATTTTAAATCTTCCATTATAAAAATGCTTCATCCAGTATCACAAACACACTTGAAATAAGTGTAAATAATAGAAAATCTCTGCAAGAAATAGAAATTCTCAGGAAAGAAGTAGCAGATACAAAGAAAAATCAAATGAAGTTTTTAGAACTGAAAAAGGCAATAACTGAAATTAAAAATGCAATGGATGGCCGTAAAAGAAGAATGGAGGTAACAGAGGAAAGAATTAGTGAACTGAAAGACAGAACAATAGAAATTTCCTAGTCTGAACAACAGAGACAAAAGTTCACTGAGATCAAAATGTGCAGAGCTTCAGGGACCTATGGGACTATAACAAAAGATCTAATATTCATGTTGCTGGAGTCCTGTAATGAGAGGAGAAAGAGAATGCCGCCGAAAAAGTACTAAAAGAAATAATGGCTGAATACTTTCCAAATTTAACAACCATCATAAACCTACAAATTCATGGTGGCTGAGTAGAGACATCAGTTGCCAGATTGTCCCATAGGGAAAGAAAGGTTTCAGATAAAAGAAAGGGGTGAGTGGACAAAGCTTAGATGTAGTTTGGATGTAAAGGTGCCAGAGCTTGCCAGAGACTTCACAGAAAGAAATTGTGAAGCAGAACAGGAAGGAAAAAAAAAAAAAAGATATCAGCAAAGATCAACCCCAGAGAAGCTGAGAGCCCCGTGAAAGGGTAGGTGAGGGTTCCATTTCTCCTTCCCACACACCTCCAGAAATCAGCGGGCTGCCAAGTTGCTTGGAAGGTTTTCCACCCTCATGAGCCCAAGCACTGGTGTGACCACTGAACTAGGACCTTCTTGAAAATGAAGTATCAGGCTTTCAGCCTCTTCAGTGTTCTCCCTAGCCCCACCTCATGAACACAGTCTGGGACAAGGAAACAAACCTACCTAATGTGTACAATGAACACTATTTGGGTGATGGGCACACTTATAGCCATGAATCAAGCATTACAAAAGCAATCTGTGTAACCAAAAACACTTGTATTCCCCTAATATTTTGAAATAAAAAATAAACCTACAATTTCAAGAAGCTGAATCAATTCAAAGTGGATAAACACTAAGAAATCCAAATCAAGATACATTATAGACAAACTTTTGAAAATTAAAGACAAAGACAAAATCTTGAAAGCAGCAAGAGAGATATGATGAAGGAAAACAATTCAAATGACACAGGATTTTTTTCAACATAAACCATGGATGCCAGAAGGAAGGGGCAAGACATCTTTCAACACAAAACCCTAAATATAGGAAAAATATCTTTAAGAACTGAAGGTGAAATCAAGACATGCTCAGACTAAAGAAAACTAATAGGATATATCACCAGGAGATATACCCTGAAAGAATAGCTAGAGGAAGTTCCCTAACTAGAAAGAAAATGATAAAAGGGGTAATGGGGAATTGGAACATGGGGAAGGAAGAAAGAAAGCAAAAATGTGGATAAATACGATAGACTTTCTTTTGCCTCTTGAATATTCTAATTTATGTTTGACAGTTAAAGCAAAAATTATAACACTGTTTGATGCGGTTGTAAATGTATGTATAAGAAATATTTAGGACAATCACATCATAAGTAGGAAAAGGGACATGAAGGAATGTGAGGTTTCTACACTTCATTTGAACTAGGGAAATGTTAACAGTAGACGCTGATAAATTAGGTATATATAATAAACAACCACTAAAAAAGATATACAGTTGTAAGTTCACACTCCCGTCCTTACAATAAGAAAATACTTGGCAAACTGAAAATGAATAATTTTTCTTTTGCTCATCAGAGAACTGAGGTTGCAGTGCAAGTTACTAACCCCAAATATGCAAGGATGGGTGCATACAAACAGGCCCAGATGAGATCTGCTTACCTGGAGCAGAAGCTGCTAGAGTCATAAATGGTAAGACCATGAAATTGTGATTTTGATGAATTTCTGAAGGCTGAGTGTGGGGTAGTGTGAGTGATAAACTACGTGGGGCTACAGTCTTAAGGGGCAAACATTCTGGTTTTACCACAAGGAGCCCCACCATATTCTCACACTGAAGATCTGAGAAAGATGGCCTTGTGGATCAAGATGGCACCCTCCTTCCTACAGAGGTCCCTAGAGACTAAACGCCAGCCTGAAGCCTTTCCAACCAGCAGCTCCATATCCCATTTTGATGGTAAAAGATCTTCATTAAGACACTTCCGCAACACCCCTCCCCAGACTGGTGACAGTTCATGTGCTGGTGGGGGAGGCTCTACCACTGGTATCCCTGGAGGCACCGTGCCCACTCCGAATCAGTCAATGTCATCCCGTGATGCTTGTCCTCTCCACATTTACAGTACCCCTGACCTCAGCAAGGAGAAAGACACTTGCTGTGCACCTTTCACAAAGTTTACTCAAAGTGGATCCTAGACCTAAATGTAAAGCACAAAGCTATAAAGCTTCTGAAAGGTAACATGGAAGAAAATCAAGGTGAACTTGGATTTGGCAATGACTTCTTAGATATAACACCAAAGGCATGACTCATGAGAGAAAAAATTGATACATTAGACATTATAAAAATTTAAACTTCTACTCTGTGAAAGACACTGTTTGGAGAATCCTCCCCAGACTGGTGGTAGTTCCCATGCTGGTATGGGAAGACCTCCCACTGGTACCTCTGGAGGTCCCCTGCCCACTTGGACTGAGTTCAATGTCATCCCATGATACTTAGCCCTTCACATTTAGAGTACCTCTGACCACTGGTAAGAGAAATACCCTCTTTGCTCCATCAAGTACTCCGAAACCTATTAGCAGGGGTGTGCAGAGAGGGATTTCTGCAAAAGAACAGCATCTGTGGTACATCTTGAAATGAGCCAAACAAAGAGAGGGGCCAAAGCCCCGAAGCCCCTCCCTCCATCAAGAGCTCTCGTCCAGGTGAGGAGGGAGACAGTACTCTGCTTTCAACATATGTGGACAACATGGCCTTTCCTCTAAGCCACTAAAGGTCTCCTGGGCCTGGTCAGGATGTCAGTCCAAAACCCCATGTCAGGCGTCTCTGGACTTATACATCAAATCATACTTGTTGGAGCACCAGGGCTGTAGTGGTCAGCAGGGCGTGTTGTGGAAGGTGGAATGAGCACATCATTTGTCCAGGTAGCCTTCTCTCAAGCTGTCTCTAGCCACCAGGTCCAGCTCTTTGAAAATGAAGGCCCATGAAGGTAGCAAGGCCATTTGTGTCAGAGACACAGAACAGAAGGAGCTGCCATTTCCTCTCTTTCTCCCCAGCTCATATCATCTCCATCCCTTCTGGCACTGAATGATGTCCCCAGACTCTTTCAGTCCTTTGCCCTCCATCATTACCAAAGCCCTACCTGACCCACAATGCTAGGTTCATTCAACTATTCAATAGAGTTTTGTGTGTTTTGAAATGTTTTATAACAACATTTGAAAAAGTAGACCTTTTGTCCTTCTGCAATTGATTTTTATGTAGCTTCAGAAGAATTTCAGTTGCATTGGGGTTTCTACATGGAGATCCAGTTGTTTCACTGTCATTTCTTAAAACTACTGTGATTCCTCACTGTTCTGCAGTTGCAACTTTTTCATAAATCAATGGCACATATACAAGCCTATCTGTTTGAAGAGTATGCTATTTCCAATGATCTGCTTGTCAACCATGGCACACATACCACAAACATAATTACTCTAGCATTTTAGTAATTCTTACTCATCTGGTAGAGTAACTAGTTTTATCTTCATCTATTCCTTCAACACTGTCTTGGCTATGCTTGGCCTGTTTCATGCCAATATAAACATTACACTCCATTGGGACACATTTTACACAGATATGCACATAAACAGAGATATTCACCCACAAAGACTTTGGGATTTTTTATTTAGATTGCAGTCAATCTGAGGATTAATTAAGGAGAATTAACATCTTTATACAACTGTATCTTCATATCTATGATCATTTTATACTTTAAGTTAGGTATTTATTAATTTACCTAAACAGTGCTTTTATATTTTTTCATACAGTTCCTAAACATTCTTTGGTGAGATTTACTCTCCAATATTTAATACTTTGGTATGATAGGTTACAAGCCACATTTGATGACTTTTATTTTCATTTTATACTATTTTTTACTGCTGAAACAAAATTTACTTTTTGTGTATTTATGTTATATCAAGAAACTTTGACATTAACTTTTTTAAATGAATAGTTTAATCTTAGTTCTTTTCGATTTTCTTCACACACTGTCTAATCATCTGTTAATCACGGACACTTTATTTCTTATTTTATGATTCTTATCTCCTTTATTTCTTCTGCTTCTGATTACTGCACTGGAAAGTATCTCCATCAAAATATTGAAGAGAAATTGTAATGGGAGGAATCCTTGTCTAATCCACAGTTTCAAAGCAAAAGCTTTCATATTTTCCCATATGTGTATTATGTTTGCTATAGGTTTTTCACATGTATCCTTTATCTAGTTGACTAACTTTTCTTTTTTTTCTTTTTACCAGACTTTTTATTTTAGAATACTGTTGGATTCACAGAAAAATTTCAAACATAGTACAGAGAGTTCCCACATGGCCCACACTCGCTTTCCCCTATTAATTAGCCTCGCAGCATGGCACATTGTTTACAACTAATGAACCAATAGTGGTACAATGTTATTAATAAAAGTCCACACTTTCTTTAGATTTCCTTAGTTGTTACTTAATGTTTTTTTCTATTCCAGGCTCCTATCCAAGATTATACAGCATACTTAGCTCTTATGCCTTCTTAGACTCCTTTGGGCTATGACAGTTTCTCAGGCATTCCTTGTTTTTGATGACCTTGACACTTTTGAGGAGTACTAGTCAGGTATATTGTAGGATGCCCCTCTCTTGAAATTTTGCTGATGATTTTGTCATGATTAGCTTGGTATTATGGGTTTGGAAATGGGAGAACCACAGAGGTAAAGTGCTATTCTCATTACATCACATCAAAGACACATACAATCAGCAATGACTTATCACTGTTTTTTTTTAATTCAGAATATTACGGGGGTGCAAACTCTTTGGTTACATATACTGCCTTTGTGCCACCCGAGTCAGAGCTGCAAGTATGCCCATCCCCAAGACAGCTCACTACACCCATTTAGTATGAATTTACCCATCCCTTTCTTCCCCCTCCCACCTGCCCGACACTTATCACTGTGGATATCAATCTTGATCACCTGGCAGAGGGAGCGTTTTTCAAGCTTCCCTACTATAGAGTTACTCTTTTCCCACTTTTCCACACTGTACTTTCTTTGGAAGGATGTCACGGTGACCAGCCAACACTTGAGAAGTTTGGAGTATCTTCATAAATCATGTGTAATACTTCTGCACAATGATTTGTCTATTCTCCCCCATTTATGTATTCAGTCATTTATTTATCAGCATAGACTCATGGATATAAACTTTATACTATGGGGGAGAGGATGGGATGAAATAAAATTTTATACTTTGAGAAATATTTCTTTTATTTGGAACATATGTCAATTTTTATTTAATACAATTATGTATAAATTTACTGTAACCAGGGAAATGCAACTTAAAACTACAATGAGATACCGTCTTACTCCAATTAGAATAGTCATAATCAAATACTCAAAAAAATGTTAGTTGTCAGTGTGGATGCAGTGAAAATGAAACACTTATACACTCTTGGTGGGAATGTAAATTAGTATGAAACTTTTTCAAAGAACGAAAAGTAGATCTACCTTTGATCGTGCAAACCCAGCACTGGATAACTACCCAAAGGAACATAAATCATTATATCCAAAAGACATCTCTATTAATATGTTTATTACAGCACAATTCACCATTCTAAAAATAAGGAATCTACCTAAAAGCCCATCAACTGAATGGATTAAGAAATTGAGTCATGCTGGGTGCAGTGGCTCACGCCTGTAATCCTAGCACTCTGGGAGAACAAGGCGGGTGGATCCCTTGAGGTCTGGAATTTGAGACCAGCCTGGGCAAGAGTGAGACCCCGTCTCTACTAAAAATAGAAAAGGAAATTATCTGGCCAACTAATATATATACATATATATATATATATATATATATAAAATTAGCCGGGCATGGTGGTACATGCCTATAGTCCAGCTACTCAGGAGGCTGAGGCAGTAGGATCGCTTAAGCCCAGGAGTTTGAGGTTGCTGTGAGCCAGGCTGATGCCACAGCACTCACTCTATCCTGGGCAACAAAGCAAGACTCTGTCAAAAAAAAAAAAAAAAAGAAAGAAAGAAAGAAAGAAATTGAGTCATATATATGTATACACACACACACACACACACACACAACATGGACTACTATTCAGCAATAAGAAAGAGTGAAATAATATTTTTTGCAGCAACTTGGAGGGAACTAGAGGACATTATCCTAAGGGAAGTAACTCTGGAACAGAAAAATAAATGCTACATATTCTTGCTTATAAGTGAGAAATAAGCTATGGCTACATAAGGGCACACGGAGTGGTACAATGGACATTGCAGACTCAAAAGGGTGAGGATGGGAGGAGGTGAGGCATGGAAAATTATCTATGGGGCACAATGTACACTACTCAGCTGATGGGTACACCAAAAACCCAGACTTCACCACTATACAATATATACGTGTAACAGAATTCAACTTGTGCCCCCCAAAACTTAAAATTTTTTAAACATTAATAAATTTACTGTAGATATGATTTGTCTCATTCAATCTGTTAATATAGTTAGCCAGCCCTGGGACTATTTGCTCCCAGATCCATCTCTCATTTTCTCCTACTCTTCTCTCCACTATACAGGATTTGATTCCTGCAGGCTCCAATTCCTAGGCTCACCAACATTTGGCTGCCATTTTGGTTCTGGAAGATAGAACGATTAGAGGTTTTTCTCCTCCTTCTTCTGCATCTGGTCACTTCTCCTTCACTGGCTACATTGTCCATGGCTCCAGCCACCATCAGATAGTCCCATGATGATTCCAGATCCTGTTGAATCCAATACCTAGGCTCCATGAATGCTACATTCCTGTGTTTGTCCTTCTGACCTAGAGGTGAGATTGACTTCCTCGTGTGGTTAATTATTGGGTTCTCCAACTCTCGCTCATTTGGCTTCTCCGTCACTTGTGTAATCAGTCCCCTGCATTAAATTCCTTCTGTGTTAAATAGAGTTTTCTATTCTTCTAGAAAATCCTTTATTCTTACACATGGCCAGTTATGTTGATTGATCTTCTAGTGTTAAACTTCTTTGCATTCCTGCAATAAACCCAACTCTGTCAACAGCATTTAAATATGTTTAAAACTGTTCTATAACTAATGACAAAAATAAAACAAAATAAAATGCCTTTGGAACCTGAAATCTCCTCCAAGGGACATTCTGTGTCTATCATCCTTTTCACAGTCTTCTCAAAAATAATATTACACCCCTCATTTGGGGATAAATATAGAAAATTTAATAGTATAAGTTATAGAAAAATATATTCAAGTTGTAAAAAATTCAAATCATACACATAAAGCTAAATAACATTAACTGTATGATACAGCCCAAGTGATACTCAGAGGGAAATAGATAGCCTTAAATATATTAGACAATAAAAATATTTAAAACACTTGCACAATTCAAGACACTAAAGAATAAATACCATATGCAACTTAAGTTAGTAGGAGGTAAGAAATAATGAAGATAAAAGCAGAAATAATAAAGCAGATAATAGTAGAGGTATCTGACAAAACACAATTCTTTGAAAATATTTACAAAATAGATATTTTTCCAAGTAGGATCAATGACTACAAAAAAAAAAAAAAAAGCATAAACAATGGAAGTCAAATAAAATTGTACAAAACATAGATACAGAAGAGATTTGAATAAGAGAGCACTACATACACGACTGCTCACCCTTGGTCCTGGATACAACAGCTCCCCATTTAACATCTAGCCTGGGACTTGGAGTCTTTTTTTACAAGGGTTGCAGCTGGACAAATTATCCGATGTGGAAGGGAGAGCACATTTCCCATGGAGCATTTAATCAAGGAGCCAAGGGCCAAGATGAGGGCTCTCATGAGTGAGAATTGAGGTATCTACTCACCCGAGAAGATTGGAGTCCCAAAGAATCCATCTCTGCCATGTCAGTCCTGGAAGAGTGGAGACAGAGTTGTCAATTCTCGACAATACAGGCATTGACCTGTATCAGTGAAGTTTTGCCTCAAGGGATTCAGGGCACTGTAAGCATTAGTCTACTGGGGACATATTCAGGTTAGCCCAGGGAGGTGTTACATGCCTCGGTAGGAATCGAGGTGAGGGCCTTGAGGGGGGACCAAGGCAGCCCTGGACTCCAGAATGGAAAGGGCTTCAGCACTGCACTAGTGATCAGCTGTGGTAGATCCAATTGCCAGTGTGGACGGAGTCTGAGTTTCTGCCAGCAGTCAAGGTGAGACACTGAAGGAGGACCAGTGGAACCCTAAACCTTAGGACACAGGGGCCCCATCCCTGCCTCTGGCATCAGTGATGTCCACCAACTTCTGCCTCAGTGGTTGACAGAGGTGAGGGCCTTGATGTGAGATCCAGACATCAACTCGGCGGAGGGCAGAGGGCCCAGGCTCTGTTAACAGTCAAGGTAAGACATTGAGTGAGGGCTGAAGAAATCCCCACTACAGGCAGAGGGACCCAAATGATCCAGCTCTGCCCTGGGCCACCAGCTCTGCCCTGGCCCCAGTCAGCCCTGGGCCACGGTGGGACAGACTTGGCAGGCTGAGCCCTTCCCGTTTAGAACACAACAGACTCTGGAAGTCATATGTTAATGTGACCCAGGGTCAACTAAGGGCCGTAGAGGGTGGAGATCCAGGCTCTGCTCCTTCCCAGTAGGGGGTCCCACAGTCTATCCTTGTCTGTGCTGTCAGCCCTGGGAAACCTGGTACGGGACCAGATGTGATGTCCACCAACGTCCATCTAGGGGGCTGACAGAGGCGAGGGCCTTGGTCTGAGGTCCGGAGTTCTGGCTGACCGTAAGGAGAGGGCCCAGGTTCTGTGAGGAGTCAAGGTGAGACGCTGAAGGGAGACAAGGGGGACCCCCTTCTGGTAGAGGGTGCACAAATAGTCCAGCTCTGCCTCTTCTGTCAGCCTGGGGAGGCCCGGGGATGCCCAGGTGTGGGGGCCCAGCTGTGACGTCCTCCAATGTCCATCTGGGGGGCTGAGAGAGGCGAGGCCATTAGTCTGAGGGGCAGACTTCAGATAGGCAGAAGTGAGAGGGGCTATGCTCTGTTAGGAGTGAAGTGAGATGCTGAGGGTGGACTGAGAGGGCCCCACCCCACATAGAGGGTCCCCAAATAATCCAGTCCTGCCCCTGCTGTCAGCCATGTACCACGCCCTGGTAGACATGTCAGACTGAACCTCTTTCCCCCCTAACTTTTTCCTCAGGGGACTCTGGGAGTCAGAGCATTGGTGGACCAGGCAGAGTAAGGTCCACAGAGGTGGGGATCCAGGATGCACCCCTACCCAATAGGGGGCCCCACAGTCCATCCTTGTCCCTGCTTCAGCCCTGGTAAGTCATGGATGTGGGGCCAGGATGTAACGTCCACTGACTTCTGTCGGGTGGCTGACTGAAGTGATGGCCTGGGTCTGAGGGCCAGGCTTCAGAACAGCAGAAGGGAGAGGGCCCGGGCTCAGTTAGGACTCAGGATGAGACGCTGAGGGTGGATGGAAGAGGTCACCACCCCACGTAGAGGGTCTCCAAATAATCCAGCTCTGCCCATACTGTCAGTCCTAGGAAGCCCCGGGTACAGGGCCCAGAGGTAAACACCAACGAACTTGGGTCTGGAGGGCTGACAGGTGAGTCCGTTAGTCTGAGGGGCAGACTTCAGATCGACGGAGGGGAGAAGGCCCAGGCTCTGTTAGGAGTGAGGTGAGCCGATTAGGTTGGACAGAGGGGGCCCCCACCCCACGTAGAGGGTCCCCAAATAATCAAGTTCTGCCTCTAATGTCAGCCATAGAACACGACCTGGCAGACATGTCAGGCTGTGCCCCTGTCCTCCAACTTATTCCTCAGGGGACTCTGGAAGTCAGAGCGTTGGTGTGTCCTGGCAGACTAAGGTCCATAGAGGCGGGGATCCAGGCTGCACCACTTCCTGACAGGGGGCTCCACAGCCATCCTTGTTCCTGCTGTCAGCCTGCAAAAGCCCTGGTGTAGGGGGCCAGAGGTGACGTCCACTGACTTGTGTCTGGGGGGCTGACAGAGGCGAGGCCCTTGGTCTGAGATTCAGATGTAAGGTCGGTGTAGCTGAGAGCACCCAGGCTCTGTTAGGAATGAGGTCAGATGATGAGGGTGGGCTGAGGGGGCCTCCACTCCAAGTATAGGGTCCCAAATAATCCAGATTTGTCCCTGATGTTGGCCTTAGGCCAGCCTGGGGCAGACATTTTGGGCTGAGGCCCTCCCTATTACACCTCAGGGGACACTGGGAGTCAGAGCCTGCTGTGACCTGGGGCTGAATCAGAGCTGTAGAGGTTGGGGAATCAAGGAATCAAGGTCAGGAACCTGAGGGAGGACTGAGGCCTCCAACTGCCCATCCTGTTCCACCCCCAGTGTCAGCCCTGGCAAGCCTCTGTTGGGGGGGTCCAGATGTGACGTCCATTGACTTATGCCTCAGGGCTTAGAGAGAAGTAAGGGCATTGGTGTGAGTGGAAGGGATGCAGGCTGTACGAGGCAGCCAAATGAGAACACACAGATAAGGAGGAGGGGAGGGAGTCTTAGATTTCAGGAGAGGGAAGAACCCCACAGATGCCTGTCCTTCTGTCAACCCTGGGAGGCCACTCATGCCTGTCCTTCTGTCAACCCTGGGAGGCCCCATGCAGAGTGGCCTGGCATGTGCTTCTTGACAGCCACCTCCAGGTCTAAGGGAGGGTAGGGGCTCAGTATAGTGAGCACAGCCTCAGGTGAGCAGAGGGAGATGCCCAGACCCTGCTGGGAGACAAGAGGTGGACAGAGACCCAGGATTCCAGGACAGAGCGGCCTTAACATTGCCCCTGCTTTCACCCCTGGGAGACCCTGGCAGGGTGTCCACATGTGATACATCGACCCTTCTTTACAGCTATGAGGAAAGTGAACACCTTGGTGTGAGGCAGGACTAGGGGTACCCCACTCCACAACAGTGGAGGCCTCACAGAAACACCCTGTTCCCACAGTCAGCACTGGAAGCTCCAGGCAGGGTGGCCAGACCTAGTGCTCCCTCATTACTTCCTGAAAGGGCTGAGTGTGGTTACAACTTTGGTCTGAGGGTTGCAGCTGCTGGTCAGCACAGGAAAGAGTCCCAGGCCTGCTAGGCATCATCAAGGTGAAGACACAGGGGCATGAGTGAGGGGATCGGTACCCCCAATAGAGAGAGCCCGTCCATCTTCTACACCAGTTGTTGGCCCTGGGAGGACCCAAGCATAGGTGACCACATGTACTGGCCCCAGGATGGTGATGACCTCACAGAGCCTGGCCCACCCTCCTGACAGCACTATGGGTACCAGCTCTGTGCATGTATCTGCAGCCTGAGGGCCCCTCACTTCCCTTTAAAGGGGCTCCAGAAACCCACATTGAGACCTGGGTCTCGGGCAGTGTCCTCAGGTCACAGAGCAGAGGAGGCCCAGGCCGAACCAGGAGCAAGGTAAGGTACACATTCTGAATGTACACCAGAGGTCCTACCTTTCCCAGGACAGAGAGGACCCAATAGTGCCTGGCCCCACCCACCGACTGTCAGTTCTGGAGCCTCACACTCTGCAGGCCAGCTGTGCCTGAGGAGCCATCTCCTTTTCATGTTCATGTACTCAGGGGATAGGCTGACTAGGAGGAGAGGAGCTCTGGGAGGCTCCAGGGCATCACTGAAGGAGAAGGCCTGTAGGCTGCACTTTGTAAGAGCCCCCAGGGTGTGGTTCTCACTGAGGCCACTGACATGCTCCCTCTCTTCCCAGGTCTGTGGGTCCCCAGCACCCAGCTCCTGCCCGCACTCCTGCCTGCTGTCCCTGACCAGAGCTATCATGCCTCCCCACCTCTTTCAGAGGAATCAGGGCCCTCAGGCCCCAAGAGAGGCACAGGGCCTGGTGGGTGCAAAAGTTCTCGGATGTTTGGAGGAAGGGACGAATGCCTCCTCCTCTACTGTCACCCTGGGCACCCTGGAAGAGGTTGCTGCTGCAACAATGAGTCCTCAGGGAGCCTCTTCCTCACCCACTGGCCTGGCCTCCAATCCAAAGCACCACTGCAATGAAGGCTCCATCATCGAAGAAAAGGTGGGGCTAAGCACCTCCTAGCACACCGCAGTCCCCGCGTCCATGCTGCAAGAAGAGCTACAACAGAAAATGTTTGATTTGTTTCATTTCCTGCTCCTCAAGTATCGAATGAAGGAGCTGATCACCAAGGGAGAAATACTGAATATTGTCATCAGAGATTACCAAGACCACTTCCCTGAGATCTTCATCAAAGCCTCTGAGTGCATGCAGCTCATCTTTGTTATCAATGTGAAAGAAGTGGATCCTGCCAGCCACTGCTATGTTCTTGTCACTGCCCTGGGCCTCACTTACAGTGAGGAGCTGAATGATGGCCAGTGCTTTCCCAAGGCTGGCCTCTTGATGATCATCCTTGGCTTGATATTCATGGAGGACAACTGCACCTAGGAGGAGGTTGTCTAGGAATTGATTGATGTGATATAGGTGCATGCTGGGAGTGAGCATTACATGTACAGGGAGTCCCGGAAGCTCATCACCCAGGATTGGGTGCAGGAAGGGTACCTGGAGTACTGGCAGGTGCCCAACAGTGATCGTGCATATTATGAGTTCCTGTGGGGCCTGAGAGTATATGCTGAAACCAGCAAGATGAAAGTCCTTGAGCATGTGGCCAAGCTCAATCAGGGCAACCCCAGATCCTTCCCACTCCTGTATGAAGAGGCTTTGAGAGATGAGGTAGAGAGGGAGTGAAAAGGAGTTGCAGGCAGGGCCAATGGGGGGGCAGGGCCAGTGCACATCCAGATCTCCTTCCAGCAGCTCCTCATGCCCCATGAGAAATGAGCCCTTTCTTTACTCTGTGTTTGAAGAGAGCAGTCAGTTTTGTAGTAGTGGAGGGTCACAGTAATTTGGGGAAACCACCAGTGCATAACCATTTGTGTTCCTGTTACTTTTGGGGGTTTTGGAAATTCATCTTTGTTTTCCTTTCAGAATTTTTCAAATTTTGTTTTTTTCATAGAAGATTTAATTAGCTTCAGCATCTAAGCTGGGGAATGATATTGACCACACATGAAATTTTGCTTATCAAAAGTAAAAGTTTGCCATTTTGTAAAAGAAATGCAGTCACCTTCCATTTCATTTTGCTGCTTGGAACAAGGTGGAATTGGAATGTCATTGCAATAGGAATTTTCTTGGAAATGTGAGAGAACTTTGCATTTAAATATATGGAGTTATGAAATAGAGAAATAAACTTTAAAGACACTTCCTTCTTGTCATCTTATCCCTTTTCACATGTTTTTCTATAAAATTAAAATATATGTGTGTATGTGAATTTGCTTGGCTTATTTGAGAATATAGGGGAAATTTAATCTCAGTACATAGGAGGCTCTGCTTGCTGGCACATTTATTCCCCAAATATTCATTGAGCATCTGCTCTTTGAAACACTCTTGGTTAACAGACAAACTACGATAAGACAGACTCTCCCCTACATAGAATTAGAGAGTCTGGGAGATGCAGTCATATAATTAAGGGGCGAAATGTCCTCTAAGTAGTAAGGAACAAGTGACAGAAGGGTTGAAAGGTGGTGCTTCTGCTGAGAGCAGTGGGGTGTGAGGGTCTTGAGCCAGGGCGGTTTGGGGTTGGGGAAACTGCAGTTCCTTCTGTGGGAGTTGGTTGTAATGAAGCTGGGTGGTGGCAGGGCCAGACTGTCAGACCATGTGACTTGTGACTTAGCGCTGAGAGCAAAGCCTGGAAGGGAGAACTGCCCTGAGCAGTTCCTTCTGGATGGTGAGCAAAGCAGAGAGCAATTTCCAGCTGGGGCAGGTGTAGCTGGTGTCCTGTGCTCTTGTCCCACTGCGGCTGAGCACAGTGCAAGAGACAAGTGATCAATAATCATCCTCTGCAGGGATTTTCTGAGAGATAGGGTGAATCTCCCATGAAGTGAGGCCCCCAAGCCACTGGACAGCTACACATCTGCCTGGCTGGGATAGCCAGAGCTGACACTATAAAAATGGAATTTCAATTAGGTTATCTCAAGTGTAATTTGGCCAATTGTAAGGGCTTAGATTTTGGGGGGTGATGAAATGGATAAAAAAAGCAGTTTGGCTGGAAAAGCAGCTGGGAGGGAGGGAAGAAGTTGGACCTTGACTCAGATGCCAGGAGCTTTGAGCTGTATCCAGCTGAGGAAGACTCCACCACACCTAATTATATATCAAATCATCTAGGAGGGAATTTTTACTAAGCTTTATCCACGAAGCAACATTTTTGTCTGAATTAGAATTCCCTGTGCTATTGTGCTGCATACTCAGAGGTTTCTTAGATAATAATGACACTAGGAAAACAAAATTGCCAGAGGTAAGTGTAATAGGACATGAGGTCCATGCTTATTAGTATTGCAAATAACTGTCAATGAGGAACGATATAACATATGCAAGACACTGTGTCAGATGCTTTACAGACATTGCACACATTCCAGCAGTCCTACCAGACAGATCCTATCAAACCTATCGCAGATGAAGAACCTCAGGCTCACAGCGATTGGTAGATTCCCATAACCAGGTGGCTAGTAAGCAACAGGGTCGGGACTAGATCCCCTGCCATTATGGACAGAATGGTGTCTGCCCTAAAGTCCATATGCTGAATCTCTAACCCTCAGTACCTCAGAGTGTTAATGTATTTGGAGATAAGGTCTTTAAAGAGGTCATCAAGATAAAAGGAGGTCCTTAGGGTGGCCTCTAATTTAATGACTGTCATCCTTATGAGAAGAGGAGATTAAGCACAGGCACACACAGAGGGAAGACCCTGTGGAGACGCAGGGAGAAGACAGCCATCTCCAAAACCAAGGAAAGAGGATTCAGAACAAACCGACCCTGCCACCACTTTCATCATGGACTTCCAGGCTCCAGGACAATGACACAGTACATTTCTGTTGTTTAAACCCCTCAGGCCATGGAACGTTGTCATGGCAGCCTGAGAAAACTAACACATAGTGTCTGAATTCATCTAGAGCCCACATAATTCCCACTCCTCTGAACCTGAAGCAGACCTTGGTCTTGCTTCTTTTCTCTTCTCATGATTCCATAATGTTTCTCAGGCAAACAAAACAAAGACTGTGGGCCAAGTACTAAAAGCAGGCCCAAAAATGTGCTATGGAATGAAATGTGTCCCCCAAAATTCATACGTTGAAGCCCTAAGCCCCATGTCATGGTCTTTGCTGATAGGGTCTTTGGGAGGTAATTCAGTTTGGTTGAGGCCATGAGGGTGGATCTCTCATCATGGGATTAGTGCCCTTACAAGAAGAGACACCAGAGAAGTAGCTTGTTCTTTCTATTTCTCCCAGACATGTGAGGACACACAGAGAAGGTGGCCATCTGTAAGCCAGAAAGAAAGTCCTCCCCAGACACCCACTACCCTGGGACCCTGGTTTGAGACTTTCCAGACTCTAGGACTATGAGAAAATAAATGTCTGTTGTTTGAACTCCCGGTCTATAGTATTTCCTTATGGCAGCCTGCAATGATTAAGGCAAGAAGGAGGATGG
Organism: Eulemur mongoz; assembly: GCA_028534055.1. NCBI lineage: Eukaryota > Metazoa > Chordata > Mammalia > Primates > Lemuridae > Eulemur > Eulemur mongoz. Next base: position 2,799,851 of record JAPYYL010000031.1, read on the forward strand.
CAATGTGAACCAAATACAATTTAGGGATTGTATGTGGTTCCTTGAGAGCCAAACCTGCCCACATGCCAGGATTTTTGTCCAGTACTAGTACTTTACTGCATTACAATGCCCTTTTCTTGCCCTGTGGGCCTGCCTGTCCAACTCTGGAGTCCGGCCTGCTGCACAGCTCTCTGTGGCTGCATCCTCTAAAGGCTGTGCCCCGCTGCCAGTGGCACTGCCCGGAGTCACCTCTCCTCCCCCGACATAGAGTATTTCTATTCTCTGCAGAAGGCCCTTAATTGTCTCTCTCCCTCACCCTGGAGCCCCTCTGATAGCAAAGGTCCCTTTGACTTTGAATAGTGACCTTTAGACAACTGATTGTCCTGTTGAAAGTCTTCAACACATTCCCCAAATGTTTTCCAAATAAGCTGCTGAGTGGAGTCTGATTTGGCCCACAATTTTCCAGTTCCTGAGATATAACCCTGAAGTTAGAAGGAAAGATTTTAAACCACCCCATGATATTTACAATAGGAATTTAATGGGGTGCCTTATTTGAAACTGGCCACCGAGCACATATATAGATTAAAGAGCTTTCCGGGGTGGTCAAAAACCAAAGCCTCTCATATTAGTCAGTTTAGGTTGCCAGAACAAAATACCATAGACTGTGAGGCTTAAACAGAAGATATTTATTCCTCACAGTTTTGGAGGCTGGGAAGTCTGAGATCAAGGTACTGGCAGATTTGACCCCTGGTGAAGGCTCTCTTCCTGGCTAGTGGACTGCTGCCCTCTCTGTGTGTACACATGGCAGAGACAGAGAGAGGAGGAAAGCTCTCTGATGTTTCTCCTTATAAGGACACTAATCCTATCATCAGGGCCCCATCATCATGACCTCATTTGACCCTAATTACTTCTGAAAGGCCCCATCTATGCATACATCACATTGGGCCTCAGGGCTTCAACATATAAATTTGAGGCAAGGGGATACAGTTCAGTTCATAGCATCTCCTTTATATTGGTAAATGAAGAAAGACGATGGAAATCACTATGAAGCAAATATCCCCTGAAGCTGAATTCCTGAAACTCTGCTATCCTACTAGGAAGTAAAAATTGGTTCCGTAGTAGACATGCCATCTCAGATTATAAATGAAGGAATACCCATTGTCTTTCCGCTGCTTCTGCTCTATGTATCTCCCCCACAGGAAAGTCCTGGCTTTCAGTGTGTCTAAGGACATCCTGTGCAGATGTTCATTCATGCAGAGGGCAGCAGAGACTCACAGGTTAAGATTTTGCCCATATGTCAAATGGAAATAGAAAGTCCTCAGCGTACAGGGATGACAGACGATGCTCTAAAGGTAAGTTCAGAAAAGTGCCATTGAGTGAAGAAGGCAAAGCCTTTCTACTGACATTTACAGGATTCTTGGGCAAAGATGCATTTTTTGTTTTTTGAATAAGAAAGATACATTAACATGGACATTGACTGAAAGAGGAAATCACATGCATAGTTTACTTTTTACAAATATCATGAAAATTTTATTCCAAAAATTCTGTACCAATTTATTTATTCAGAAATGTATGTGAACATCCTACATGCTAACAAATATCTTATATTATCAGTCTTTTAAATTTTGGTGAAAATTATGAATAAAATTTGGTGACGAAATATCGTTTCACTGCTATTTTAATTTGCATCTCAACTGTCTCTGATTAGGTTAATTCCTCCCCTAGATGAAGCTGGATTCAGACAGTGATGTCCTGGATAAGATCATTCCTCTAGGCTTGATTTAAACATCCGAGATGCCAATGTATCTTTTCCATTAGAAAAGGAAAGATTTGGTCAGAGTGACCAGGAGCCAGGGAAGGAGAGTGGAGAGGACTCCTCGGTGAGTGAGGAGTGTTGGGGGGATCAAAAGGACAGAGATGGCCAGTGTTCAGGAGAGAGACTGTGCCAAAGCTATGACCACAGAGCCCCAGGCAGGCTGGCACTCAGAACTCTGCCTCCAGAGCTAAGCCCAGTGGGGGGAGGACCAGAGGGACGGAATGGCATGGAGGAGGGAGGACAAGAGAAGGCCCATGACTGAGCTTGGGAAATCGGGGGCCCATCGTTCATCACCAACTGGAAGCTGCAGTGTGATCTGAGAGGCCAAGATTGTTCGGTGGTTGCAGCCACCAAAGCCCCCTTAGGAGCCCCCAGCTCTTTCAGGAAGAGCATAGTTGGTGCCCTGCATCACTCTGGATGAGTCCCCTCAAGTGTCTTTACCCCCCTAGTGGTCCGGTGCACCCTGGCCAGGTTCCTAGGCTGGGAGCTGTCTCTACACCTGTGGGGGCCAAAGTTTCATCCCCTGTGTAGCCTGGGCCCCCTCAAACTCCACTGCATGGGTACATGTGTTGGTGATCGATACCGATAGGTGAGACAGGCCTGGAAGTACACTGGGCAAGGGAAGGCAGCAGTGAGGCTGCTTGGAGGGGAAACTGGAGGAAGACACCCCTCGAGTTAATTACCCCAGACTCTGACAATGATGTGCTGGTTGTGGACATGCCATGACAAAGGAGGTGGCACCCTTCCTTGTCACACTGACTGGGATGTGTGAGGTTCAGTGCAGGAAGCATCAGGCCCCATTTTATTGGCATCATCCACACCTCCAAGACGGTGATTGGGCCTAGGGAGGAGACATCCACGATGACACTCTCAGGGACAGTTCATGGGAATTCTGAAGACAGAGGAGCAGTTGTGGCACGTGCCTTCCATGAAGGCAGAAGACCCAGGCGGGTGGCAGGCTCCACATTTTGAATTGGCCAATGGGACCCTCTGGTATTTTGATCCATCCATTGCTTTCTTCATTCATTCATCCAGCAAACCCTTATTGAACATCTATTGAGGAAAAACACCAAGTAAACAAACAAAAGAAAGGACCAATTACTTCAATCTGCTGCGGGGAGGTTGGTGAGGTGGAGACACACGTGACAGTTTTGGAAAGTCGGGGTCTGTGAAATGATGGCGAGAATCTTTATTTTTTATTTTTTTTATTTCAGCTTATTATGGAGGTAAAAAAGTTCAGGTTACATATATTGCCCATGTACCGCCTATCCCCCGAGTCATAGCTCCAAGCGTGCCCATTCCCCAGACAATGAGCATTGCACTCATCATGTAGGTATTCACCCATCCCCTCCTCCCACCCCCCGTCTGTGTCAGCACCTTCAAGCGTGACCATTCCCCAGACAGTGTGCAACGCACTCCTCATGTAGGCATACATCCATCCCCTCCCCCCACCCCCACCTCAGTCTGATATCCAATTGGTATCATTCCCAAATGTGCATTAAGGTGATGATCAGGGAAACCAATTTTCTAGTGAGTACATGTGATGCTTGTTTTTCCATTCTTGGGACGCTTCACTTAATAGAATGGATTCCAACTCTCTCCAGGAGAACCAAAGGGATGTCATGTCACTGTTATTTCTTATAGCTGAGTAGTACTCCATGGTATACATATACCACAATTTACTAATCCATTCATGAATTGATGGGCATTGGGGTTGTTTCCACATCTTTGCTATTGTGAATTGTGCTGCTATAAACATTAGGGTACATGTGTCTTTGTTACAGAATAACCTTTTTTCCTTTGGGTATATGCCCAATAATGGGATTGCTGGATCATATGGCAGGTCTACTTGAATCTGTTTAAGACACCTCCATAATGCTTTCCACAGGGGTTACACTAGTTTGCAGTCCCACCAGCAGTGCATGAGTGTTCCTGTCTTTCTGCATCCACGCCAAGATGTGTAGTTTTGGGACTTTTTGATAAAGGCCATTCTTACTGGAGGTAAGTGATATCTCATTGTGGTTTTGATTTGCATTTCTCTGATGATTAGGGATGTTGAGCATTTTTTCATGTTTTTTGGCCATTCTTATATCATCTTTTGAAAAATTTCTATTCATGTACTTTGCCCACTTTTTGATAGGGTTGTTTGATTTTTTCTTGCTGATTTTCCTGCGTTCTAAATAGATTCTTGTTATCAGTCCTTTATCTGATGTGTAGTATGTGAAAATTTTTTTATTCTGTAGGTGGTCTGTTTATTCTCGTGACTGTTTCTTTGGCTGTGCAGAAGCTTTTTAATTTAATCACGTCCCATTCATTAATTTTTGTTGCTGCTGTGATTGCCTTGGGGGTCTTCCTCATAAATTCTTTACCTAGGCCAATGTCTGTAAGAGTCTTTCCTACATTTTCTTCTAGAATTCTAAACATTTCACACCTAAGGTTTAAGTCTGTTATCCACTATGATTTGATTTTTGTGAGAGGCGAAAGCTGTGGGTCCTGTTTCAGTCTTCTACATGTGTGGCTATCCAATTTTCCCAGCACCATTTATTGACTAGGAATTGATGTCTCCTGAGTATGTTTTTGTCTGCTTTGTAGAAGATTAGACGTCTATATAAGGATGGTTTTATATTTGGATTTTCTGTTGTGTTCCACTGGTCTGTGTTCCTGCACTTGTGCCAATACCAGGCTGTTTTAAGAACCACAGCCTTTAGTATAGTTTGAAGTCTGGCAAATTAATACCTCCCATTTTGTTTTTATAGCTTAAAATTGCTTTTGCTATATGGAGTCTTCTCTGATTCCATACAAATTGTATAATTATTTTCTCTATATCTGTGAAAAATGATGTTGGTAATTTAATAGGGATTGCATTGAATCTGTAGATCACTTTGGGTAGTATAGGCATTTTAACAATGTTGATTCTTCCAATACATTATCATGATAGGTTTTCCACCTATTTGCATGTTCTGCTATTTCCTTCCTCAGTGTTTCATAGTTCTCCCTATCGAGGTCCTTTACTTCTTTAGTTAAATATATTCCTAGATATTTTATTTTATTTGTTGCTATTTTGAAGGGTACTGAGTCTTTAATTTGGTTCTCCCTTTGATTGTTATTTGCATATATGAATGCCTCTAATTTGTGTGTATTGATTTTGTAACCTGAGACTTTACTGTACTCATTAATCAATTCCAGGCGTCTCTTGGTTGAATTCTTGGGGTATTCCATATATAACATCATATCATCAGCAAAGAGTGAGAGTTTGATCTTTTCTTTCCCTATTTGGACTCCTTTGATTCTGCTCTCTTGCCTGATCGCTCTCACAAGGACTTCCAATACTATGTTGAAAAGTAATGGGGACAGTAGGCAGCCCTGTCTGGTACCAGTTCTAAGTGGGAATGCTTTCAATTTTTCCCCAATCAGTATGATGTTGGCTGTGGGTTTGTCATATATGGCTTGTATCATGTGTTGGTAGCATCCATGTATGCCTATTTTGTTAAGCATTCTTATCATAAAAGGGTGTTGGATTTTGTCAAATGCTTTTTCTGCATCTATTGAGAGGATCATATGGTTTTTATTTTTGCTTCTATTTATGTGGTGAATTACATTTATAGATTTACATATGTTGAACCACCCCTGCATCTCTGGGATAAAGCCCACTTGGTCGTGATGGATTATTTTTTTTGGTGAGCACTTGGATACGATTTGCTAGGATTTTATTGAGAATTTTTGCATCTATATTCATAAGAGAAATTGGTCTGTAGTTCTCTTTTTTTGTTTCATCCTTTCCTGGTTTAGGTATCAATGTTATGCTGACTTGGTAAAACGTGTTGGGGAGAATTTCATCCTTCTTGATATTGGAGAATAGTTTATGTAGGATGGGCACCAGTTCTTCTTTGTATGTGTGGTAAAATTCGGGTGTGAACCCATCTGGACCAGGGCTTTTCTTTTGGGGAAGGTTTTTATTGCTTTTTCGATTTCAGTTCTTGATATTGGTCTATTCAGGAATTCTATTTCTTCCTGGCTGAGCCTGGGAAGGCAAAGTGCTTCTAAAATTTGTTCACTTTCTCCACATTCTCCAGTTTGTGTGCATAAAGATTCTTGTAGAATTCATAGATGATATTGTGTATCTCTGTGGCATTGGTTGTGATTTCTCCTTTCATGTTCCTAATACAGGTTATTAGAGAGTTTTCTTTTCTGTTCTTGGTTAGTCTAGCAAGAGGTGTGTCTACTTTGTTTATCTTTTCAAAGGATGAACTTTTTGTTTATTAATTTCACTTATGGTTTTTTTGTTGTCTTTTTCATTTAATTCTGATTTGGTCTTAGTAATTTCTCACTTTCTGCTGGGTTTGGGGTTGGTCTGTTCTTCTTTCTCCAGCTCTTTGAGTCTACTCATTAGGTTGTCTATTTGTAAGTTTTCTGTCTTTCTGATATAGGCTTTTATGGATATGGATTTTCCTCTCAGAACTGCTTTAGCTGTGTCCCTTAGATTTTGATAAGTTGTGTCTCCTTTGTCATTTAATTCAAAGAATCTTTTGATTTATGTCTTGATTTCCTCCTTTATAAAATAATCATTCAGGAGAAGGTTGTTTAGCTTCCATGACTTTGTGTAGGAATGAGAGTTTCTGTTAGGGTTCATTATTACTTTTATTCTGCTGTGATCTGAGAAGATGCATGGTATAATTTCTATTTTTTTAAATTTTTTAAGACATGCTTTATGACCTAGGTTATGGTCAATCTTAGAGAATGTCCCGTGAGTTGATGAGAAAAATGTATATTCAGTGGACTTTGGGTAGAATTTCCTGTAGATGTCAGTCACGCCCATTTGTTCTAGCATTCTATTTAAGTTCATTATTTCTTTGTTTATTTTCTGTTTGGAGGATCTGCCCTGTACTGTCAGTGGGGTATTAAAGTCTCCAGCTATTACAGTATTGTTATCTATGATTTGGTTCATATCAAGTAGGGTTTGTTTATGAATCTGGGTGCACCTAGGTTGGGTGCATATATATTAAGTATAGTCATGTCTTCTTGATGGTGTGTAGGCGATCCATACCGATAGATGAGACAGGCCTGGAAGTACACTGGGCAGGGGAAGGCAGCAGTGAGGCTGCTTGGAGGGGAAACTGGAGGAAGGAAGCCCTGGGGTTACTTACCCCAGACTCTGCCAATGATGTGCTGGTTGTGGATGTGCCATGACAAAGGAGGTAGCACCCTTCCTTTTCACACTGACTGGGATGTGTCAGGCCCAGTGCAGGGAGCATCAGGCCCTGTTTTACTGGCATCATCCACACCTCCAAGACCATGATTGGGCCTGGGGAGGAGACATCCACGATGACACTCTCAGGGACAGTTCATGGGAATTCTGAAGACAGATGAGTGGTTGTGGCACGTGCCTTCCATGAAGGCAGAAGACCCAGGTGGGGGGGGGCAGACTCCACATTTTGAATTGGCCAATGGGACCCTCTGGTATTTTGATCTATCCATTGCTTTCTTCATTCATTCATCCAGCAAACCCTTATTGAACATCTATTGAGGAAAAACACTAAGTAAACAAACCAAAACAAGGGACCAGTTACTTTAATATGCTGTGGGGAGGTTGGTGAGGTGGAGACACACGTGATAGTTTTAGGAGTTTGGGGTCTGTGAAATCGTGGTGAGAATCTTTAATGATCTGTCCTTTGGGGCTGCTGACTAGGTGGAAACCCCTTCCTTAGTTGATGGTGAGAGGGAAGGAGGCAGAGTGGGTTGTGATGGGATGAGGAAGAGTGGGGAGGATGAGGTCAGTATGGACTGTGCAGATGGGGAAGTGCTCTGGCCCATACAGGTGGAGGTGTCAACTGGGAAAATGGGTCTGTCTATGTAGACAGGAGCCAGGGCTGGACCTGATGTTTGGTTACATCAACAGGGGTCGCTTCAGGCCTCAGGTTTAGGTTAAGCAGAGTGCTCTGTAGATAGTGGCCTACATGCTTGTAATAGTCTGCATTCTCCACAAATACAAGGGAGGAGCGGAGCTGCTGGTATAAATCCTGGAGTCTGCAGGTCCGACAATCCGGAGATGAGTGGTCTGGGAACAGGTGAAGATGGATATCCCAGCTCAGAAATTGGGAGAATTCACTCTCTTTTCACTGTTTTTGTTCTGGGGACACTCTCAGTGTCTGCCACATTGGTGAGGGTGATCTTCTTTACTCAATCTACTGACTGAAATGCCAACCTCTTTCAAACATACCCCCATGGACATAATGTTTGACCAGCTCTCTGAGCCCAGCCAAGTCAGCACATAAAATTAACCATCACCAGTCAAACCTGTCTCCACTTAGCACCTATACGTAGCTGCTTAGACCATACCTAAGGTCCAAATAAAGACAATAGCAAGGTCGTGATTATGCCTAACTTAATACAACTGTCCTGCACACAAACGGAAAAATACTAATTGTTTCCCCAAAAGAGGAGATAAGTTCTTTCAATGAGGTTCTCCTTGCACTGATATCCCATAACTTAAATAATATTACATAAAATCAACAATACTTAAATACTGGTATGAAGTCAATACATGTATGTTACATGATAAGAGAGTAAAGGAGGAAAGGAAATAAAAGTATTTGATATATATATATGTATATATATATGTACAGATACATAAACAAATGTATTTGTGAAAAATAATAGGATAATGGTCTTTTGAAGTCATAGTTAACAGCATCAGGTAGGTGACAATACTTTGCAGGGCTGTGGTTCTCTAGAAGTCTGTATATTTGCTGAATTAGAATCCAATATATGGAGTGGTTTCTGTCATAGCCAGGATTGAAAAGTCCAGGAATTAAGGGGTGGAAGTGGGTGTGGCGCCACTCACCTTACCCCCTAGTGACCTACCAGCAAAAGTTTTGCTTCCAGTTCTCACAACAACCTTATGCTCTGCTGGCCTAGAAGTCTTAGTTCCAGGTGGAGGAATGCTTCCTCCAGGAGACACAACAGTGATTCCACTCAACTGGAAGTGAAGACTGCCACCAGTCTCTTTGGGCTCTTCATGCCTCTGACTCAACAGGCTAAGAGTTGCTGTGTTGGCTGGGGCGACTGATCTGTACTAGCACGGGGAAACTGGACTTCTGCTCCACCATGGAGGTAAGGAAGAGCATGTCTGGAATACAGGAGATCCCTCAGGGAGTCCCATAGCATTGCCATGTCCTGTGATTAAGGTCAGTGAGAAATTACAACAACCCAATCCAGGTAGGACTAAGAATGGCTGACCTTACAAGAATGGACTTTGGTTCACCCCACCAGCTAAAGAACCACAGCCAGCTGAGGTGCTGAAAGCAAAGTGAATACAGAATGTGTAGTAGAAGGTGGTTAGAAATACGTGCTACCACTATGTGACCGGTTACATAAACAAGAACCGTAATTGTCACGAGTAGTTCCTCATTTTGTTATGAATACATTTGTCATCAAAATGCCTTTCAGTTAGATCCAAGTTTTTGTGAATATCAATACCTCCTTTTTCATTGCTGAGTACTCTATCACTGTGTGGCTGCATCACGGTGTGTTTATCCGACACCCATGGAAGGATAGTGGGTTGTTTGCAGATTTGGGCAAATATGAATAGGGCTGCCATGAACATTCAGGTGTAGGTTTCTGCATGAGCATGCAGTTTTATTGCTCCCAGGAGTGCCATTGCTCAGTGCTATGGTAAGTGCGTGTTTATGAGACATTAGCCAATCATTTTCCACAGTGGGTATAACATTTTACCTTCTCACACTAATGCATGAGATTACAAGTTGTTCTTTCTCCTCGTTAGCACTGTCAGTACTTTTATTTTAATCATCTCCAAATGTGTGTCTTGTTATCTCATTTTTATTTCAATTTGCATTTCTTTAATGGCCAATGATGTAAGAAAATTTCATGTGCTTATTTGCCAGTATATGCCCACTATGGTAAAGTGCTTATGGAGGTATTTTGTCCATTACTAAAACTGGATTATTTGTTTTCTGATATTCAAGTTTTGAGAGCCCTTTATTTTTCCAGATACAAATCATTCTTTGGATATATGATCTGCAAAAATTTTGTTCCTGCTGTTAGCTTGCCTTTTTGACTTTTATTCTGTGTTTCTCAGATCAAAAGCTGTTATTTCTCAGGAAGTCTAATTTAATTTTTGTCCTTTAGGAATCATGCTTTTGGTGTCATGTTCAAGATCTCTTTGCCCATGGCAGGTCATGAGATTTTCTCCCATGCTTTCTTTAAAAGTGTAATTGTTTTTCATTTAACATTTAGGTATATGATACATTTCTTACACACGGATGTCTAACTGTTCCAATATTATATCTTGAAAAGACCAACTATTTTCACTTTAATTGCCTTAGATCATTGTAAAACTATAGGCTACACTTGTGTAGGTATATTTCTGTATTCTTTGATCAGTTTCATTCAGCTGTGTGTCTATGATTGAGCCAGTATCATAGTGTCTTGATTACTGTAGCATTATCTGAAAGTTAGATAGTGTAATTGCACTTGTATCCCATGCATAGATTCAAATAAAACATAAATAGGAAAAAAACATTTTTAAAAAATCAGCTACGATACGTCTTCCAATTTTATTCTACTTTTGAAAATTATTTTTTCTTGACAAATAAAAATTGTATATATTTAAGGTGTACAACCTGATGTTTTGATATACATTGTGAAGTGATAAGCACAATTAACATTGACTTATATAGTTACTATTTTGTATATGTAGCAAGAACATTTAAGAGATACACTGTTAGAAAATTTCAAGTATACAGTGCATTACCATTAACTATAGTTATGGTTTTCTACATTAGATCTCCAGAACGTATTCATCTAACTGAAATTTGGTACCCATTGACCAAAATTCCCCCACTTCTCCCAACACCAGCCCTGGGAAATCACCTTTCTACTCTCTGTTTCTACGAGTTTGACTTCTCCATTTTTTTTTTTTAGCCTCTTTTTTTTTTTTTTATTTCATCTTATTGTTATGGGGGATACAGAATTGCAGGTTACATACGTTGCCCATGTACCACCTTTCCCCCCAAGTCAGAGCTCCAGGCGTGTCTGTTCCCCAGATAGTGCGAGTTGCACCCATCATGTAGGTATATATCCCTCCCTTCCCCACTCCCCCTTCCCGAGTCAGCACCTTCAAGCGTTACCATTCCTGAAACGGTGCCCAATGCACTCATTGTGTAGACATATACCCATCCCCTCCCCCACCCCCCACCTCAGTCTGATATCCGATTGGCGTCATTCCCAGATGTGTATTTAGGTGATGATCAGGGAAACCAATTTTCTGGTGAGTACATGTGATGTTTGTTTTTCCATTCTTGGGATACTTCACTTAATAAAATGGGCTCCAACTCTCTCCAGGAGAACCATAGAGATGTTGTATCTTCCTTATTTCTTATAGCTGAGTAATATTCCATGGTACATATATACCACAGCTTACTAATCCAATCATGTATTGATGGGCACTTGGATTGTTTCCACATCTTTGCTATTGTGAATTGTGCTGCTATAAACATTTGGGTACATGTGTCTTTGTTACAGAATGACCTTTTTTCCTTTGGGTATATGCCCAATAATGAGATTGCTGGATCAAATGGCAGGTCTACTTGAATCTGTTTAAGATATCTCCATAATGCTTTCCACAGGGGTTGCACTAGTTTGCAGTCCCACCAGCAGTGTATGAGTGTTCCTGTCTCTCCACATCCACGCCAACATGTGTTGTTTTGGGTTTTTTTTGATAAAGGCCATTCTCACTGGGGTTAAGTGATATCTCATTGTGGTTTTGATTTGCATTTCTCTGATGATTAGGGATGTTGAGCATTTTTCATATGTTTGTTAGCCATTCTTATATCTTCTTTCGAGAAGTTTCTATTCATGTCATTTGCCCACATTTTGATAGGGTTGTTTGATTTTTTCTTGCTGATTTTCCTGCGTTCTAAATAGATTCTTGTTATCAGTCCTTTAT
>JAPYYL010000031.1:2812109-2848152 GCA_028534055.1 Eulemur mongoz
TGAGTTGTATGTTAGTTGCATGTTTAGTATTTTTAATTAATAGGCTTTAATTTTTAGAACAGTTTTAATTTATAGAAAATTGAGCAGACAATACTGAGAGTTCACAAAACCTTCATCCTCCCATATAGTTTTGCTTATTTTTAACTTCTTATGTTAGTGTGGTAAATTTGTTGCAATTAATGAACCAATATTGATAAATAATTATTAACTAATGTCTATTGTTTATGTTAAGGTTCACTTTTTGTGTTGCACAGTTCCATGGTTTTGGAAAAATGTAGAATGGCATTCATCCACCATTCCAGTATCACATAGAATAGATTCACTGCCCTGATGAACTTCTTGTGCTCTGTCTAGTCACTCCTACTCCTTCTCCCTGAGTCCCTAACAACACTGATCTTTTTATTCTAGCAATAGTTTTGCCTTTTCTAAAATGTCATATAGGTGGAATCATATAGGGTGTAGACTTTTCAAACTAGCTGCTTTCACTTAGCAACATACGTTTAAAATTCCTCTCTTTTTCATGGCTTGATAGCTCATTAAAAAAAAAATGGTAATGGTATTTTTATTCTGTGGTATGGATGTACCACAGTTTGTTTATCCATTCACCTATTGAATATCGTGGGATATCGTGGTTGCTTCCAACTTTGGGATGAATAAAGCTGATATAAATATTTGTGTGCAGGTTTTTATATGGAGGTACATTTTCAACTACATAGAGTGAATATCTAGGTGTGTGGTTTCTGCATCGTATATTAAGGCCATGGTTAGCGTTGTAAGAAACTGTCAAACTGTCTTTCAAACTGGTGTACCATTTTGCATTCCTACCAGCAATTAATGGAAATTCCTATTTGCTCAGCATCCTCACCAGCAATTGTTATTTTCAATGTTTTCCATTTTAGGCATTGTATAGGTGTAGTCATATTTCATTGTTGTGTAAACTTGTAAATGCCTAAGGACAAATGATGTTGAACATCTTTACATGTGCTTCTTTGCCATCTCTATATCTTCTTTGACAAGCTGTCTTTTCAGATCTTTTGCCTACTTCTAAACTGGTCATTTGTTTTCTTACTGTTGAGCTACAAGCATTCTTTGTATATTTTGGATACAAGTCCTGTATCAGGTATGTATTTTGCAATTATTTTCTCCCAGTCCATTGCTGTCTTTTCATTCTCTTGACAGTGTCTTTCACAGAGCAGAAGTTTTTAATTTTAATAATGTCTAACTTATCAATTTTGTCTCCATGGTGGAGCAGCAGTCCAGTTTTCCCTTGCTAGTCCAGATCAGTCACCCCAGCCAACACAGCAACTTTTAGCCTGTTGAGTTAGAGGCATGAAGAGTCCAAAGTGACTGGTGGCAGTCTTCACTCCCAGTTGAGTGGAATCACAGTTGTGTCTCATTGAGGAAGCATTCCTCCACCTGGAACTAAGACTTCTAGGCTAGCAGAGCATAAGGTTTTTGTGAGAACAGGAAGCAAATTTTTGCTGGTAGGTCACTAGGTTTGGTAAGATGAGTGGTGCCATGCCCACTTCCACCCCTTATTTCCTGGACCTTTGAATCCTGGATATGACAGAAACCGGACCATATATTGGATGTTGATTCAGAGCATATATGGCCTTCTAGAGAACCGCAGCCCTGCAAAGCACTGTCACCTACTTGGTGCTGTTAATTATGACTTCAAATGGCCATTACCCTGTTATTTTTCACAAATATATTTGTTTGTGTATCTATACATAAATATAAATATAGCAAATACCTTTATTTCCTTTCCTCCTTTACTCTCTTATCATGTAACATACATGTGTTGACTTCATACCAGTATTTAAGTATTGTTGATTTTATGTAATATTATTTAAGTTATGGGATATCAGCACAAGAAAAACCTCATTGAAGGAACTTATCTCCTCTTCTGGAGAAATGATTAGTATTTTTCCATGTGGGTGCAAGACAGTTGTATTATGTTAGGCAGAATCATGACCTTGCTCTTGTCTTTATTTGGACCTTAGATATGGTCTAAGCAGCTGCGTATGGGTGCCAAATGGAGATGGGTTTGACTGATGATGGTTAATTTTATGTGCCGACTTGGCTGGGCTCAGATAGCTGGTCAAACATTGTGTCTGAATGTGCCTGTGAGGGTTTTTTTGAAGGAGGATGGCATTTCAGTCCATAGGCTGAGTAAAGGAGATCGCTCTCAGCAATGTGACAGCCACTGAGAGCATCCATAGAACAAAAAAAGTGGAGGGAGGGAGAATTCTCTCAATTTCTGAGCTAGGATATCCATCTTCACCTGTTTCCAGACAACTCATCTCTGGGCTGTTGGACCTGCAGACTCCAGGACTTACACCAGCAGCTCCCCTGCTCCCTGCTATTCTTGCTTCTATTTCTGTGGAGAAGGCAGATTGCAATCTGTTGCAATCTGTAGGCCACTATCTACACAGCACTCTGCTTAACCTAAACCCATGGCCTGAAGCGACCCCTGATTATGGAGCTAAATCTCAGGTCTAGCCATGGACCCTGTCCCGACAGACAGTAGAATATTTTCCTACTGCCCAATGCACACCTCCACCCAGATGGGCTAGAGCACCTTGCCATCTGTACAGGCCCCACTGACCTCATCCTCCCCAGTCTTCCTCATCCCATCCCGACCAACTCTTCTTCCTTCCTCCTCACCTTCAGCTAAGAGGAGCAGTTTCCACCTATGCAGCAGCCCCAAACGTCAGATCATTAAACATTCTCGCCATCATTTCACAGACCCCGACTTCCTAAAACTCTCACGTGTGACTCCACTTCACCACTCTCCCCGCATCAGACACAATTAAGTAACTGGTCCCTTCTTTGGTTTACTTGTTGTTTTTCCTCAATAGATGTTCAATAACTGTTTGCAGGATCAATGAATGAATTGATCAAAATACCAGAGGGTCCCATGCCCAATTCAAAGTGTGGAGCCTGCCCCCCACCTGGGCGTTCTGCCTTCATGGAAGGCACGTGCCACAACTGCTCATCTGACATCAGAATTCCCCTGGACTGGCCCTGAGAGTGTCATCGTGGATGTGTCCTCTCCAGGCCCAATCACTGTCTTGGAGGTGTGGATGCTGCCAACAGGACGGGGCATGATGCTTCCTGCACTGGGCTTCACACTTCCCCATCAGTGTGACAAGGAAGGGTACCAGCTCCTTTGTCACAGCACGTCCACAGCCAGCCGCTCATCGGCAGAGTCTGGGGTGATTATCTGCAGGGCTTACTTCTTCCAGTTTCCCCTCCAAGCAGCCGCACTGCTGCCTTCACCAGCCCAGTTATCTTCCAGGCCTGTCTCACCTGTCAGTATGGATAGCCAACACACCCACCCATGCGATGGAGTTTGAGGGGGCCCAGGGTACACAGGGGATGAAACCCCAGCTCCCACAGGCTTCGAGACAGCTCCCAGCCTGGGACCCTGGCCAGGGTGCATCACACCACTAGAGGGGTCAAGGGACTTCAGGGGACTCACCCAGAGTGATGCAGGGCAACAGCTACACTCTTCCTGACAGAGCTGGGGGCTCCTAAGGGGGCTGGGGTTTCTGCATCCACCCAAAAGACCTGGCCACTCAGATCACACTGCAGCTTCCAGCTGGGGAGGAATGATGGGCCCCCGATTTCCCAAGCCCATTCATGGGCCTTGTCTTGTCCTCCCTTCTTCCTGCCCCTTCCCTCTCTCTGATCATTCCCCCACTGGGCTGAGCTCTGGATGCACAGCTCTGAGTGCCAGCCTGCCTGGGGCTCTGTGGCCGTGGCTTTGCACCTGGTCTCTCTCCTGGACTCTGGCCACCGCTGTCCTTGGGATCCCCCCAACACCCCTCACTCACTGAGGTGTCCTGTCTGCTCTCCTTCCCTGGCTCCTGGTCACTCCGACCAAATCTTTCCTTCTCTAAAGGAAAGGGAACACTGGCATTTCAGATGCTTAAATCAAGCCTAGAAGAATGGTCTTACCCAGGACATCACTGCCTGAATCCAGCTTCATCTAGGGGAGGAATTAACCTAATCAGAGACAGTTGAGATCCAAATTAAAATAACAGTGAAACAATATTACTTCACCAAATTTTATTCATAATTTTCACCAAAATTTAAAAGATTGATAAAATAAGATATTTGTTAGCATGTAGGATAGTCACATACATTTCTGAGAAAACACATTTGTACAGTATTTTTGGAATAAAATTTTGATGATATTTGTAAAATTTGAATTATTCATACAATTTCCTCTTTCAGCCAATGTCCATGTTAATGTATCTTTCTTATTAGAAAATATGTGTATTTGCCCAAGAATTTCAGATTCAGAGATATTATTTCAGTTCTATAAATCATAGCAACAAATGGAAAATAGCTTACATGTTCATCAGGAGAAGAAAGGTTTAATTAACTGTGATACACAGCTACTTTACAGTTCTAAGGAGGAGTTACAAAAGTGAGGGTAGAAGGTCCTGAATCCATTTTATTAAGTGGCAAAAGCATGCGATAGATCTATATGTACATCATACCTGTGGGTATTGAACAGCACTGCATGTTTTCATAGTGCATCTAAGTCTAAAAAACCCTAGAATAAGGCTTAAAATAATGCACACCATATTACTGTGAACAATAGTGGTGACCTCTGAGGAGGGGACTTAACTGTAGGTAAACTTTGTAAAGAGAGGAATTGTGATTTATCTATAATTTTAAAAGTTTTTGTAAGAAGAATATAGGTACTATTCCTTTGCAATTGAAATATCTAAATAAGCTTGACACCAAATAAACTAGCTGTGTATTATTTGAAATAACCGCAAGGTCATGCAACAAACTCTGAAATTTGAATGGCTTAACACAAGAAAAGCTTATTTTTCATGCATATAAATTCTGATGTGGTTTGTCAGGGGCTCTCAAGTGTCCCAAGGGTGCAGGCTGCTTCCTCCTTGTGACTCCCCCATCTCACATCCAGTTGCCTTGCTTGCCATTGAATGGAGGGAGAACGGGAGGAAATGGTGCCCTGGTTCTACAGTGCCTGGATGGGACAAACAAGGCCTCTGCTCGTGATCCAGTGAAAAAGGATAGTCACATGACCCTTCCTCATTACAAGTGGACTGCACTGTTCCCATGTGTCCAGGAAGGAGAGGAAGACAAGACGTGTAAGAGCACTTAAAATCCTTGCCACAAACTGTTACATAGTAGGTGCTCAACAAACAGCAAAAGCTATAAAGTGTTATGACAACACCCTTCACTGCTGGGAGGAGTTTCTTAGAAGGCTAGATTTTGCCCAAGCTCTCCAACTTTTTAAAGAACCTACTACATGACAGGTGCTTTCAATTGCAGGAACACATGTAGTTTCCCAAGGATCCTGTAAATGTCAGCAGGAAGGCTTTGCCTTCTTCACTCAATGGCACTTTTCTGCACGATCCTTTGCAGCACCGGCTGTCATCCCAGTAGGCTGAGGACTTTCTCTTTACATTTGACATAGGGGTAAAATCCTAACCTGTGAGTCTGTGCTACCCTCTGCATGACTGAACATCTGCACAGGATTTCCTTAGATACACTGAAAGCCAGGACTTTCCTATGGGCAGATACATAGAGCAGAAGCACTGGAAAGATTGCTATTCCTTCATTTTTAATCTGAGTTGGCATGTCTACTACAGAAACATTTTTTACTTTCTAGGAGAATACCAGAGTTTCAGAAATTCAGCTTCGGGAAATATTTGCTTCACAGTGATTTCCATAGTCCTCCCTCATTTACCAATGTAAAGGAGATGCTATGAACTAAACTGTGTTCTCTCGCCCCAAATTTATATGTTGAAGCCCTAAGGCCCAATGTGATGTATGTGTAGATGGGACCTTTCAGAAGTAATTAGGGTCAAATGAGGTCATGAGGATGGGGCCCTGATGATGGGATTAGTGCCCTTATAAGAAGAAATATCAGAGAGCTTTCCTCCTCTCTCTGTCTCTCTCTGCCATGTGTACACACAGAGAGGGCAGCTGTCCACAAGCCAGGAAGACAGCTCTCACCAGGGATCAAATCTGTCCATACCTTGATCTCAGACTTCCCAGCCTCCAAAACTGTGAGGAATAAATATCTGCTATTTAAGCCTCACAGTCTATGGTATTTTTCTCTGGCAGTCTGAGCTGACTAATATGAGAGGCTTTGGTTTTTGACCAGCCCAGAACGCTCTCTAATCTATGTATGTGCTCGGTGGCCAGGTTCATATAAGGCACTCCATTAAAATTCTATTGTAAATATTGGGGAGGGGGGTGGTTTAAAAACTTTTTCTCTAACTTCAGGGTTATATCTCAGGAACTGGTAAGTTATGAGCCAAATCAGAGTCCACTCAGCAGTGTATTTGCAAAATATTTGGGGAATGTGTTGAAGATCCAACAGGACGATCAGGTGTCTAATTATCACTAATAAAACTCAAAGGGACCTTTGCTATCAGAGGGGCTCAAGGGTGAGAGAGAGGGATAATTAAGGACTTTCTGCAGACAGTAGAAATACTCTCTGTTGGGGGAGGAGAGTTGACTATGGACAGTGTCACTGGCAACAGGACAAAGCCTATAGAGGATGCAGCCACAGAGAGCTATGCAGCAGGCCGGATTCCAGAGTTGGACAGGCGGGCCCATGGGGCAAGACTCAGGAAAGGGCACAGTAATGCAGTAAAGTACAGGTACTGCACAAAAATGCTGGCATCTGGGCAGGTTTGGCTCTCACGGAAACACATACAATCCCTAAATTGTATTTCGTTCACATTGCCATCCTCTTTCTTGCCTTAGTCATTGCAGGCTGCCATAAGGAAATACTATAGACTGGGAGCTCAAACAACAGACATTTATTTTCTCATAGTCCTAGAGTCTGGGATGTCTGAGATCAGGGTGCCAGGGTAGTGGGTGTCTGGTGAGAACTTTCTTTCTGGCTACAGATGGCCACCTTCTCAGTGTGTCCTCATGTGGCAGAGCAAGATAAAAAGAGCAAGCTATTTCTCTGCTGTCTCTTCTTGTAAGGGCACTAATCCCACCATGAGGGCTCCACACTCATGGCCTCAACCAAAACGAATTACCTCCCACAGGCTCTATCACCAAAGACCATCACATTGGGTCTTAGGGCTTCAACAAATGAATTTGGGGGGACACATTTCATTCCATTGCACTTTTTTAGGCCTGCTTTTAGTACCTTGGCCACAGTCCTTGTTTTGTTTGCCTGAGAAACATTATGGAATCATGAGAAGAGAAATGAAGCAAGACCAATGTCTGCTTCAGGGTCGGAAGAGTGGGAATGGTGTGGGCTCTAGATGAATTCAGACCATATGCATTAGTTTTCTCAGGCTGCCATCACAACGTGCCAAGCAGTAGGGGGGTTTAAACAACAGAAATATATTATGTCACTGTCCTGGAGCTTGGAAGTCCAAAATCAAAGTGATGGCAGGGTCGGTTTGTTCTGAAGCCTCTTTCCTTTGTTTTGGAAATGGCTGTCTTCTCCCTGTGTCTCCACATGGTCTTCCCTCTGTGTGTGTCTGTGTCCTAATCTCCTCTTCTGATAAGAACACCGGTCATTAAATTACAGGCCACCCTAATGACCTCATTTTACCTCAATGACCTCTTTAAAACCGTATCTCCAAATACAGTCACAGTCTGAGGTACCGAGGGTTAGAGCTTCAGCATATGCATTTTAGGGCAGACACCATTCTGTCCATAATGGCAGGTGATCTAGTCCTGACCCAGTTGCTTACTAGCCACGTGGTTATGGCAATCTACCAAGCCCTGTGAGCCTGAGGTTCTTCATCTGCGAAATAGGTTTGATGGGATCTGTCTAGTAGGACTGTTGAAATGTGTGCAATGTATGTAAAGCACCTGACACAGTGTCTGGCATATGTTAGATCTTTCCTGATTGACAGTTATTTGCATTACTACTATATTTGGACCTCAAATCCTACTACACTTACCCCTGGCAATTTTGTTTTTGCTAGTGTCATTATTATCTAGAAAACGTCTGAGTATGCAGCACAATAGGACATGGAATTCCAATTCAGCCAAAAATGTTGTTTCATGGATAAAACTCAGTAAAAATTCCCTCCTAGATGATTTAGTATTTAATTTGGGTGTGGGGGAGTCTTCCCCTGCTGGATACAGCTCAAACCTCCTGGCATCTGAATCAAGGACCAACCCCTTCCCTCCCTCCCAGATGCTTTCCCAGCCAAACTGTTTTTTTTTTTTTTTTTATCCATTTCAGCACCACTTCAAATCTAAACCCTTACAATTGGCCAAATTGCACTTGAGATAATCTAATTAAAATGCCATTTTAATAGGGTCGGCTCCGGCTCTCCCAGCCAGGCAGATGTGTACCTAGCCAGTGGCTTGGGGACCTCACTTCATGGGAGATTCACCCTATCTCCCAGGGAATACCTGCAAAGGATGGATATTGATCACCTAGCTCTTGCACTGTGCTCAGCCGCAGTGGGACAAGAGCACAGGTCACCTTCCACACCTGCCCCAGCTGGAGATTTCTCTCTGCTTTGCTCACCATCCAGAAGGGTCTGCTCAGGGTAGTTCTCCATTCCAGGCTTTTGTCTCAGCCTTAAGTCGTGAGTCATATAGTCTGACAGTCTGGCCCTGCCACCACCCAGCTTTATTACAACCAACTCCCACAGAAGGAACTGAAGTTTCCCCAAGCCACAAACCGCCCTGGCTCAGGGCACTCACACCCCACTGCTCTGAGCAGAAGCACCACCCTTCAACCCTTCCATCACTTGTTTTGAGGAATTAGAGGATATCTCACCACCTTAATTATACGACTGCAGCTCACAGATTCTCTAATTCTATGGGCAGGGGTGGGTCTGGCTTACCCTAATGTCTCCATTAATCCAGGGCTTTTCAAAGAGCAGATGGTCAATGAATAATTGTGGAATAAACATGCCAGTGAGCAGGGGCTCTTATTTATTGAGATTAAATTTCCCCTAAGTTCTCAAATAAGCCAGGGAAATTCACATACACACATATATTTTAATTTTATAGAAAATCTTGTGAAAAATGATAAGATGGCAAGAAGGAAGTGTCTTTAAATTTTATTTCTCTATTTCATAACGCCATATATTTAAATGCAAAGTTCTTTCACATTTACAAGAAAATTCCTGTTGCAATGACATTCCAATTCCACCTTGTTCTGAGCAGCAAAATGCAATGGAAGGTGACCCCATTTCTTTTACAAAATAAAAAACTCTTACTTTTCATAAGCAATATTACATGTGTGGTCAATATCATCCCCCAACATAGATGCTGAAGATAATTAAATCTTGTATAAAAAAAAAATTTGAAAAATTCCAAAAGGAAAACAAAGATCAATTTCCAAAACACCCAAATGTAACATGAAGTTTATGCACTGGTGGTTTCCCCAAATTACTGCGACCCACCACTTCTATAAACACTGACTGTTCTATTCAAACACAGAGTAAAGAAAGGACTCATATCTCATGGGGCAGGAGGTGCTGCTGGAAAGTGACTGGGATGTGCACTAGCCCTGCCCCCCCATTGGCCCTGGCTGCAGCTCTTGCTTGCTCCCTCTCTACTTCATCTATCAAAGCCTCTTCATACAGGAGCGGGAAGGATCTAGGATCTCTCTGATTGAGCTTGGCCACATATTTCAGGACTTTCATCTTGCTGGTTTCAGCATGGGCCCTGGGGCCCCACAGGAACTCATAACATGCAGGATCACTGTTGGGCACCTGCCGGTACTCCAGGTACGCTTCCTGCACCCAATCCTGGATGATGAGCTTCCAGGGATCCCCATAGATGTAATGCTCATTCCAAGCATGCACCTCTATCACACCCAGCACTTCCCAGACTTCCTCCTCCTGGGTGCAGTTGCCTTCCATGTAGATCAAGCCAAGCATAATCATCAAGAGGCCAGCCTTGGGAAAGCACTGGCCATCGTTCAGCTCCTCACTGTAGGTGAGGCCCAGGGCAGTGACAAGGACATAGGAGTGGTTGGCAGGATTCATTTCCTTCACATCGATGCCAAAGACCAGATGCATGCACTCGGAGGCTTTGATGATCTCAGGGAAGTGGTCTTGGTAATCTCTGATGACAACATTCAGCATTTCTGCTTCGGTGATTGGCTCCTTCATTTGATACTTGAGGAGCAGGAAATCAACCAAATCAGACATCTTCTCTTTCAGCTCCTCCTGCGGCATGGAAGCAGGGACTGCTTGGTCTTGGGAGGTGCATAGCCCCTCTTGTTCTTCATTGATGGATCCCTCATTGGAGTGGTGCTCTAGATTGGAGGCCAGACCAATGGGGGAGGAGGAGTCTCCCTGCGGACTCTGGGAGGACCCAGTATTGCAGTGGCAACCTCCTCCAGGTTTCCTGGGGTCACAATAGAGGAGGAGACAGCTGCCCCCTCCTCCTGACCCCTGGGAACCTGTGCACCCACCACACCCTCTGCCTCTGTTTGGGCCAGGAGGCCTTTCTTAAGCCTGCAGCCCTGACTTCTATGACGGTGACCGTGGCACCGAGGAATGATGGCTCTGGTCAGAAACAGCAATCAGGAGTGTGGGCAGCAGTAAGGCGATGGAGACCCACAGACCTGGGAAGAAAGGGAGCATGTCAGTGGCTTCAGTGAGAACAACACCCTGGGGGCTCTTACGAAATGCAACCTACAGGCCTTCTCTGTAGGTGATGCTGTGGGGACTTCCAGGGCTCCTCTCCTCCTGGTCAGCATGTCTCCTGAGTACATGAACATGAGAAAAAAAATGGCTCCTCAGCCGTAGCTGGACTGCAGATTGTAAGGCTCCAGAGCTGATAGTGGGTGGGTGTGGCCGGGCACTATTGGGTCCCCTCTGTCCTGGGGTGGGCAGAGCCTCTGGCACACATTCAGAGTGTGAACTTCACCTTGACTTCTGGCATGGCTTGGGCCTCCTCTGCTCCATTCCCTGAGGGCACTGCCTCAGACCAAGGTGAGAGGCCCTCATACTGCAGATACCTGTACAACCCTGTTACCCTAGTGCTTTCAGGAGGGTGGGCCAGGCTCTGTGAGGTCCCCACCATTCTGGGGTGGACACCCACCTCCCTGCTCACTCAGGGCCCTCACCTTTTGCATGGAGGGCCCTAGACCCCACCCCTCTGCTCACCTGAGAAACTCTCAGAAGAAGACCTCACATCCCTGATACGTACCAGAAGGCAGTGAGACCCTGAGGCCTTGCATCTCCCAGGGAAGACCGCAGGGCCTGGATCAGACTGTTCTGGGGTGCGGGTTCCCTCAACCCACCCTAAGGGTATTTACTTTTAATCCCGGCAGGGCCTTGACCCACCCCTGATGACTTGACATGGTCCATCTGAGCTCCGGCCAAGCTCTAACTCCTGAGGATGCCCCCACCCCCACTGCCGTGAGAGACAGCGTTTGCCATGTCTTGCTGCTCACACCTGTATGCTTGGGAAGCTGAAAACACAGAAGCCAGACTCTGTGGGGTCCCTTCTTTTCTGGGGTGGGTAAGTACTTTCAGTCCTCACTAATGGTACTTATCTTGACTTCTGACAAAACCTGGGACTCCTCCCTCAGCTGATGTGATGTTGCACTGCTCAGAACAAAGTCCTCTCTTCCCTGACATGCTCCCCAGATAGAAGTCTGGGGTCAGCACATGTGATCACCCATGCTTGCATCCTCCCAGGGACAATAACTGGCATAGGGGATGGATGGGCACTCTCTATCGGGGGTACCAGGTCCCCTCACTCATCCCCCTGTGTCTTCACCTTGTTGATGCCTAGCAGGCCTGGGACTCTTTCCTGTACCGACCTGGAGATGCAACCCTCATACCAAAGTTCTAACCACACTCAGCCCCTTCAGGCATTAGTGAGGGAGCACCAGCTCTGGCCACCCTGCCTGGAGCTTCCAGGTCTGACTGTGAGGACAGGGTGTTTCTGTGAGGCCTCCACTCTTCTGGAGTGGGGTGCCCCTAGTCCTCCCTCAAACCAAGGTGTTCACCTACCTCATGGCCATAAAGAAGTGTGGATGTACCACTGTGGCCACCCTGCCCAGGGTCTCTCAGGGATGAAAGCAGGGGCAAGGTTGGGGCCCCTCTGTCCTGGGATCCTGGGTCTTCGTCCACCTCTTGTCTCCCAGCAGGGTCTGGGTATCTCCGTCTGCTCACCTGAGGCCATGCTCACTATTCCAAGCCTCTATCCTCCCTTAGACCCAGAAGTGGCTCTCAAGACGCAGGTGCCAGCCACCCTGCATGGTGCCTACCAGGGCTGATTGCAAGGACAGGCATCTGTGGGGTTCCCCCCATCCTGAAGTCTAAGTCTCCCTCCCCTCCTTCTTATCTCTGTGTTCTTATCTTGGCTACCTAGTACAGCCTGCTTACCTTCCTCTCACAACAATGTCCTTACTTCTCTCTAACCTGAGGTGTCAGTCAGTGGCCCCCACACCCCAGGCCATCCCAGCGGTGACATTCAGGGTGGAAGGAGATGAGCGGTGGAAGACCTCAGTCCGCCCTCAGTGTCCTGACCTTGATGCCTGGCAGAGCCTGAACCACCCCCCCACACATACACCCCTCCCCCCACATGTCCTTGAGTCAGCCGCAGTTCACAGCAGGCTCCGACTCCCAGAGTCCCCTAAATACTAAGGGGGAGGGACTCAGCCTGACAGGTCTTTCCCAAGGTGGCCCAAGGCTGACAGCAGGGCAAAGCTGGATTATTTTGGGACACTTTACCTGAGGAGGTTGGAGCCCCTTCAGTCCACTCTTGTCATCTCACTTGACTCCTCAAAGAATCCAGGCTTTCTTGCCTCGGGCGATCTGAAGCCTCCCCGAGACCATGGGCCTCACCTCTGTCAGCCCCTCAGAAGCAAGTCAGTTGGCGTTACATCCGGGTCCCCTGCACCGGGGCTTTGGATTTATAGGCTAACAGCAGGAACAAGGATGGACTGTGGGGCCCCCTATTGGGATGTAGGGGGTCTCTCAGTCCTCCCTTAGGGCCCTGCCTTGTAATGGAGCTGAGACCGCCCTGGGTCCCACCATGTTCCTACTCCCAGAGTCCCCTAAATCCTAAGGGGCAGGGGACTCAGCCTGACAAGTCTGTCCCAGCGTGGTCCACTGCTGACAGCAGGAGCAAAGTTGGATTATTTTGGGGTCCCTCTACCTGGGATGGGGCCCCTGAGTCCACCCTTGTCATCTCACCTCACTCCGGACAGAGCCTGGGCCCTCTCTCCTCTGTCGACGTGAAACCTACCCCTCAGACCAACAGCTTCGCCTCTGTCAGCCCAACAGATGGACGTCGGTGGACGTCAGATCCCACCCTCCACCCCGGCTTCCCGGGCTGACAGCAGAAGTGGAGTTGGATTATTTGGGGACTGTCTACTAGACGGTGGGCCCTCTCAGTCCACTCTCGACATCTCACTTCACTCCTCACAGAGCCTGGGCCCTGTCCCATCCACCATCATGAAGCCTGCCCCTCAGACCAACCAACTGGCCTCTGTGAGCCCACCAGATGGACATAAGTGGAGGTCAGATCCCACCCTGCACTCTGGCTCCCTGGGCTGACAGCAGGGACAGAGCTGGATTATTTGGGGACCCTCTAGGTGGGGGCCCCCTCAATTGACCCTCTGCATCTCACCTCACTGCTAACAGATCCTGGGCACACAACCCTCTGCCGATCTGAAGCCTGACCCTCAGGCTAACCGCCTGGCCTCTGTCAGCCCCCCAGACGGATGTCAGTGGATGTCACAGCCAGCCCCCCACACCCAAGCTTCCCCGGGCTTCCCCAAGCTTCCCCAGGCTGACAGGAGAGGCAGAGCTGGATTATTTGGGGACCCTCTACCAGTGGAGGGTCCCCTCAGTCCCCTCCGCATCTCACCTTGTCTCCTCACGGAACCTGGCCCCTCTCCTAACAGTTGACCAGAAGTCTGGACCTCAGACCAAGGGCTTCACCTCTGTCAGCTCCCCAGATGCAAATTGGTGGACGTCACATCGAGCCCTGTACCGGGGATTCCCAGGGCTGACAGCAGGGACAAGAATTGAATGTGGGGCCCCGTAGGAGGATGTGGCAGAGCCCGGATCTCCTCCATCTACGGCCTTTAGTTGACCCTGGGTCACATCAACATATGACTCCCAGAGTCCCTTGTGTTCTAATGGGGAAGGCTCAACCTGACAAGTATGTCCCAGGGTGACCCTAATCCAAGGGAACCAGGCAATGCTTGGGCTTCAGGAAGCCAGCCTTTCTACAGTCACATGGGGAGCTTCAGACATGGGGCTAATGCCCCTCCCACCTGGATCTCTCTGTGGGGTGTCCAAAAATAAAGAGGGAATCTTAGACAGTCTGGTGGCAGCTGTGTTGTTTCTAAGTGTCCTACAGGATTTGTGTGTTTGTGTGTGTGTGTGTGTGTGTGCGTGCGCATGCACATGTGCGCATGCCTGTGTGATTGTGCACGTGAAAGTGTGTGGCCATATGTGAGTGTGTGCAGGTCTGGGTGGGTATAGGCATATACAGATAAAGGTGAGTGCCTCCCACGCATGTCTGCACATGTGTGTGATGGTGTGGGTCTGTGTGGTTATGTGAGTGTGAGAGGCTATATGCTTGTGCAGAAAGGAGGAAGAGACAACAAGCTGGGCCCACTGAGGCTGGCAGTCCTTAGGGCACCTTAGCACTTCCCTCTCTCCCCTCTGACTATTGCTTGCCCTGGAAGGCTGGAAGTGGCGAGTTCCAGACTCTAAGTCCAAGGTGGAACTTGGGGCCTGTTGCTGGAATCCAGCAGCCAACCACCATCCTGGGTTAGGCTACTAAAGTGTGTCCAGCACCTGAAAGAGCCACCACCACAGTCCATGCCTGCAACGATTCCAGGAAATGCCCTGGGGTCTTCATTACATCACCTGCCTGCCTGTGTCTACCACCAGCTACCACACGTTTGTCAGGGTTACAACGCAATGGGAGTAGAGGTTAGAGACAACACCCCGTCCGGTTTGCTGGCCCTCCCACCCCATCGTTTACAGCATACTTCTGTTCTCATTGTATTGTACAGGCCCTCCTGCCAGCCTGTGACTCCCAAGCATGTCCTCCCAGAACAAGGCAAGATGCTCTGCTCTTGTTGCTGATCCTAAGGACTGAGCATTTCCTACCTCAAGGCACTATATTACCACTCCTCAGGACTACATTCATGTCCTCTGGCTCCTCTGTCCAGGAGACAGCACAGATGGGAGAAGGGAGGGGACAAGGAGTGGATGGGGACCAGGAGACGCCAGTCCCTGGGACAGGGAATTGGAGAGAAACAGTCCATTAACCAGCACAGCCAAAGTGTGCCCCCCATGTGGGAACAGGCCAAAGGAATTCTGGTGCTTCTGGAAGAGCCACCAAGAGGGAATATATATGTTGTCAGGTGCATTTTGCTTCACATTCCTTCAAACCAGATTAACACAGGTGTGCACATGTGCACTCACACAAACACACACACATTCAGCATACACCCAAGCACACAGATACGTAAGCCACACTTGCAAGGGGATGCATCCACATGTACACATCCATACATTCTTGCACATACGCTTTCATGCATGGCAGTGTAGATTTACAGCAATAGGCACAGCAGTATACAGCATCTCAAAATGTTGTACATGCACCTAGACCTAGGTTCATACGGACGAACACATCCAGGTATACAAGGAAACAAAAACACAGAAGTATATTTAAAGTGAGGTGGGCAGAGAGGTGAGGGGCTGCAGGAGAGCCTTCTGAAGGAGAAAGGGGGGTACAGGTTGAGTGCTTAGTGACGCTCACTCCCTCATGGCCTCCATCAATGAGATGGAGCTGCTTGGCAAGCTGAGGTGCAGGCCAAGCATACTTCCGTTAGGGGCCCTGCTGGGTGGGCAGTGCCCATGTTCTCCATCTGCTCCCTTCCCTCTCCTTGGCTGACCACCAGCCAGTTCCTGCAGAGACACTCCCGGTGCCAGTACTGTAAAGTAAGGTTGGGGGCCTGGTAGAGAGGCAGACTCCATGCCAGAGCACCCTGTTTTGAGAAGGGGAGAAAAAAAAGGGGGATTCTTTGGTTTACAGAGTTAGGAGAAGGAAGAGCAAGTGAGGTGGCTCTACCACTCACTGTCTGCACACCCTCAAACACGGCACACCAGCTCCATTTGTTTTCCTTGCCACACTGGGAACAATGTGCTTTGCCTTTCCTGGTTCTCGGGGCTCCTGTGAGGGTCCGATGGTGTGGTGGGCCAGTGAGCTTGTTGACACTATGCACTAGACAATAGAAAGAATTAGTATATAGATTTACAATAGATGTTCATCTGCGAGTCTTTGTTAGACGGTGAACTCCCAAGTCTGAACTTTCGTAACCCTAGTGCTTATTCCCAAGTGCTTACTCTGAGATTCATGATCAACTCAGCAGCTGATAGCAAATGAATTCCCAACTCAGACAGATGTATCAAGTCCCTGGTGTCAGGCATTCTGAAGCAGAAATACAGGCAAGAGAAGTTCCCATTCCTCCAAAGGGGCCAGCTCAACAGTGTCATCTTCAACTTGGCCTTGCCCCCTGCCCCACCTCAAGCTCCCGTTGGGTGTGTTCTCTGTCACTTACCCTTACAGGTCTCTGTGCAGCCTCACCCACCTATGTTCCCCTCCCAACCCTGCACCACCACAGTGCATTCTAAATACTACAAAAAGAATGGGAAAAAGATACTTACAAATGCTTCCTGAGATTCCCATGGCCAGTTCCCTGAACTTCCAAGCCATTGTTAGCCCTTCCCCTGTACACCCCAGCCCAACCCAGCTTGACTTTTTCCTATAGAGCCCTAAGCAGAGGGGAGCAAGATCTGTAATCCCTGGGGGGGGGGGGGAAAGAAGAGGAAAAGTCATGAAAAAGAAAGTTTGACACCTCAGGGGGACAGAAAAAGCCCCAGAAACATTTGTGAGCAAGGCTTAGATCCCTACCCTGTTCGCAAACCTGGCTGCCCCCTGTCCTCTAAACATTCCCAGGGACCTTTCCATGCTTACTAGCTGTGAGACATCTTTGGAAAGGTTAGCGCCTTCTAGCAGGAAAGGAAATCAATGTGCTCTTTATCTCCAACTCCTCCTCAATCCCTTCCTTTCCAGCCAGAATACATGCTTTCCAATCACTGTCCACCTCGTGCTTATAAAGAGAGGTGTGGAACTGATCAGATTGCCTTGAAAGCTACAAAATAAAGTGAATGAAGGAGAGAGGGGAAAATAAAACCAAAAGAAACCATAAAGGAGCAGAGCACAGTGTCCCTGCCACTCTGGGGCCAGTGGGGGCCTAATAGATGTGGTGCAGCCAGTAAGCAATATTGAACAACCCAAGGGCCAGAGGGAAGAGGAACCGGAACCACTTGTCAACCTTAGGAATGTAGTCAGGTTTGAAGAGACTGACGGAGAACTCCTTGGCGAAGGTGCACCCAGGGCTCAGGGGGCTACTGTCTTCAGACTCTGAGATACTGTCCTTGTCTTGGCCACTGGCCATGACATGATCATCATCCAGCCTCCAGATACTATCAGCATCACACTCAGGCTGCTCCTCAAGGCCAAGGCAGCTGCTCTCAACATTGACGTCATTGTGTAAGCTATGGATCTCCTCCAGCTCACAGTTTGCTTCTTACACACACCCCTGGCCATGGCGAAGCACGGGCCACCCACTGGGGCCACGGCCATGGCTGTTGTCTGAGCTCTAGCTCCCATCAGAGTCTTCGGAGTCACGGGTCTCAGCACGACCATGGGGCTCAGCATGGTTGCGGATTTTGGTAGGAATGACACCGTCACTGTTCTGGAAAGCATTAAAGTGAACATCATAGCCAAGGCAGGCCTGCTCTGAGGTGGAGGGGAGATCGCTCAGGCTTTCTGCAGTGGCCAGAGGGGCCTGGCCTGAGATAGAAGTGAGTGGGCTGAGGCTTTCCGAGATGGCCAGCCAGGCCTGCTAAAAGATGAACATCAGAGAACCGAGGCTTTCCGGGTTTGCCAAGGGGGCCTGAGCCAGGGTGGTGGGAAGAAAGCTGACTCTGTCTTCCACAATAATCAGGTTATCCTTTGAGGAGATAATGGATAGGCTCATTAGTTTCCTGTGACCTAGGTGGCTATGCACGGGGGCAGGGAGAGGGGAGGGGCTTTCCTCATCAGCACTTGCATTGTTACTGTCGACCTCTTGACAGACGGAGCCATCTCCTCTCGGGGTCTCTGGTGTGCAGGCGGCTGAGGAACAGGACCAAGAGGCTGTCAGCATGCAAGGGAAGGCCATGGAGGCTGCCAAGCCATGTCTGCCTGGGGGCAGCTGCTCCCTCAGAAGCGCTGTGTGGTGGATGCAGGCCAGCTCAGGTAGGCAGGGCTGGGCTCTCTGCGAAGGAGGAGGGATGTTGTTGGACATTAATGTACCGTCTACAGCAAGAGCCTCAGCACTGCCTTGGGAGTCTGAAGTGCCAAAGAGGTGGGGTAGCCAGGCCAGCATCTCCAGCGTCTGTCTTCCTTTCACCCTCCCTCTGCCCATCTTCCCTTCCAGCTTCATTGTCTGCCCTGGGCGCATGCAAAGTGGACCGAATTTGGTTGAAAAGTCTTGCACACATTTAGCCTGACCGTGTACTTGCTTTGTGATCTTGGACAATGATCATGTGTCAAGGGGTGATGATAAATAGTCCTACTTTCTTGTTACCTGTTCACGTGTGTGTCTGCATGCACACACACATGCGTGTGCTGTGTGTCTCTGCATGTGAGGATTAAAGGAACTAAGAAATGCGGAAGGGTCAAACGCGCTAAGCCGGGGCTCAAGAGGTGCTCAGGAGAGCTGATTGTCAGTCAAAAAGTCAAACCTGCACGTTCCCCACCACCACTTCCTGGTACTGGTAGTGTGCAATGACTCTTCGTGGCCTCCTGCGTCGCCTATGGTGGCGCTGAGGTCCCCGGCTATAGAAAAGATAGTTGATGTAGACATACTCCAGCAGGGACAGGAACACGAAGCACAAGCACACGAGTATATACATGTCGATGGCCTTAATGTAGGAAATATGGGGGAGTTTATCCCGCAGATGAGAGTCGACGGTGGTCGGAATGGGCATCGAAGTGAGACCTACAAACAGAACAGCACCGGCTCAGTCTCCTCTGGTGGCTGAGATTCCTGGCAAGCCACCGGGCCCCTGGCCATCTCTGGAGTGAGGAGAGCCCTCAGTAAACACCTTCACCTCTCTGGGAGGGGGAGTACCTTTGCTGAAGTGCTCGCTTTGTTCCTCCTCCCGCATCTTGAAGCCCAGACTCTGCGTCAGTAGTCCACGACATCCCATCGCTCTTATGGTCAAGTGCCAAAACCCCACCCATGGCTGCTTCTCCGTGATTAACACCTGTGGTTCCCCGCTGCCCTGTGCCTGCCCCTTCCCATTTTGTCTTCCTTTAGTCCCCAGGATAATTTTGTGAGACCTAAACTATTATACAAATGCAAAGGTTTAGTCTTGAATGATCTCCTGAAGAAGGAGGCCAAGTCGTCTTCCCCAAAGACAGTGACAGAGAAAGCAGACCTGGATCTGGGGCCCGTTATAGGCTCCTTCCGGGCAGCTGCTCTTGAAGTCCTGCTGCCTGGTAAGGCGTTCTGATGCCTTGACTAAATCAAGCTTTATTGTGTTGTATTTCTGATCTAAATGTGCGACTTGTCCATTTACTTATGGGATTGATGAAATATGAATTCTGGTACTTTGGGCACAACATACCAGGATTGCAAGTCTAGTGTGTTTTTGACACCCATCTCCAATGTCAGTCTCTCCACCAGGGCTTGGCTGAGCACCTACACACACGCCTGCCAGAAATGCCCTTGCTTTCTTGTGTACGCAGTCACACACTGGACCAGGTACCACTCCCTTACACTCACCTTTTTTGTTCTGAGGAAGACAACCCATGCTCCTCCCTGGGACAGAGACACAACCCTACCAATTGTCACCCTGGCTGCAGAGGAATCATAGTTCATCCAAAAGAATATCCATGAGAGAATAGTGGTGAGGACCATAGGCCAGTAGACATGCACAAGGTAGCTATTGACTTCCCTCTGGACCTGGAACTTGAGTATCACGCACATGTAGGACCCTGGCAAGGAGACACACTGATGTCAGGGTCGCAGGGCCTGGGGGCTTTGCAGGGTGGAGAGACACACAATGGATGTGGTGGTGACTGATTGGCAGTTAAGCCTCTAATTCTCCATCCACGGGCATCCCGCCTAAGTAGTCCAGTGAGAATGGCATATCTCAGCAGGCCCACATGGCAGAGCAAGTTTGCTCTCTCTCATTTCTTTCTCACTTGCTCCGTGGTAGCTGATGTCTGGGAATGGGAGAAACAAGAGATAGCTCCAAGCTGTAAACAGATGGAGGCTGAGAGGCCATCCCTGAGAGGAGTATGAATCATTTATACCTGCAGAGCCTGGTCAACTGGGCCCAGGGATTCCACAGCACTTCAGTGCAAGCTGTTGTGGCTTTATCAAGGGGGCCTGGCAGGCATGCAGAACCAGTGGGAAATGGAAGGGAGGCAGCAGAGAGTGTAGGGGTCCCAAGCAGAGGCCACTGGGAGTTTATGGGAGTGCAAAGGGGACAAGGGACAGGAGAGAAGGAAGGGGTGGGACCCACCTGTGTAGAAATACACCTCCTCTCTAGTAATCATCCTCCCCAGGAAAGAGAACTGAGGGATTTGCAGCTTCTCAGACATGTGGATGGCACTCCCATTGTCTTCCCAGAATAGCATGATGTCTTCAACCATGTATCCATCTGTGAAAGGGAGAGAAACAGAGAGTCTCAGAAAACGGGCACAGGCAGGTTTCACACCAGAGCAGTCAGAAAACCAAAGGAAGGCTGGAACTTGCAATTTTGGTGGCTCCTTTATGCTTTGCTTAGCCTGAGCACTGGGGAAAGAGAACCCTAGCTTTTGAGTTTCTTATCCAGAAAGCAAAGCACAGCAAAGACACGCTACAAGTTCCTACCCACCAGCTTATGCACAATGTTCCAATAGTGGTTGCCACTTCCCAAAGGGAAGACTCACACCCTAAAGTCCATCTGCTCCCAGATGCCATATATACACCCCCATCAGTCAGTCAGTCAATCACCTATCATGGGTATTTATCACCTG
Organism: Eulemur mongoz; assembly: GCA_028534055.1. Lineage (NCBI taxonomy): Eukaryota > Metazoa > Chordata > Mammalia > Primates > Lemuridae > Eulemur > Eulemur mongoz. The sequence goes on from JAPYYL010000031.1 coordinate 2,833,176, forward strand.
TCTTTCTTTATCTCCATCACCTACGTGTGTAGGAGAGAGAGAGGGGAGAGGAGAAGGGAGTATAGAGGTGTGCTGTCCCTGTCACTGTCAGTTCCACCTTTGGTTTCCCAATTGCTACAGTCCCAGGTGGGAAGAGGGGCCATAGGAGGTGAACGTACAGCTTTCCACCTCCAGCTTGCAGGCCTGCTTGTCCAGAGGCAATTTGTGCAGATCCAGGGAACAAGCTGCTGTGCTGGTGAGTCTGTAAAGGAAAACAGAAAGGAAGGGCAACATGAGCCCAGCCCAGGCAAGCAACCACTCCTGAGAGAACTGCAGGGCTGTGGATAGAAGTGTGACCCAAGGACCGACTGACGTGTGGGCAGGAGGCGGGGCACTTGTGCGTGACAGAGATACGAGAGACCTGGCAGGACTTAAACGAGGAGCAGATGTGTGGCACATCAGAGAACCACAGGGTGTCAGCATGGGGAAGGCCTTTGAGAGAACTGAATGGGGAGACAGGTGGAGAATCGCGCTTGCTAAGGAAGCATGTGAGGGTCTGTGAGTTAGGAGTCCAAGGGAGGGTGGGCAAGATTTCAACTCAGGGAAAGGAGGAAGGGGCCACTCCAAACAAAAGGAACAGCAGAAATCAAGGAGCCTATGGGAATCTCTGAAAGTTCCACTTTGGCTACTGGGTAGAATGAGTGAGGGGGGCCAATGCAAGATGGGTCATGTGGCCCTTAGCATGTCCATAAGGACGAGTGTGTTCGTGTGGAAGTGGGAGTGAGTGTGGGAATGTATGGGTGTGTCTGTGGGTCAGCCTTTGCTCCATGTATTGGGCAACGGCCTTTGACTGAAAGCAATAAAATCAGATACATACATGAGACAGACACTGACTGTTCTGGCCTCAGAAATAGCTGCTAAGTCAGACAACAAGCTCGATTTCATTTCTCTATGATTGTACTTGTCCCTGAACCCAGATGGCACCCTACGAGCCATCCTTTGCCGTATATATTCTGAACTCTTTCTCCTAAGGCTCTGAGTACTCCTAAGCCTCTGCATATCCTTATGTGTGCAATATCCCTTTATTTCCTGTCTCCTCTTAGCAGACTCCTTATTCTACAAGATCCAGCTTACCTGTCACATGCTCTATGGAATCAATCTTTCTTACTTTCTCTCTCTCTCTCTCTCTCTCTCTTTCATAGAGATGAAGTTTCACTCTGTTGCCCCAGTCTGGTGTGCAGTGGCATGATCATATCTCACTGGACTTCAAAGTCCAAGGCTCAAGTGATCCTTTTGCCTCTGCCTCCTGAGTAGCTGGGACTACAGGTGTTCTCAGGTACATCCAGCTAATTTTTCTTATTTTTTGTAGAGACAGGGTCTTGTTATGTTTCCCAGGCTGGTCTTGAACTCCTGGCCTCAGGCGATCCTGCGGCCTCAGCCTCCCAAAGTGCTGGGATCACAGGTGTGGGCCATTGTGCCCAGCTCAGGGTGATCTTTAGGGACTCCTCTATGCTAGACCTACACTTCTCTCTGTGCTTCCCTCGCTCTTGTCCCTGTCTTCTTTGTCATAGCTGTTGTCCTGCTGAATTAGAGAGGTCGTCTACACCATTGACCTTGTGCTTCAACTCCGTATCCTCAGTATCCAGCATGTGGTGTGGACAGAGTTGGTACATTATGCACAGAAGTCTTGGAGCAGAGAGGTAGGATTTCTGTTTGAAAACACACCGACCATTTTGACTCACAAATGGTTGTGTGGGAGTGTATATTTGTTAAATTTTTCATCAGTCTTGACACCTAAGATCAGTGGAGTTTATTGCACATACACTACACCTCAACAAAACACCATTAACCTAAAAATCTTGTTTAAAAGAAAAAGGAAGAAAAATTCTCCCTAACTATCTGCCATTGCTTTGGCTTTCTAGGAGAGGAGCATGTTTGCTCTGGGATTGAAAGGAGAGTCAAAGAGAGCTGAAATCTTCCTCTATGAAAAGTCAACAGAATCTGGGACCTCCTGGTGCAGCCACTTTCCTACTAAAGGAAGGCTGTCCGCTTGATGGTGAAGTGTACGGTAACCCCACGTGGCTGCCATCTTGGTTAGTGATGCTTTTCAAAGGCCATTCATAGCTTGTCTTTTGTTTGGTCTTTAAGACAGTAAGTGTTGATATGGCACCAGAGTCTTTCTTTCAAGACACCCAGCCAGAGCGGTCGTCTCAGCTTGGGGCAGGGGTGCAAGCCACAGGGAAGCTTTGAGAAACTGGAATGTGAGGCAGAAATGTGCTGGTGATGAGCCTGGGGTCCAAAGACCTGTCCAGGAAGTTCCTCAACCCTCAGGGGAGCACAGGGATGGGTGTGCCCAGGAAAGGGCTCCCAGTGCTGTGAAAAGGGTGAGCTGGGGGGCCATCCCTCCCAGGCCAGCCAAGTTGTAAATGTGGGCCTAGGGCTGAGACAAAGCTGAGCTCAAATTCTGGCATGGCCACCTCGTAGCTTTTGTGACCCTGAGTGAGACAGTTAACCCCTGAGAGTCCTGCATCCCTCTTTTGTGAAATAGTCCTAGTCCTTACCTGGCAGATGTGGGAGGAAGAAGGCAGCCTGTGATAGTCTTCTCCGGCTGCTGTAACAAAGCTCTGCAGACCGGATTTCTTGAACTGCAGATGTTTATCACCTCCCAGCATTTCTACTCAGTGACAACAAAGCATTAACTCATGGGTGCGGAGCCCTTGTAAGTAGGGGACCTTTGTGTCTGCCTAGGCTGCACATCTGTGCCACTGACCTTGGTTCTAATCTTTGGCCTGCACTTTTTTTTTAATTTTTTATTTTATGAGACAGTCTCACTCTCTTGCCTGGGCTAGAGTGCCGTGGTGTCAGCCTAGCTCACAGCAAACTCAAACTGCTGGGCTCAAGCGACCCTCCTGTCATGCCACATGCCCAGCTAATTTTATATTTCTTACCTACAATCCTTCCAAGGTAATGTGGCTATATTGTCTCTGGAAATGTGAAACATTCCACTTTTGTCTACAGATTGTTTTGAAGCACCTTAGAGACCATCCCCTTTTTGGCTACTACCATGGAACTTTTCCATCCACCTCCTTTTCTCAGGGTTCACATAAGATTTCCTTGGTTTTCTGTTTTCCAATCTGAAATCACTGCTTTTGGACTGTCAAGACTTCAGTGAATAAATTTGTTCCACTAGGTATTCTAGTTTTGTTTCAAATGTGGGATCATGTTCATCTCATTAGGTGAAGTGCACAGGCTTGTGCTTATACAGTGAAGGGGGTGACAAGACAGATATTTTGGTGCTGGAAGTTGTGCTGTGTGTCTGCACGCAGGAAACTACAACCTGAGACTGATGAGATCATGCTTGGGGAACATTGTACTTGAGGTTCTTTCTAGAGTGACAAGGGAAAGGAAGACCTCCACATTGAAAGGCAAAAGTAAAACTATCTTTATTCACAGAAAACATGCAGAAAATTCTACCAACCTAATTAAGTGCTTCTAGAACTAATAATTCGGTTTAGCAAGGTTGCAGAATACAAAATCAATATTAAAATCAATTGTATTTTTCTAATTATAGCAATGAATATTTGGAAACTGCAACAAACAGCAGTGCAATTTAAATTGTCCTTGGAAAATATGAAATACTTAGGGATAAATGGAACAAAATTTGTATAATAGAAGATCTGTGTACTGAAAACTACAAAACTTGAAGGGATAAATTAATAAAGACCAAAACATATGGAGATAGATATCTTGTTCAAGGGTTTGAAGACTCAATTTTGTTAACATGTCAGTTCTTCCCAAATTCATTTATGGGTTTCATGCCATCCAACCCAAAATCCAGAAGACTTTTAAAATAGAGATTGGCAGCCACATAGCTAAGAGAATCCTGCAAATCTGGATTTAGAAGTGCCGGAGTAAGGTGTTAATAAAAATGAAAAGTTTAAACTTTGGTTTATTACTGTTTAATAATTCTTTGTAAGGACTCAACTTCTGCCTGCAAGAAGATGGAGATGAATTTTCCCCTATTCCTCCAGCTAAGTACAAACAAACAGGCTGGACATTGTACATAAAACAAGCATAAGAAGACTCTGAGTAGTAGAAAGAAGAAAGCAAACTGTCTAGTGACCTTAGGACACAAGGAATGACACGGAATTGAGTTCCCTGGGTTTTCTCTTTGCCTCTTATGTGCCAAACTTGGAGATAAAGAAGGAGCAACTTGGAAATGCCAATAGACACATACAAAAATGCCCCAACAAAAGCTTGCTGTTTCTAGCCAAAGGACCAGAAAAGGGGAAACCTGGTAAGGCAGAAAACTTTTCGACAATAACTGCTCTCCTCTGGCCAAACAATAGAAGCAGCTGTGGCTCCATCCCAAACAGCCAGCAAAGACCAAGAGGCTCCACGTGGGAGCAGCAATGAGACAGTCCTACCTTTCGCAGCCAAGGAGATATTCAGGGGAGATCTAGCAGGGAGTAGGAACTCCCACTAATGCCCAGCTGTAACAAAGAGAATCCTTTTGGGTGTCAACAGAGGCCAAGTGAGAAACCTAGCTTCCACTCCCATGTGGCAGTAATGAAGAAGTGGGCCCCTTCCCCTGCTTAAGCAATGTCAGAGGAAGTTAGTTAAAACAGAAGGTTTGAATAAGATCCAAACCCATGGCACAATACTAAAATGCTATATATATATATATATATATATGACTCATCATGCCAAGAACCAGGAAAATCTCAACTTGAATGAGAACAGTCAATGATGAGGACATGGATATTAGAATTATTTGAAAGTATTAGAAAGAAACCATCACGAGAATGCCTCAGGCTGGGCTCAGTGGCTGACACCTGTAATCCTAGCTCTCTGGGAGGCTGAGGGGGGTGATTGCTTGAGGTCAAGAGTTTGAGAACAGCCTGAGCAAGAACAAGACCCTGTCTCTATGAAAATAGAAAAATTAGCTAGGCACCATGCAAACCCCTGTAGTCCCAGCTATTTTGTAGACTGAGGCAGAAGGATTGCTTCAGCCCAGGAGTTTGAAGCTGCTGTGAGCTACAATGATGTGACTGCACTCTAGTTGGGGTGACAGAGTGAGACTCTGTCTCATAAAAAAAATGTATGCCTCAATAAGGAATTGTAAACACATTCAAAGCAGATGAAAACAGAAGTCTCAGCAAAGAGATAGGATATAAGAAAAGAACCAAATGGAAAGTTTAGAACTGAAAAATATATACAATAACTGAAATAAAAACCTTAATTGATGTGTCCAACAGCAGAATGGACAGAATAGAGGAGACAATCAGTGAACTGCAGATAGAGCAATGGAAAATTTCCAATCTGAATGTCAGAGAAAAAAGATAGATAGAAAAAAGTAGGAAAAGCCTGAGGGACAATAGGGCTATAACAAAAGATCTGATATTTCTGTTATCAGAATCCCAGAAGGAGAGCAAAAGAGACTGGGATTGAAAATGTATAAAAATAGATTCCTAAAAATCTCCCAAATTGGGCAACATTCATAAAATTATATAGCACACATATTAAAGAAACCAAGTGAATCCCAAACAGGATAAACCCAAATAAATCCATACCATGATATGTCATAATCAGAATGTCAGAAAACTAAAGACAAAGATAAATTTTTGATATCAGTGAAAGAGAAATGACACCTATCTAAAGGGAATAAGATTTCAAATGACAGGGGAATTCCTATCAGAAAACATGAAGGCCAGAAAAGTGGCACAATAGTTTTCAAGTGCAGAAAATTGTCTAACTGTACCAACAAAAAAACAAAGGAAGAGTGGATTTAAAAGAAATGACCCAGCTATATGGTGCCTGTATGAAACTCACTTAAATACAGTGATGAAAATAGACTGAAAGTACACATGAATGTTCCTGGCTCCTTTATTATTTTTTTATTTTTATTTTTATTTTATTTTTTGTTCAGCTCATTATGGGGGTACAAAAGTTCAGGTTATTTATATTGCGCATGCCTCCCCATCCCCCAGAGTCTGAGCTCCAAGTGCGTCCAATCCCTAGACAGTGCACATCGCACTCATCATGTAGGTATGCACCCACCCCCTCCCCCACCCTCATGCCCCCAGTCAGAACTTCAAGCGTGTCCATTCCCCAGGCAGTGAGCATCGCATTCATCAAGTAGATATACACCCATCCCTTCACCCCAGCCCCGACCTCTGTCCGATACCCAATTGATATTATTCCCAAATGTACACTTAGGGAAACCAGTTTGCTGGTGAGTACATGTGTTACTTACTTTTCCATTCTTGGGATACTTCACTTAATAGAATGGGTTACAACTCTCTCCAGGAGAATCAAAGAGATGTCATATTGCCATTATTTCTAATAGCTGAGTAATACTCCATGGTATACATATACTACATTTTGCTAATGCATTCATGAATTGATGGGCATTTGGGTTGTTTCCACATCTTTGCGATTGTGAATTGTGCTGCTATAAACATTCCGGTGCAGGTGTCTTTTATATAGAATGACTTTTGTTCTTCTGGGTAGTTGCCCAATAAGATCTAATGGTAGGTCTACTGGATCTAATGGTAGGTCTACTTGAATCTGCTTAAGGTATCTCCACATTGCTTTCCACAGGGGCTGCACTAGTTTACAGTCTCACCAGCAGTGTATGAGTGTACCTTTCTCTCCTCATCCACACCAACATGTATTATTTTGGGACTTTTTGATAAAGGCCATTCTCACTGGAGTTAAGTGATATCTCATTGTGGTTTTGATTTGCATTTCTCTGATGATTAGAGATGTTGAAGACTTTTTCATATGTTTGTTAGCCATTTTTATATCTTCTTTTGAAAAATTTCTATTCATGTCCTTTGCCCACTTTTTAATAGGGTTGTTCGATTTTTTCTAACTGATTTTCCTGAGTTCTAAATAGATTCTTGTTATCAGTCCTTTATCTGGTGTGTAGTCTGCGAAAATTTTTTCCCATTCTGTAGGTTGTCTGTTTACTCTCGTGACTGTTTCTTTGGCTGATCAGGTCCCATTTATTTATTTTTGTTGTTGCTGTGATTGTCTTAGGGGTCTTCATAAATTCTTTGCCTAAGCCAATGTGTGTACGACTCTTTCCTATGTTTTCTTCTAGAATTCTAATAGTTTCCAACCTAAGGTTTAAGTCTGTTATCCACCATGATTTGATTATTGTGAGAGGTGAAAGCTGTGGGTCCTGTTTTAGTCTTCTACATGTGGCTATCCAGTTTTCCCAACACCATTTATTAAATAACGAATATTTTAATAGTCAAAAATTGGAAACAACAAAAATGTCCTTCAATAAATGAATGGTTAAATGTCCTGTGGCACATACTGCTCCACAATGTAAACGAGCAAACTATTGAAACATGAAACAGCTTATATGGACCTCAAGGCCATTATGTTGAGTGAAAAAATCCAATATCAAAATCCAGTTTCATACTGAGTATTATATATCACATAGATTAATAGGATTCTTGAAATAACGATATAAATATGAGAACAGATAATTGGTTTCCAAGGGTTAGGAATTGTGGGGGGAGAAAAGTGAGTGCAATTATAAAGGAGTAGTGCTAGGGAAGTCTTTGTAGGTGGAATAGTGCTGTATGCTGTCTTGATCTGTATCTTGAGGGTGCACAAATCTATACTTCTGATAAATTGAAACATTGTATCAATGTCAATTTCCTGGTTTTAAAGTGGTACTATAGCAACCGGTGGATAAAAACGGATGAAGTGGACTTAGGACCTTTCTACTATGTTTGTATCTTCCTTGAATCTATAATTATTTCAACATAAAACGTTTTTAAAAAGTGAATACAGGCTGCAATTTTGGTTAACATATTTAAAAAGATACTCTGAATAATCTGCGTTATGAAAATAACTAAAGTGCTGATAAATCAGTCAAATCTTGTTAAACGCATCACTCTTTGGCATTAAAGTGTGGAATTCACGGGAACCATGGATGAAACAATAGGGGAAATCCTGGGATGTGAGGGAGTATCAAATTCATCTTTCACCCTTTTCATTTCTGGACTGTCTTGGAAGCATTTAGCTTCTAGTGTATGTGTACATGAAGTACAGAGTACAAGAAACGAATCCTAGAGCCTTCCCAAGGTGCGGAGTCTTCTGGGAGAGCAATAGGAGGTCTAATAGAAGATCACCTGCTTAAGAACTTGTTACAATATCAGATAGATGGGACAGCCGAGGAATTTGCTTGTCATGGCCTTGTTTTGGGTAGAGGAAAAAAATAACACCCTGAAAAATTACGAATTTTATAAATTATTTATTTTACAAGACTCTGGTTTCCCAAGTAAATTAAAACTCTACAAATCAAAGATGAAAGGACAGATATGCCAATTACAAAATGGGCAGAAGGTTGGAATAGACATTTCTCCAAAGAAGATTCATGAATTACCAATAAGTGCAATAGAAGCAGCTCAATCTTGTTAGTCATTACGGAAATACAAATAATGGTTATGTCACCCACAGTGACATACAAATTTACATCCGTTAGGATGGCTAGAAGCTTAAAGACAGCTAATAATGAGAGTTGGTGGGGATGCAGAGAATTTGGAACCATTGTATGTGGCTGGTGGGATTGTAAAATGGTGCAGCCATTTTGGAAAAGAGTTTGGCAGTTGTTCAGAAAGGTAAACACTGGTTCACCCAGCAATTCTACTCCTACACCCAAAAGAAATGAAAACATATGTCCATCCAAAACCTTTAAAGAAATGTTTATGGCAGCACCACTCACATATCCAAAAGGTAGAAACAACCTAAATGTCCCTCAAAAGAGGACAAGATCATCTCAAAGTGGTGTATCCATACATTACATTCAAATAATATACTGTAACCTTAACCTTAACTCTAACCCTAAAAAGGGTTATTAGACTCTAAACCAATAACTCTAAAAAGAATGACTCTAAAAAGAATGAAGTTTTGATACCTGCTATAACATGAATGAAGCTTGAACACATCATGCTAAGTAAAGAAGCCATTCACAAAAGACCACATATTGTGTGGTTCTATTTATACAAAAGACTCAGAATAGGAAAACTCTTGGAGATAGAAAGTAGACTTGTGATTGCCTAGGGCTGGGGGTGTGAGGTTGGAAGGAAACGGACAGTGAACTTGAATGGGTACAGGGTTTCTTATTGGGGTGATGGAAATGTTCTAAAATTGACTGAGGTGATGGTTGCATACTTCTGTCAACATCCTAAAAGCCACTGAATTGTACACTTTACATTGGTGGTTTTTATGTATTTGAATTATATATCAATAAAGCTATTTTTATTTTTTATTTAGTTTTGAATTTATTTTTACAAATTTAATTTAATTAATTTATTTTTTTATTTCAGCATATTTCGGGGATACAAATGTTTAGGTTACATACAGTGCCTTTGCACCACCCGAGTCAGAGGTTCAAGCATGTCCATCCTCCAGACAGTGCATACTGCACCCATCAGGTGTGAACATACCCATCCCCTCCTACCCCCGCCCACCTGCCCGACGTTAGTACTATATGTGCACTTAGGTGTTGATCAGTTAATACCAATTTGATGATGAGTACATATGGTGCTTGTTTATCCATTCTTGGGATACTTCACTTAGTAGAATGGGATTCAGCTGCATCCAAGATAATATAAGAGGCTCACCATTGTTTATTGTGGCCAAGTAGAAATCGATGGTATACATATACCACATTTTATTAATCCACTCATGTATTGATGGGCATTTGGGTTGTTTCCACATCTTTGTGATTGTGAATTGTGCTTCTGTAAACATTCAAGGGCAGATGTCTTTTTATAGAAAGTCTTTTGTTGCTTTGGGTAGACGCCGAGTAATGGGATCGCTGGGTCAAATGGTAGTTCCACCTGTAGCACTTTGAGGTCTCTCCATATTACTTTCCACAGAGGTCGTACTAGTTTGCAGTCCCACCAGCAGTGTAGAAGTGTTCCTATCTCTCTGTATCCATGTCAATATTTACTGTTTTGGGACTTTCTGATAAAGAACATTCTCACTGGAGATAAGTGATATCTCACTGTGGCTTTAATGTACATTTCCCTGATGATTAGAGATGTTGAGCATTTTTTCATGTTTGTTGCCCATTAATCTGTTTTGTTTTGAAAAGTTTCTGTTCATGTTCTTTGCCTACTTTTTAATAAGGATGTTTTCTTTTTTCTTGCTGATTTTCCTGAGTTCTACATAGGTTCTAGTCATGAGCCCTTTATCAGATGAGTAGCATGCAAATATTTTGTCCCACACAAACCTGTTTTTAAAAAGCAATCCCAAGCATAATATGAGCAATATGATATCATTTCTATAAATTGATGGACGGCTGGAGTATTAGAAACCTTTTGTCAGGAGAGCTGACATTCATATTTCCTGAGTCTATGCCAATTTTTCATCCACGTTCTTACTTCCTTCTCCTTTTCCTTCCCTTCTTTTCCATCTTTTCAAAATCAGGCCCTTTCTTGTCACTTATTTTTTTCATGATTCTTTTATTCGAAAATATTTCTCTTCTCTTCCTTTCCTGCCTGCCTCCCATCCCCTGTCCCTTCCTCCTTTCCTTTCCACCTTTTTTCAAAAGCAGGGTTAATATTTTCTCAGAGAATGATTACAAGCTGGTTTTCTATAAACGATTGTAATCAGCCTCAGATTTTCCCTTCAATCCACCATAATTCCTCACAGTGTCAGACTCATCTTCTGGTGGTTGTTTGGAAGAATGTAGATCTGTGAGAGAGTAGAGGAAGTTTCTCACACAGTAACGGGGGTGAAAATGGGCAGTTGTCATTCCATGCAGGTCTGAGGCCCTGGCTATGCACCTTCGAGCTGAGAGTCTTAATTTCTTAAACTTCTCCTTTCCTTGTCTCCTCAGAGTTGCTGAGTATCTTTATATTCAAAATGGGCAGCATGTATTTAAATCATGCTCTCTGGTGCTTGGACCAAGGACCTATTTTTTTTTTCCTTAATGGTCTAATTGAATTTGCAGCCATTGTTTCTGATTATTTTGAGAGTGACTCAAGTCTAGCTGTTGGAATGAAGGACAGAAGAGGCCTCTGGAACAAGCAATGTGAGTCGAGAGAGTGGAGAAACTCATTCATTAATGCCGAAATCATGTAGCTAGTCCCAGGGAGGTAAATGAGGCCTTAGGTAGGGATATTTGCTCTGCAGGATGATATTGCCCCTAAAGTAGCCTTTTATGCAGCGTGTGGGGGATATGGTCTCTTTGGGGAACCAGATTGGGCTGGATGTCTAGTTCTGACTTTCCTGCTGTCTCTCTGCTTGACTGAGATCCTCATTTTCCTTTCACAGCACCTCCAGAACACTGACAAGTCAGATTCCTGTATTTGAAACAAAATCATAGCAGAGACTAACAATTCCATGAACTCTGTCTTCTAGACAAAGAGATTGCTTCTGCTTTCTTTCTTTCCTCAATGCTTCTATATAGCTGATCTCTTTCTGCAGTGTTGATAGATGGCCTAGCAATCTGTTCTACTCTTCTCTCCTTTCCTCTCTTCCCACATTTTTCTTTCCACTATTTTGCCTGAAGCCTGACCAGAGTGAAGGCTATGGCTACAGTGGGTCCATGATGGGTTGAAGTAGAATTCTCCAGAGGTCCTATCTCCCTCCACCTTTACCAGTTTTCTTGGGCACTACTCAGAGTTCACCACACAGTAGGCACTGGGTGCAACTGTCTTTACTCTCCTCTCTGGTGTGAAGAACATATAAAGATTCTAGTCTCTACCTCCTGGAGACTAAGGTTTCAGGCTGGCTGGCCAGCTCATGGCCTTTTCAATGGGTGATGCACTTGGTATTTGGAAGAACCTGTGGCAATGTGGGTACTGATTTGGAAAGGCATGTGGCACACTTTCTCTTTGACACCCTGTGGGCCTTTTCATATCCAGCAGCCTGGGAGGGAGCAAGGGAAAACCCTAAAAAACTGTAGTTCAGAAAGGTTACAGGTTGTAAGGTCAGCACAGAAAAATTAATTCTACTTATATATAGCTGTAACAAAAAATTAGAAATAAATCCTAAAAGAATTTGTCACCACTAGACTTGGCCTATAAGAAATGCTTAAAAGTACTCTATATGTTGAACAAAACAATCGACACCCAACAGTGTGGAAACAACCAAAAGTAAAAACTTACAGCTCTTGCAAAACAGTAATACAAGGGAGAAAACAAAGCAACTAGGTAGCAATCAACATGATGACTCATGTAATGCCTAACATATCACTATTAACATTGAATGTAAATGGTCTGAATGCCCCACATAAAAGACACAGATTGCCAGAATAGATTAAAAAAAAACACAACCCAAATATACTGTGTCTTCAAGAAGCTCCTTTTACTCGTAAAGATTTTCATAGACTGAAGGTAATGGGGTGCATAAAAATGTTCCACACAAATGGAAACCCATAGCAAGCAGAAGTAGCTATTCTTATATCAGTTGAAATAGACTTTAAATCACCAACAGTAAAAAAGAAAAGACAAAAATGGTCATTTTACAATGATAAAGGGATCAATTCAACAAGAAGATATAACAATTATAAACATATATGCACCTAAAGCAGCAGCTCTCAGAGTCATTAAACAAATACCACTAGACTTAAGGAAAGAAACAAACAGCAACATCATAGTATCCAGGGACTTCTACACTCCACTGACAGAACTGGGCAGATCATTGGACCTAAGATATTTACAGAATATTCTACCCCCAAACTACAGAATATACATTCCTCTTATCAGCACATGGAACATTATCCAAGATAGATCATATGTTAGAGCACACAGCAAGTCTCAGGAAATTTAAAAATATTAAATTCCTACCATGTATCTTCTCAGACCACAGTGGAATGAAATTAGAAATCAACTCCAAGAGGAACTCTCGAAACTATACAAATACATGGAGATTTAGAAACCTGCTGCTGAAGGATCTTTGGGTCAATGACAAAATAAAGATGGAAATCAGAACCTTTTTTGAAATGAATGACAAAAATGACACAAGCTACCAAAATCTCTGGGGCACAGGAAAAGCAGTGCTGAGTGGAAAGTTCACAGCACTAAAGGCCGACAAGAAAAAGACATAAAGATCACACATTAACAACCTAATGTCACACCTCAAGGAACTAGAAAAAGGAGAAGAAACCAAATCCAAAGCTAGCAGAAGAAATGAAATAAAGATCAAAGCAGAACTAAACAAAATTGAAACAAGGAAACTGCCAGAGGATCAATGAAATGAAAACTTGGTTCTTTGAAAAGATAAACAAAAGAAATAGGCCACTAGTTAGCATAAGGAAGAAAAGAAGAGAAAGAGTTCAAATAAGCTTCATCAGAAATGAAAAGAATACATTACAATTCTTATCACAGAAATAAAAAATGCCATCCAAGACTACTAGGAAAACCTCTACACACACAAACTAGAAAATGTAGAGGAAATGGATACAGTTTTGGAAACCCACACTTCCCAGGCCTGAATCAGGAAGAAATAGAAATCCTTACCTGACCAATAGCAAGCAATGAAATTGAAAGAGTAATAAAAAAATCTGCCAATACCAAAAAGCCTGGAACCACACAGATTCAAAGTTCTACAAAGAAGAACTGGTACCTATTGTACTGAAACTATTTCATAACATTGAGAAGAAGGGAATCCTTCTTAACTCTTTCTACGAGGCCAGCATCACCCTGACACCAAAGCCAGGAAAAGAAGCAACAACAATAAAAGAAAACTAAAGACCAATATTTCACAGGAATATAGACGCAAAAATTCTGAACAAAATACTTGCAAAGCAAATGCAATGGCACGTCAAAATGATAGATGAAAACATAGGGGAAAAACTCCTTGACATTGGTTTTGGCAATGGCTTTATGCCTATGACTCCAAAGGCACAGACAACAAAAGCAAAAACAAACAAGTGGAGCTATATCAAACTAAACTTTTTGCACAGCAAGGGAAAAAATCAATGACATGAAAAGGCAACTTACAGAATGGGAGAAAATACTTCCAAACCATGTATCTGATAGGAGGTTTATATTCAAAACCTATAAGCAACCCATACAACTCAGTGGGAAAGAAAAAAACAGAAACAACTTAAAAGTAGGCAAAGGATCTGCATAGAGGTTTCTCTGAAGAAGACATACAAATGACCAACAGGTATATAAAAAAGTGCTGAGCATCAACAATCATTAGGGAAATGAAAAATCAAAACCACAGTGAAATACTGCCTCACACTTGTTAGGATGGCTACTGTCCAAAGTGAAATGATAACAAGCATTGTTGAGTATATGGAGAACAGGAAACCCTTGTAAACTGTTGCTAGGAATGTGAATTGGCACAGCCGTCATGGAAAATAGCATGAAAATCCCTCAAAACAATAAAAGTAGATCTATCCTCTGATCCAGCAATCTCAGTTCTGGTTCTATATCCAAAGGAATTGAAATCAGGATCTCAGAGAGACATTTGCACTCCCATGTTCATTGCAGTGTTATTGAAAATAGTCAACAAATGGAGACAACCTAAGTTTCATCAATAAATGAATGGATAAAGAAAATGTGAGTGTTATCCAGTTATAAAAAAAGAAAAAAATCCTGCCATTTGCGACAACATGGATGAACCTGGAGGGCACTATGCTAAGAGAAATAAGCCACACCCAGAAAGACAGATACTGCATGATCTCACTTATATGTAGAATATATGACAAACCCACAGCCAACATCATTCTGAATGGGGAAAAATTGAAAGCACTCCCACTTAGAACTGGAACCAGACAGGGCTGTCCACTGTCCCCATTACTTTTCAACATAGTATTGGAAGTCTTTGCGAGAGCTATCAGGCAAGAGAGCAAAGTCAAGGGAGTCCAAATAGGGAAGGAAGAGATCAAACTCTCACTTTTTGCTGATGATATGATGCTATATTTGGAAAAACCCCAGGATTCCACCATGAGACTCCTGGAATTGATTAACGAATATAGCAAAGTCTAAGGCTACAAAATTAATATACACAA
>JAPYYL010000031.1:2848652-2921325 GCA_028534055.1 Eulemur mongoz
AATGAAAAGGACAACAAAGAAACTATAAGGGAAATTAATAAAACAAAAAGTTGGTTCTTTGAAAAGATAAACAAAATAGACACACCTCTGGCTAGACTAACCAAGAGCACAAAAGTAAAATCTCTAATAACCTCCATTAGGAACATGAAAGGAGAAATCACAACAAATGCTACAGAGATACAAGATATCATCTATGAATTCTGCAACCATCTTTATTCACACAAACTGGAGAATGCGGAGGAAATGGACAAATTTTTAGAAACACATGGTCTTCCCAGGCTCAACCAGGAAGAAATAGAGTACCTGAACAGACCAATATCAAGAACTGAAATTGAAACAGCGATAAAATACCTTCCCAAAAACAAAAGACCTGGTCCAGATGGGTTCACACCTAAATTTTATGATACATACAAAGAAGAACTGGAGCCCATCCTACATAAACTATTCTCCAATATTGAGAAGGATGGAGTTCTCCCCAACACCTTCTACCAAGCCAATATAACATTGATGCCAAAACCAGGAAAGGACACAACAAAAATAGAGAACTACAGACCAATTTCTCTCATGAATATAGATGCAAAAATTTTCAATAAAATACTAGCAAATCGAATCCAAGTACTTATCAAAAAAATAATCCACCACGACCAAGTGGGCTTCATCCCAGAGATGCAGGGGTGGTTCAACATACGGAAATCTATAAATGTAATTCGCCACATAAATAGAAGCAAAAACAAAAACCATATGATCTTCTCATTAGATGCAGAAAAAGCATTTGACATAATTCAACACCCTTTTATGACAAAAACGCTTAACAAAATAGGCATAGATGGAACCTACATAAAAATGATACGAGTCATATATGACAAACCCAGAGCCAACATCATTCTGAATGGGGAAAGATGAAAGCACTCCCACTTAGAACTGGAACCAGACAGGGCTGTCCACTGTCCCCATTACTTTTCAACATAGTATTGGAAGTCCTTGCAAGAGCTATCAGGCAAGAAAGCAAAATCAATGGAGTCCAAACAGGGAAGGAAGAGATCAAACTCTCACTTTTTGCTGATGATATGATGTTATATCTGCAAAACCCCCAGCATTCAACCGTGAGACTCCTGGAATTGATTAACGAATATAGCAAAGTCTAAGGCTACAAAATTAATATACACAAATCAGAGGCAGTTATATATGCCAATAACAGTCAATCAGAAAATCAAATTAAAGACTCAATACCCTTCAAAATAGCAATAAAGAAAATAAAATATCTAGATATATATCTAATGAAAGAGGTAAAGGACCTCTATAAGGAAAACTATGAAACACTGAGTAAAGGAATAGCAGAACTTGCAAATAGATGGAAAACTATACCATCCTCGTGGATCGGAAGAATCAACATTGTTAAAATGTCTATACATTTTTAAAATGTCTGCCCAAAGTTATCGACAGATTCAATGCAATCCCTATTAAATTACCAACATCATTCTTCACAGACGTAGAGAAAATAATTATACACTTTGTATTGAATCAGAAAAGACCCCGTACAGCAAAAGCAATTTTAAGCAACAAAAACAAAATAGGAGGTATTAATTTGCCAGATTTCAAACTATACTATAAGGTTGTGGTTCTTAAAACTGCCTGGTATTTGCACAAGTGCAGGGACACAGACCAGTGGAACAGAACAGAACAAAATATAAAACCATCCTCATATAGCCATCTAATCTTTGACAAAGCAGACAAAAACATACTCTGGGGAAAAGATTCCTTATTCAATAAATGGTGCTGGGAAAACTGGATAGCTACATGTAGAAGACTAAAACAGGGCACACAGCTCTCACCTCTCACAAAAATCAAATCATGTTGGATAACAGACTTAAACCTTAGGTCAGAAACTATTAGAATTCTAGAAGACAATGTAGGAAAGACTCTTACAGACATTGGTCTAGGCAAATTATTTATGAGGAAGATCCCTAGGGCAATCACAGCAAAAAGAAAAATAAATGAATGGGACTTGATCAAATTAAAAAGCTTCTGCACAGCCAAAGAAACAGTCACGAGAGTATACAGACAACCTACAGAATAGGAAAAAAATTTCGCCTACTACACACCAGATAAAGGTCTGATAACAAGAATCTCTTTAGAACTCAGAAAAATCAGTAAGAAAAAATCGAACAACCCTATCAAAAAACGAGCAAAGGACATGAATAGAAATTTTTCAAAAGAAGATATAAATATGGCTAACAAACATATGAAAAAGTGTTCAACATCTCTAATCATCAAGGAAATGCAAATCAAAACCACAATGAGATATCACGTAACTCCAGTGAGAATGGCCTTTATCAAAAAGTCCCAAAACTAAACATGTTGGCATGGATGTGGAGAGACAGGTACACTCATACACTGCTGGTGGGACTGTAAACTAGTGCAACCCCTGTGGAAAGCAATATGGAGATACCTTAAACAGATTCAAGTAGACCTACCATTAGCTCCAGCAATCCCATTATTGGGCGTCTACCCAGAAAAACAAAAGTTATTCTATAAAAAAGACACCTGCACCCAAATGTTTATAGCAGCACAATTCACAATCGCAAAGATGTGGAAACAACCCAAATGCCCATAAATTCATGAATGGATTAGCAAAATGTGGTATATGTATACCATGGAATATTACTCAGCTATTAGAAATAATGAGGCAACAGTTTGCATGGGCAATATATATAGCCTGAACTTTTGTACCCCATAATGAACTGAAAAACAAAAAAATAAAAAATAAATAAATAGATAAATAAAAAGAAATTATGGCGATATGGCATCTCTTTGGTTCTCCTGGAGACAGTTTGAACCCATTCTATTAAGTGAAGTATCCCAAGAATGGAAAAATAAGCACCACATGTACTCACCAGCAAACTGGTTTCCCTGAGTGCACATTTGGGAATAACATCAATTGAGTATCGGACAGAGGTCGGGGCTGGATGGAAGGCATGAGTGTATACCTACTTGATGAGTGTGATGTGCACTGCCTGGGGAATGGACAGGCTTGAAGTTCTGACTGGGGGGGGATGGGGTGGGAGGAGGGGAGGGGTGCATACCTACATGATGAGTGTGATGTGCACTGTCTAGGGAATGAACACAATTGAAGCTCAGACTCAGGGGAGATGGGGAGGCATAGGCAATGTATATAGCCTGATTTTTGTACCCCCATAATGAGCTGGGAAAAAAATGATAAAATAAAAAAAAACTCAATCAAATAAAATAAAATAATGTAGGCAGCTGCTTTGGGAAACAGTCTGGCAGTTCTTCAAAATGTTAAATGTAGAGTTACCATATGCTCTAGCAATTCCACTCCTAGGTATGTACCCAAGAGAATTAAAAATATACATATGCTCGAGCTCTTGTGCATGAATACTCCTAACAGTGTGCCCCCTAGTAGGAGGGGCAAGAGACCCCAGGAAGGCATAACCACTTCTCAAAAGCCTTGGCCCAGAAGTGACACATGCTACTTCTGCTCACATCCCATTGGCAAGAACCAGTCATGGGGCCAAGCGGACCTGGGAAATGTGGTCCCTGGCTCAGCAACTGCTTCCCAGTGACAACACTGAAAAGGAGAGTTCAGATTTTGCTGGCCCCCTCACTGGGCTCTGTTGAGTTTTGACCAGTGTGGTGGCCTTGCTTTCTAAACTGTTGCAGCACTGTTTGGATGTGAGGCATTGTCTGCTACTCCAACGCCAGCATGGTTTCTTGTGATCTCCTCCAGCTCTGAAGTTTCTTGGGCTGTTCTCCAGCCCTCTCCACCTCACTCAACCCTCCCTCAGGGGCCTCGTCCTCCTAGAAGCTTTCCTGAATCTGTCCTCCTTCAAGAAGCTTTTCAGAAATCTCAGCACCTACATGGAAGTCTTCCATGCTCCGGGAACTTTGTTTGCCAGAAACGTGAGAAGGAACAATGTTTGGGGGTAGCTGGGCCCCTCTCTCCTCTGCTTGCTAATGTTTGGAATTCTTCAACTGAGGCTTTGTGGAGACTTTGTCCCCACAATCAACACTGAGGCTTCACATACACATTCCCTGGGAGAATGGGCAGATATTCTCACACACAGGAGAGTGGGAACCTGGGGGTCCCAGGAAGGGGAAGGAACAAGAGCAGGGGACCCTGGGTAGGAGCGAGGAGGGGGACAGCTGTTCAGAGGGAGGCTGTAGGTCTAATGCAAGTTTTGCTGATGTCTCAGCTGTGTTTTTCAATCATATGTTAAACATCTTCAACTTTTTCTAAACAAACTGAGTCTAATCAAACAGTGTTTGTTTATTAAATGCTTACCACGAGCTGGGCATCACCAGCACTTTTTATAAACATTATCTGATTTATCTTCCTGATAACCTAATGAGGTAGGGATTCTTATTTTACCCCCATTTTGCACAGGAGAAAAACAAGGCTCAGAAAAAATGGTAATTTTTCCATGGTCACATAGCTCATGAATAGAAGAGCTTGTGTTTGAATCTAAGCATCTGACCTCAAAGTCTGTGGTTTCCTCTGTGCCTCTGTCTTTTCCTCCCCAAGACAGGCAATGTGGCCACCCTGAAAGCTCATTGGCTGTCCTTGCAGTCAGGCTGGGGCCACGTGATGAATCCTGACCAATGGGCTGAGATTGGACATGACACGTGTCATTTCTGGACAAAAGCATTTAAGTGCTGGTGTCCAACCCTCCTATTCTCTCTTTGCTCTTGATGGTGAGCACAGAGGCCATGGCTTGAAATGGTGGAACCACTAACAGGAGGCAGCCTGGATCACTGGGTCATCGTACAAAGAACAGGTGAACTGGAGAGCTGCCCAACCTGCAGCAGCTTTGTGTGAATGAGAAATACACCTTTGTGGGCGTGTGTGTGTGTGTGTGTGTTCAGAAGCCACTGAGATTTGGAGGTAAATTTGTTACTGAGGCACACTATAGCCTCTCCTGCCTGATGTACAATAACAGGTCACCAAATATAGCCATGTTTCACCCCGTTTGTTACTGACAATGTGATGTCCCTTGGACATTTTGTTTTGTAAAGCATATAGTGCTCCAGAGTAAGGATGGGACCAATGGACTGTACTAAACACAAGCTGTCAGAGCAGATGGGAGAACATCAAGGGTCTTCCTCAGCCCCCTGGGTAGCAGGAGCCACCAGGACTGGCCCCAGCTTCAATTCCTCCTCTTACCTGCATCAAGCTTCTTCCTGCTGCTGGTTGCCAAAGCTTTGGCACAGCCCCTCTGGCTCCAATCCCAGACAGCTTCCA
Source organism: Eulemur mongoz (assembly GCA_028534055.1). Classification (NCBI taxonomy): domain Eukaryota; kingdom Metazoa; phylum Chordata; class Mammalia; order Primates; family Lemuridae; genus Eulemur; species Eulemur mongoz. The sequence goes on from JAPYYL010000031.1 coordinate 2,853,913, forward strand.
GAAGCTAAGACCCCTCCCCAGATGCCGGCCAAAGTGCCTGGAATTTTCCCCATGCCACACATTGTCTTTCAGATGCATCCCTGGGGCATAGAGCTCTTGCCATCCTGCAATCCAGGAAATCGCCACTTGCTGGCCCCTGGCAGGCAGGAAGCTCCAGTCAGGGCTGTCCACTGCCAGGTCAGGGCCATGAAGAAGGTGGAGGGTCTCAGCCTCCTGGCCAGGCTCCTGGCTGGGGTGGGGAGGGCTGGGACAGCAAGAGTGTCCCCTCCTCACACAGACAGTCCTGCAAACCCTCACTGAGCCTCGCTGTGTGCATGGCCCTGTGCTTGGTGCTGTGGGCGTGCAGAGGCAAGAGGTCTTGGCACCCGGCTTGCAGGAGATTCCTTGTAGGCTCAAGTAGGACACTGTCACCGAAAAACAGAGCAGAGGGAGGATATTAGTCAGGGATTTGCACTTGCAAGTCACAGGAATCCATAGAGAGAAAAAACTGTGCACTTTTCACTTCTGAAGGTAATTCAGATTCAAACGCTATTTTTTAAAATAAATGTGTGTTTGTGTGTATGTGTGTTAAAATTAAGATTGCCTTTTCAAATTTTCTGATTGCAAAATTCTAAATAAGTTTATCAAGGCTGAAATGTTTCTTCCCTGAAATGTTTCATCCCCTAGATTAGCTGGTGCCCTAGGTTCACACTTTGAGTTATGCAATACTGAGCCAAGCTCAAAAAAGGGAATATTCTGTTGTCATGGGCTGGGCTGGATCCAGGTTCTTATAACATTGTGAAATCTGTCTTTTGCCATCTCCTGGCTCTGCTTTTCTCTGTTTTGGCTTCATTCTTGGAAAGACTCATATTCTTGGGATTCTTTTCTGTGCATATCAGTCCCAGTTGAAAAAATGGGCCCATCTCCTGGTCACATCAGAAAAACCCCGACTGAATTCTGTCTGTGACTGGGTCACAGGCCCATCCCTGAACCAGTCACTGCAGCAAGTAGGGGGGTGGGGACCAGAGGGGGAGGGGAAAGAAGTAATGCTCTGGCTGCGAGGCCTGGGTTATGTGCCTTGCTCTCTGGATCCTGGGGTGGAGTCAGCTACTTCTGGACCACCTGCCTGAGGATGAGGGACGGGTGATCTCCCAAGGACAATTGGGGTGTTGGTATCAGAAGAGGAAGGATGCTGAGCAGGGTAACAGGCAAGGCCAACCGCTGGTACGATGATGGGACACACCCCCAGAAAGCAGATACTGCCCTCCACAGGGGCCCTGATGACTGCTCCCCACCCCATTCCCACCCTTCCCCAGGTGCCCACAGATCCCTTTTCCTTGGGTTCAGCTCAGACAAGGCTGGAGTTTTCCAACAGAAATGCTTACTCAGAAACAGAGTGAAAGTGAAAAGACAAAATGTGATCGCAGAGCTTAGCTTTCTCCTGCCAAAGTAGAGAAGCTCAGGTACCTCTGTCCTCCTGCCTACTCCGGGCTTAACCCCCCTCCCCTGTGCCAGCTGAGCCCTGGGCTTGGCTGGGGTGGACAGCATGCCCACCCTGTGGGACCTTCAGGCTCTCTGGCATCCACTCCTGCCTTCACCCCTGCCCTGTCCTGCATAGGACCTGCCGTGCAGTGGCCCTGGCTCAGGGCAAGAGAGGCACCCTCTATTCTCAGCCCCACATTCTCCCCTGATTCTGGAGGCACACCACCCTCATTGTGTCACCAGCGGGTTTCTCCAAGATCACTGCCAAGAATCAGACAAACATCAGCTGGAAGCTGAGTCTGCCCCGGTTCTCAGCCCTTAAAGGGCAGCCAGGGCCGTGTGCCAATCAAAGGTGTGGGCTTCACAGTTAGTCAAATGTGGGTTTGAATTCCAACTCTGTCCCTTACGGAGAAGTCATGTAGCCTCCCCATGCCTCAGTTTTCTCTTCTGCAATGGAGAACTAATCAGCTCCAGCTCACAGGATTGGTAGGAGGATGAAAGTGATCCCACATGTCTTATACATGCACAGGTATGTCTGTAGGAAATGGTGACAATGATTATGATGATGAAGATGATGAAGGAGGGAAAAAAATGATCAACAGAGTCTTTCCTCTTGCATGTCTCTGAGCTGATACGATGAGTGTGTGAGGCCACGTGGCCAGGCTGGGCAGAGGCAGGACAGAGCACAGAGATCAAGGGCAGCACCAGCCCCAAACCACGCTTCTGGCCTTTGAGCTTTTCTCACCTTGCTGGACTCAAGGAACTCTAACATGAACACTCATCATGTCACCCACCTGGAGCTCCCCAAATTAAGGGAGGGGTGGGCTCTGGGTCATTCCAGGAAGTCCCCAAAAGTAAGACTGTGCTGACATTACACTGGGTGGACCACCTCTGAGCCTCAGTTTCCCCCATCAGTTAGGGGATCCTGGTCAGGTTCTTTGGGGGCTGCCAGAGGAGCAGGATCTTAACACAGTTTCTCCCAAGCTCAGGGTTGCTAGATTAGGCCTGGTGGCTGGGGTGGAGCTGGTGTGGAGGGGCCGAGTGGGAGGATGGCTCTAGCCAAAGGTCCCCAAGCTTATGGGATCTACTCTCAGCAAAATAATTTGAAGAAGTATCCCAGCAGATGTATTTATTTACTTACTAATGTTAGGAATATAAGCTATTACACTAATATTTTATGCCTACTATATAATATGTATAATGAAATATTTAAAAGAGATATCAATGGGAAACAAGTTAAATAAATTGAATATCCCATCCATACAACCAACTCAGCTCATACAACTGAGCTATTAAAAAAAGAGGTCTTCCTACTTGATGAGTGTGATGCGCACTGCCTGGAGAATGGACACGCTTGAAGTTCTGACTGGGGGGGATGGATGTGGGGGGAGGGGATGGGTGCATACCTACATGATGAGTGCGATGTGCACTGTCTGGGGAATGGACGCGCTTGAAGCTCAGACTTGGGGGGAATGGGGAGGCATGGGCAATATATATAACCTGAACTTTTGTACCCCCATAATGAGCTAAAAAAATAAAATAAAATAAAATAAAAAACAAACAAAAAAAGGAGGTCTTACAACTTAATAAGAGGACAATTTAAAAGATTGTAATAAACATTTTGTCAAATAAGATATATGAATGGCTACCAAGCATATGAAAATGTTCAACTGTAGTTGTTATCAAGGAAATGAAAATTAAAACAACAATTAGACATCACTTCACAACAACTAGGATGGCTACAATCAAAAAGACAATGAACAAGTGTGCTCAAGAATATGGAGAAATTGGCCGGGCGCAGTGGCTCATGCCTGTAGTCCCAGCTCCTCGGGAGGCTGAGGCAGGAGGATTGCTTGAGCCCAGGAGTTGAAGGTTGCTGTGAGCTAGGCTGACACCACAGCACTCTAGCCCAGGCAATAGAGTGAGACTCTGTCTCAAAAAAAAAAAAAAAGATAAAAAAAGAATATGGAGAAATTGAAACCCTCACACATTGCTAGTGTGAATGTAAAATGATTCAGCCACTTTGGAAAACAGTTTGGCAGTTTCTTAGAAAGTTAAATGCAAACTTATCACACAACCCAGTAATTCTACTCCTAGATATCTACCCAAGAGGAAAAAATAATGTCCACACAAAGACTGGTGCGTGAATGCTTATAGCAGCATTATTCATAATAAACATGCAAATGTCCAAGAACTGGTGAAGGAATGAGAAAATGTGCCATATCCATGGAATGGAATACTACTCAGCAATAAAAAGGAGCAAGCCACTTAAACAGATTACAACATGTATGAGCCTATGTACTATTTACATAACATTACAACATGTATGAGCCCATGTACTATCTACATAACTTCTTGTGAGTCAATAATTCTTTCAAAATAAAAAGTTCATAAAAATAAGAATGCATCCCTGGCCATATTGTCCACCTGGTCGTCACGAGTGGTACCTGCTGGGCTATAAAGAATGACGTCCATTCTCCCAGCTGGACATACGGGGTTTTCCTGGCCTGCTACTTCTCCCTGAAAGGAAATCTGCCACCTCCCTTAGCTCACCAAGCCGTGCCCCTGGGCTGGCCAGCAAAGCAGAACGTCCACTCTTGGAGGGCACGGGAGGCTGGACCTCAGTCGGCCCCAGTCCCACCTGGCAGAACCTCTCAAGTTAATCCCAAGGGGTCCCCTCCTGTTCTGGCCTGAGGGGGACACTCGTCCCTCTCTGCTGCTCTAGTCCTAAACAGACAAAGTACCCTTCCCTATGGCACTGTCAGGCTGAAGTCTTGAAAAAGGACTGCTCTAGAGTTCTGGAAACAAAAGGGTCCCAGGACCAATGTGCTGTCCTGCCCTCCAGGCAATCTGGCTGCACCCCGGGGGGACCTCTGTTACCCTTCTGCGTCTGGCTTTTTCTGGCCCTGCCACAGAGACTGTCTCATCCTAGGACACAGGACTATCCTTGGCTCTGAGGAATGAAGGCCAGCGAGACTGTGCAAGTGTCCTTTCACCAGGTTCTGGGCCGTGCATGTTGCACATCTCATTTTATAACTGTAAGAAGTTTCTGAGGCAGGCGCAAATGTCCTAACTTTACCGCTGAGCATGTTGAGGTGAGCAGCTTGCCCACAATCATGCAGTAGGAAATAGCAGAGCTGGGCTTCTTGCTCAGGCTGTCTTCCTTTTCATGTATTGGCTTGAACACCTGCTACGTGCCAGGCACTGAGCTGGGCGCTGGGTGTACGATGGTGAGCAACAACAGAGTCCCTGCCCTCCTGGGCTTATAGGATTGTGGGGGGAGGGACACACAGCAATAATCATGATGTATAAATGTAAAATGACAAACTGAAATAACAGAAGTGTATGGGTCTCTGATGGTGTGTAACAGAGTAAGCTGACCTGGCTGGGCACTCCGCAGAGCCACCTGAGGAATGGTTACCTGGGCACAATGCTAAAAGATGACTAAGCAAAGGGAAGGAGAACTGCAATGTGGGCACAGCACGTGCAAAGATCCTGGAGTGCAGGTGGGGGAGCATGAAACATTTGAGAAACTCATGGGAGGCCAGTGTAGCTGCAGTGCAGAAACTAAGAAAGCAGGTAAGGCATGAGGCCCAGCGAGTGTTTCCTGAATGTTCACTCTGAACAGACTCTGTTCTCACAACCTTGCAGGTATCATCTCGTCATCTGCCCAGCCCCCCTGAGGCCGGTGCTGCTGTTGCATCCCTATTCTCCAGATGAGGAAACAGGACACAAAGGATGAGTCAATTACCCAGAATCCTCTAGCATGGCGGAGTTCAGATTTGCATCCAGGTGGCCTGACTCCAGAGCCCATGCTCCCAGCCACTGAGCCACACTGCATCACAAGAGGAGGCAGAGGGGTGGGCAGGCCATGCTAAAGCTTGGGGTCTTTTCCTTGGGCAGGTGGGATGGTTTCTAAGCAGAGTGATGACATGATCAGGTGTGTGTGTTTAAATGAGGCTGGGGGGAGTGGGGGCCACGAGGATGTGGGAGGGGGAGGGCTGGGAGTAGCTGCAGTGTCCAGGTGGGAGATCTTAGCCCCTGAGGCCGAGCAGGGGCCCTGGCTGGAGAGGAGTGCGGCAGCGGGGGGAACGACAGGACTGGGACACAGATCAGGTAGGGAGGCGGGCAGAGAGGGGGAGATGGAGGGAGCAGGCCACATTCCCAGGTTCCTGGCTTGCCCAGATGGGGCGGGGGGTGGAGTGTGTTCCTGGGACAGGTAAAACCCTGAGGCAAGTGTGGGGAGGAGCAAGAATCCAGTCTCAGACTGAGGACTGTCCCAGAGCCTACGTCATCAGGTCATCAAGGGGACACTGGGTTGAGAGTTTTGAGGGGCAGTCATGCCTGCTCACTAGTCACTGATGTGGCATGTGTGGATGGCGACATCCAGGGAGGGAGGCCAGGGAGAGGAGGGCTGGCCCCATGGGCTCTGCTCTTACTGGCTATGAAGCAGAGAATGGGCTGCTTGGCCAGAGGTAGGAGGAAGATGAGGCCGTGGCATCATGCAAGGCGAGAGGAAGGCAGTGTTTCCAAGACAGGAGCAGCCAGCAGAGGACACAGTGTCCCCAAGAGGATGATGACTGTGAAGACCCAAAAGTATCCAACAAACATATGTGGCATCGCAGTGGTCTGTTGGTGCATTGGGGTTGGGGAGTGAACAGGAGCAGCGCATGGGGACAGTGAGTGCAGAGGACTCTTTCAAGAAGTTTGGCATGGAGGAGAAGGAGGAAGAGAAGGAGGAGGAGGAAAGCAGGCAGTTGCAGGGATGTGGGGTTGAGGGAGGATTTTTCAGAGAGAGACTTGAACACGATCCCATGGTTAGGGGAAGGGGCCTGTTGGAAGTCAGAGGGGATGCCATGGGCACCACCCAGAATCCCAGGACTGAACCTGAACTGTCCCAGCTGCAGGGGGGCCGGAGGCTGATGGCTCTCCTCCAAGCCTCTCTCCAGGATGAGCCCTGGGCTGAACAGAGCCATGTAGCCCCAATCCGTGCCCTCCCTGCCCCACCCCTGGAAGGCAGTGGCCGGACTCCTCGCCACAATGTGGTGTGACACTGAGGCTGTGCCTGCTCCAGAGCTTCCTGTGGGGTGGCTGAGGCCTTCCATGGGCCTGGTCACAACTCAACTGTTCCTCGGCTCCATCATGCCTCCCCCAGCACAGATGTTGGCCCTGAGGGCATGCCCACTGAGCTTCCTGCTCGCTGATCTCTGTCTCCCGGGCCCTCAACCCCAGACAGCAGTTCAGTGAGCAAGAGAGAGGAGTGGTCAGTGATCGTGGATATTTCCCAAAAGACGGAGATCAGCTGTGCCCTAGAGAAATGTCTGCTCTGAGCTTCTGGGGAGAGGAGGCCAGGGAGGATGGGGTGGGGGAGGTCTGAGCTGGACGCTAGGACAGGTGTTTCCATTTTCCTGCAAGATGGAGGCAGGCCCTCTGTTGAGAGTGTGGGAAGATTGGGAGAGCCAGGGGTTTGAGGAGAATGAAGACCCCAGAGAGCTGTTGCAGAAAGTGAGAACAGAAACCTTTGTGCACTGCTGGCAGGTGTAAATCATGCCACTGCAAACAATCTGATGGTTCCTCAACAGGTTAAACTCAGAGTTACCTTTAATCCAGCAATTCCACTCCTAGGTATGCACCTGAAAAAACTGAAACATGAGTCATGGGCTGGATATTTGTGTTCCCCGCCCCCCCCAATTTATATGTTGAAGCCCTAACCCCCAGTGTGGTGGTATTTGGAGGTGAGGCCATTGAAAGGTAGTTAAGTTTAGATGAGGCCGTAAAAATGAGACTAGTGTCCTTGTAGGAAAAGGAAGAGACTGGAGCACAAGCTCCATCTGCCATGTGACAACACAGCCAGAAGGCAGCCGTCCACAAACCAGGAAGAGGGTCCTCATCAGAACCCGACCATGCTGGCACCTTGATCTCGAACTTCCAGCCTCCAAAACTGTGAGAAACAAATCTCTGGTTGTTTAAGCTACTAGTCTATGGTATTTTGCTATGGCAGGCCGAGCTAAGACAATATGTCCACGTAAAAACTTGTACACAGATGTTCATAGCAACGTTGTTCATAATAGCTAAATAGTAGCAATGACTGAAATGTCCATCATATGATGAATGGATAAACACAACATGGCATATCCATAGGATGGGGTGCGATCTGGCAGCAAAATGAGTGAGGCAGCAGCACTGGCGGTGAAGTGGGTGAGGCTTGCAAACATTCTGCCGGATGCAGCCTAGCGGGGAGAGTGGGACACAGAAGCACAGCTGCGTCTAGCAAGCTAAGCATGAGGAGGGAGCTGCACACATGGGGGAGCTTAGGCTTCAAGGTAGAGGAGGAATGAGACAGGGGAAAGTGGGAGAGGCGGGGGGACTGTCGACTCAAAGGCATTGAGGCAAGAAACAGCCTGCAGTGTGCTGGGAGTGACAGGCACGGGCACAGCTGGTGAGCGGAGATTGGGGACGTGGCATGGTTAGACGGTTGCTGGATGGAGGATGGAACAGGGTGAGGAGCCCTTTCAGAGGCTGCTGTGCTCACCCAGATGAGAGAGAACAAAGGAGGGTGGGAGAGGCAGATCTGGAACATGTTTAGAGGTAGAAGACAGGGACTTGTGGACTGGAGGTGCCATGCTCAGAAATAGAGAAAAGAGCTGGTTTGGGAGTTTTGTTGCAGGCATGCTGCACTTGAGGTTCTTGCAGCCATCCATGTGGAGGTGTCCTGCAAGCAGGTAGACTTTGCACATGGCACTTGGGAGAAAGAGATCTGTGTCGATTATAGAGATCTGGGTGTCACAGGTGCAGGTGTGGTGGCTGAGTTCCCACAGTGGAAGGCATGAGGACCTTCAGGGAGGGCACAACCTGGGGACCATCACCATTTTTAGGGTGGGCAGAAGACAAAGAGCTGAGGAAGGGAGGGGTGGAGTGATGGGGAGGACCCGGGTTGCCTGGGGCAAAGGAGCAGTATGTCTCAAGGAGGACAGCAGGCAGTTCATGTGTCCACAGGACTTAGCAATCAGGTGGGAACCATGGCCTTTTCAAGAGTGGCTGCAGGGACATACTCTAGGTTGCAGGAGGATTTAGGGGCACCTGCTAGGAGGGTATAGGCTTGGGAACAGGTCCCTGTGCCAGCTTATCAGCTGTGCCACTGTCATTCCTTTTTATGTCCCTTCCCCAACCAGATAGAGCCTCAAAAGGGCTGATACTGTTTCTATATGTCTTTATGTCTCTGGACAAAGTCTAATTCATTCAAAATATCTTGGAATTGCACCTACAGTGCCCAGCATACACTGTGCTTGGTCTTGAGGACGTCTGCTGTGCCTCAGACTTTGGTGGGGCACACAGTAGGTCCTCAGACTGTGCAAAGCAAGCTCTGGGCAGGTGCTCACTGATGGCCATGACGAACTGGCAGAAGTGTGAGAAGAGGAAGAGGGGCTCGGGCAACTCCCGAAAGAAGAGCTTCAGCGTGCCCGTGATAATGTCCTCCCAGCATCAGCGTCAGTCTGCCGCGGAGGAAGAGAGGAGGTCAAGGCCCCTTCACACCTTCAGGCCCCAGGGCAGGGATGGGGACCAGCCTCACAGTGGTCAACCTTATAGCACAGCTTCTAGATAGTGGCCAGGTTTCCACTCATGTGGTACAGCCTGTCGATGTCCAGCCATGGGACAGAGGGAGGCACAGATCCAGGTTGGGTGGGGTGGGGCTGAAGCCCCTGCTGTAATTCCTACCCAGGGCCTCCTGTTCTTTCCCCACTCAACCCTGCACCCACCCAGGGGTCTCCATCCTGCAGTCCTGGCAGGAGGCCCAGCCCAGCCTGCAGCACATACTGCACACCTCGACAGTGCAGATGCACTGGGGCACGAAGCTGGCTGCCCTTTTGAACTCATACATGAATACTATTAATAAACTTGTTTAAAAATAAAAAAAAAAAAGAAAAAGAAAAATGCATGTTCCACCCCTCCACCTACTTTGCAAAGACTAGAGACCCTTGAGTGGTGGCCTGCACAGCCCCCCTGTGATCTAAGCAGGCAGGGACTCTGCTGGGGATGACCCCAGAGAGTGGCCTAATGACACTTCTAAAACATCGTCCATCCTAGGTGGCAGCTCTCTCAAAACATAATCAGCCTGTATCTGAAAGTTTCATGCAGAAGACAAAGCTGTTCTGCAGATTCATTCTGGTTAAAAAAATAAAATGTGGCCAAGCTACATAGCTACACACCAACATACTGCAGGACACGTCGATCCTGCCACCTGCACAGACAGGCTGAGGGTACTAGCAGCTCTCGGGGGACTGATACTGATGCTTTCTATGGCTTTGGGGTGGCTAGGAAGACCTGTTGTGGACATTTCCTGGACCCAACTAACCCATCTGTCCTTGATGATATAGAATTTGGGGCTGTCTCTTGAGGAACATCCTAGCGTTGCCTACAGGCCACCCAGAGTGGAGAGAGGGTGGCCACCAGCAAGCCAGGAAGCAGGGGGTTCCTTTACTTTCACTCAGGACTGTCAGCCTCCCCTTGGCCTGAGCAGCTTCCAAGAGCACCATCTGCCTCCTGCTCCTTGCCAGCACAGACAGCTCAGAAAGTCCTGCTCTGACACTTTCATCAAAAGCCCACAGATGACCTTCATAAGAGAACTGTTTGAAGGCTGTCCCTCAAGGTCAGAGAAGGGACATGGTTAGCAAATGTGATGTCCTTCCTCCACGTGACACTATAGCAGACATTGCTAGTTGATCACAGAATCCTACCCTGCCAAGCCTGGAGAAGGCTCCAGAATTCTCAAGGTAGCTCCAGATCAGAGTAGCTCATAAGACGAAACCAGTTTTCCAACTCTTCGCTGTAGATATCCTGGTTCTAGAACTGAATGAAACTTGGTGAATCATCAGAAAGCTACACACTCAGGCTCCTTGCAGAATGGCTTTTTCTGAGCCGACATGCAAGGTTATGCTTTTGGCTATCCTCATCATATGATACCCCAACAGCCTTGAGACTCCTAACTAAACCTCTGGGGAGCTCTTTTGCAGGCATTGGCCTCATGCCTCTAGATCCCATGTTTGTGGAGTTACACACTAGACATTTTTAAGAGTTAAGGGTTAGACTGAGTGCAGTGGCTGACATCTGTAATCCCAGCACTTTGAGAGGCTGAGGCAGCAGGATTGCTTGAGCCCAGGAGTTTGAGGTTGCTGTGAGCTAGGCTGATGCCATGGCACTCTAGCCTTGGTGACAGAGTGAGACTATAGCTCCAAAAAATAGAAAAATAAAAGAAAAAGAAAAATGAGACAGCACATGAACAGTGAAGGGTGTGGTGTGGGAGGACGCTTGCCTGCTGGGGGAGCCTGACAGCTCATCCACTGCCCTGGCTTACCCACTGGGGACCCAGTCCAGTTGGACTCTGGGCTCTGGCCCAGGGGCAGGGTGGGGACCCAGGGAGAAAGAGCAGGTTGCCCAGCCCATCAGAGTAAGCACCAGGGCCAGGGAGCTTCCTACCTCAGGCTGGGATGTTGCCACCATTCTAGCAGCCAGTATTCTGTGCAGAACAGGGTCTCATCTCCCAGAGGCCTCTACTTCTCACTACCCTCCAGGACAAGGACGAGTAACTCAGCTCTTGGGGAGGGAACTACAGAATCCATGGCCTTGAGCTCTGAGAATTCCAGCTCCAACTCTTCCCAGGTGCTCCTCTTTGGGGCTTGTCTACAGTGAGGATCCCTGGACATCAGATGCCCCTTTCCTCCTTCTGGATTTGTCTTTGGGGATGTAGGAGAGAGAGGCCTCCTTCAGCTCCACCGTGTACTCAGGGGTGCAGAACCTGGAAGGCTGCCTCTGTGGGACAGGGAGGAAGGGTGGGCAGGGTCACAGGGAGCCCTCAGCTCCAATGGGCCTGCTACCACACTGTGGCTGTAGGGACAGGATGGGGTTGCTGGGTGAAAGGGACCCAACGGTTCCTGGAACTCAGAGATCTGGCTGGCTGGCTTGTCCCTTGCTGCCTGTCTGCCCAGGAGATGAAAGGAAGGAGCAGAGCCCCATCCCTGTGAGCAGGTGTGTCCAGCCCCCAGCCTCCCCGCCCTCCAGCCTCGAGCTGTCCACCGTCAAGGACTCCTCTCCATCCCCCAGTGGCTGAAATTACTTGTCCTGGGGTGAACCTGCTATCTTCACCCCCTCCCTGCCAAGGCACAGCTTCTTGGACACTCACAGACTGCTGTCTCAGACCTGGACTGTTCTAAGCCAGACAGAGCAGCTGGGGTGGTCCCAGCCCTGGGGGCCTGGGCCTCACCAGGCCAACTGCCATTGGGGTCTTTGAGTCCTTGAAGAACGTCAGGACACCACCCTCCACCACCCTCCACCACCATCCAGGAGGCACTCCAGTGCTTCCTCCTAGATGGGGGCAGGGAAGTGGGGGGTGGGCAGGACTTAGATTCGGTCCTAGGCTGAGGCCCCCCCTCTAGCCCCAGGAGCAGGGCACAGAGCTTAGGAACAGGCCTAGGGCACCCAACTGTGAGGGGTGGACTCCCAAATCTAACACCTGGTAGCCAGGTGAACTTGGACAAGTCACTTTAACCTCTCGGTGCCTCAGTTTCCTCACAGAACCTCTCATGAGGTCACTATGAGGATTAATAAGATCCTGGCATATGGGGAGTGAACTTCGTCTTTAAGGCCCACCCTGCCCTGGCCTAGGTGCATAGGGGCTCTCATCGGAGCCACTTTTCCTTGTTCACCACCCTGGTACAATGCGGCACCCCTGCCTTCTCCAGGGTCTTGATCTAAGAGAAATGGAACGAGCAGGTAGTCCAGGGGGTAAGGCATGGGTGGCAGAGGCTAGTCTACCCCTCAGCTGCAACCCCCCACAGGCTGGGCCTGTGTCTCCACTGAACCCTTGGTACCAGCCCAGCCTCCTGGCTGGAGCGGGTGGCGCCTGCTCCCCTGGCAGCAGTGGCAGGAGAGATTCCTTCCCACTTCCCAACCTCACCCACCTCTGGGGGCTAGTGCTGGGGCCCATGGGGGAGACAGATGTGTCCCACCCAGTCTTTGCCTCCAGGATCTCCAGAAACTCCCCCATTTATTCTGTGGTGGTCCTGCCAGGGCCTTCATGCCACCCCCGTTACCTTCTCCTCCAGAGGGCTGGCCTGGGCTGGAGTGTCACTGTCCTAGGTAGATTTGTGCATGCTTCGAGGGGCAGGGACAGAGACCTGGGGAGAAAGACATTGTCATATACAGTCTCCCCCTCTCTCCCCAGCTGGTTACCTGGGGCAGCTCCTGTGGGAGTCATGTGGGTTGTAGAAGTATTGTTTCCCATGCTGGTCCTTCAACCTCACCCACTGTGCGGAGAGGGATGATCAGGGCCCCCCATGAGAGGAGAGAAAAGGCTCCCTTCAACCAGGGTCCCAGTCAGCAGCAGGACGCTGGAAGAGGCAGATGCAGTTGACGCCGAATCTTGGGCTGGCTTAGGGTCTGCGTGGGAGCTGTGGTTTAGAGTGCCAAGGGGAGCTAATAGTGAAGAAAGTAGAGGGGGACTACCCACGGCAGTCTGGGTCCACCTGCCCACTGCCCCTACCTGCTCTGGGGTGAAGTGGTTGGTGTAAAGCTTCTGTTTGTTCTGGCTGATGTGATAAGACCAGCCAGAGGGTGTGGGGCTGGGCTCACCAAGGGAGCCCACTGGGGAATAGTCTTCCTCCGGGTAATTGATCAGCAACTCAGTGTAGTCCGTCTTGGGGCTGGGCGGGCTGCAGGGACCAGCACACCCCCTTGCCATTGGGTCCCTGGGGCTAGGTGGAGCAGGAGGCGGGGCCAGAGGGATCGCAAAGATAGCCCGGCCCCTCACCCTCTGGTCCCTGGGGCTTCGGAGACTAGTCTCTGCGCATTTCCTCCCAGACAGTGTCGCCGGTCAGAGGGCTGCAGAAGAACACCCTGCAGCTCTCCTCATCCCAGCATTGGCTCCACTGGCTCTGGAGGCTGCCCACAGAGGTCGGGGAGGTGGCTGGAATAGCGAAGACCTCAGCAGTCTCAAAGGGCGCCTCCCAGGTCCTCACGCCTGTGTCCGGGTTGTAGTAGAGGCGCCCGGTGCTGATGCCTGTGTGGGTCTCCCACACCAGGCTGGGGTGGGGGGTCGCGGCAGCACCCAGCGAAGTGCCCCAGGCTGCCTCGCTACCTTCACGTACATGGGCTCCAGGGGTATGTCCACCTACGGAAGGAGACGTGACTTTCAGAGGACCACTGGGGTGGCACAGTCCCGACTCAGCCGCTTGCCACCTGGGCGACCTTCAGAAAGTCACAAAGCCCCCCTGCCTCAGTTTCCCTGGGTATAAAATGTCTGCTCTGCCCATTCCAGAAATTGTAGTGAAGATAGAATGAGGAAATGTTCTTGAAGGTGCTTTTCAAAGTATTTAGTGCTGCAGATGGATGGGACAATTGCATTAATTATATTTATTACCCACAATAAGATCTCAATAACCCAGATCTCACAGCTGTGTACTCACAGAGGCAAGTAAGATGTTGGGCAGGAACAAAGAAGTGGCCTGGGTGCTCCCTGGACCCAGCCTTTTACCGACTAATTCCTTTCTCCCTTCCTCCTTTTCAGAGCTGACTTCTCTGTCCCTCACTTAGACACCAGCCCCCTGCTCGGAAGGCCTTCCACACTCCCTTGATGACAGATCCGGTCGTCCTTCAGCCTGACTGGGCTGGGGCTGCACCGCCTCTGCCACGGCCTCAGTGCCCAGTGTCTCACCTGGCTTCTCGCTCTGCCGCCTGCGAGAGCACGACCAGCTGTAGGTCACCAACTCGCAACCCGCCTCTAGGCTCACACATCCAACTGCTGCTGGGGTGTCCTTTGTAGGCCTAGGAAGATGTCCAAAATCAAATTGTCTCCCTTTCTCGTGTCAGCATCACCTGTTACTCAGGTAGAATCATCTGTGACTCCTGCCTCCTTAGCGTCATCTGTCGCTGAGCCCTGGGGATCCCCGTGCCTGAACCTTTCAGACCCTACCGCTTCACAGGTCACACGGGTTAGAACAGGGAAACGCTGGCACAAGGAAGCCAGCACCCACGACAGACAGACACCCCATGGGGCAACTGGTCTGGTCTCTTGCCAAGTCAGCGTCAAGGCATAGGAAAGGGTGGGGGGTGTTCCAACGAGATTAAAGAGACAGCCAGAAGCAAGGCACGACCTTGGACTGGATCCTGGTGCAAGAGAGAAGAGGGAGAGAGATGTGTTAGGACAATGGAGGCAATTTGACTATTGCCTAGGTCTTTGACAACATTCAGGAATGAATGTTAATTTTGTCAGCTATAATAATGGTAGGGTGGTTATGGAAAACAAAACATTACTTTTCAGAAATGCATGCTGAAGTTTTCAGGTATGAAATAGGATGTCTGGAATTTATGACTCCTCCACAGAAAATAAATAAATAAAATTAGCCTGTCGGTTATTAAATGAAACTCAAACAGATCGAATTCTCCTAGTAAAAGAGTCAGCTCAGGTTTTAAAATGCAGTGATATGATGTATTCAAGAAATACAGTTTAAAAAATGATAATGGTGGAAAATAAAAGGATTTATTTTTAATGTAATATAAGATAAAATAAAGAGTGGCCATATTAAAAATAGAAGGGTAAAATTAAAGATTAAGTACTAAAACAGGATAAAGAGAGATGACCTGTAGCGACAGGAAGGCACAATTCATGAAGATAGAATACTCAAAATCTGCACGCTCCCAAAAGCAGCATTGTTAAATATGAAAAGCAAAAACAAATAAAAGCACCAGAAGAACGTTATAGGGAAAATTTGAGAGGGAGGTTTAATAAAACTTTATCAGAATTAGCATAAAAGGTGAAAAACAAAAAGGATACAAAGAAAGTAAAAGTTTGAATTATACATAATCCATAAACTTAATAAACTTGATTTGATACATGAGGGACCTTTTATCCCTTAAATAGAAAGTGTACATTTTTTCCATATGTCTATGAAAAACTTAGAAAAAAAAAATCATTTGCTTGGCCACAAAGAAATTAATAAATTTTAAAAGCGTAATATATACAAATATAGAGAAAACAAATGCTTTTGTAGTAAAATATAAAATGACCAAAATTAACTAGAGAACTAGTAGATACTTGAATAGATCTAATTATCACTGAGAAAAAATCTGCCCCTAAAAAAGCACCAGGTCCAGAGGGTTTCATGGGAGGGAATTGTAGAAACCTTTAGATTTTACCTCTGGCAATACCTTCCTCCTCCAGGAGGCATCCCTAGAACTTCCTCTCCCAGCAAGATCCTGCACCCAGCAGGCTTGCCACCACATCGTATCATAACCACAGCATACCGCATTGTCATATCGTGTCATGTTCTTCCCATGCCCCAGGGCCTGGCACTGACCACCTGTGCAAGCTGACATTTCAGTACTGATGCCCGTCCCTTCCCACCACTGGACACTGTCAGCTCTAGGAAGGCCATAGAAAATAGGTGCAGAGGGAGACTGCCTGCTGGGGCCCAGGAAGGAGGTGAGGAGGAGGGTGGGCTTGTCAAGGGCCCATCTCAGGAGGCCTGGGACTGCCAGGAACCAGGGGCTGAGAGGCAAATAATGAGGCGAGGGCTCCAGGGACATCCCCAGAGGACTATGGGGCCCCCTCCCAGCCTGAAGGGGAGGGATGGGCAGGTGGGGAGAGCTCCGGGTGGCCAGAGCTATGTGGGGTGCGGTGGGGGACCCAAGAACCTGCTCTCACAAGCCAGGTCACAGGCAGGGCAACAGGGCTCCCAGGCCCTGGGGCAGCAGGTGAGTCACGGGGAGAGAAATTCAGGCCAGGTGTGCAGAAACCAGCCAGCAATCCCAGGGCTGCCCTAGCTGGGAGGCAGAGAGTTGTTGGAAGAGGGGGACAAAGGGCTCCCTGGAGTCCCCTCAGCTTGGCTGCAGCACCCCTGCTGTTACCAACCCCACCTTCCAAAGGCCTGTGGCTGACCCCGAGAGAGAACAAGTGGATCTGTCCCAAGGCCAGTTGCTGTATCTCAGTCACAGCCACCTCGGGCTTCCCTTGGAGTTTGCCCCAGGAAGTAGGAGCTGGTCTGTGATCCAGAGAGGAGGGGTCACCAGGTGAGTTTTTGGACCGGGATAGGGAAGGGCCTGATGGGGAGTCTGAGGGAGAAGGAAGGGCAGGAAACCATGACAGCCCCCTTCCCCAGGTGAAGGGTACACTCACAGTTCCTGGAGGAGGGAGAACGAGGGCCCCAGGCTCCTTCCCACACAGGCCGCTTGTGTAAGGGCTGTTTGTGTAACAGGGCTGTTTGTGTAAGAAGCGATAGCAACTGGGTTATAACTCTTCCTCGCAGTGGCCAGTGTCCAGCACCAGGAGCAGGCTCCTGGCTGGCTCTTCCGCCTCTGGGGAGGGATGGTGACTGCACCCAGAAATAAGGACTGTGGCCTCAGGGTAGGGGCCTTAGAGGCTTTTGCCAGGCTTCCCTGTCTCCCAGAGTGGCCACCTTGGAGGAGAGTTGTCCACCAGCTCACCCCTCCTCCTCCATCTCTCCCTCCTCAGAAGCCTTTGCTTCTGCCTTCTCCTGGGATGTCAGAGTCTCCTACTGCACCCTCAGCTGCAGATAGCAAGGTCAGGGTTTGGAATTCATGTCCATGACAGGGCTGGGTACATAGGTGCAGAAAAGTGAGCACTTGTTTGCCTTTGGATTTTACTGTTCTTGCTGAGGGTAACAGGGTGGCCAAACCTGAAGGCCATCTGGCTAAAGTAGGGCCCAGAACTGGCCTGGACACAGCCACTTCCTGGCTGTGTGACCTTTGGCCAGTCACTAAACCTCTCTGAACCTGTTTGTACTCAGGGCAAATTGGGGTACCTATGCCTGCCTTCCAAGATGCTGGGAGCTTAACCCTGGGTATAAGCCTTTGAGTGAGAGCCCACGGTACTGTAAGCTCCTTTGGGACTGTGTCTTATGATGCTTTGGGTCCCCAGTGTGCAGCAGGGGGACCAGCACACACCAGGTGCTCAGTGTGTGCTATCTGAGTGAATGGTGAATGACAAGGCTGTAAAAAGCCGTACATGGCAGAGGCTCCTCTCTTCTGGGGGTGTCCTGGCCCTGCCGAGTAGCTTGCCCCAAGCCCTGAGCTGATGCTCTACAGATGGGCACCCTTCACCCTCCCCAGTGACCCTGGTTGCCTCCCTCCTCATATCCTTGCCTCTCTTTTCTGGGCCCTCCCTCATATTTTCTCACAGGATCCCCTCTCAGCAGCCCCCTCCTCCCCATCCTCAGCCTCCTGGTCTCCTGGCTCTTGCCCAGCCACTTAAACTTGGGGAAGCTCCACCCTTGGCCCTATAGCAGCTCTGGCCAGTTGTCTACATGCCATTCTCATCGTCACCTTCTGTGCCTCTGCCTTCAGCAACTGGAGATGCCAAGACCTGGAGATCTCCTTCCTCCTTGGTTTGGGCTCTTAGGTGCTGGCCCTTGGGCAGACTTAGGGAGCCCTGGTTCATGATCAAGGGTTGCCTTCTCGCCACTCCTCAGCACACACTCTCTCTGTGCACACTGTCTGATGGCAAGGCAATTCCCCCACCTCCAGGGCACAGCTCCGAGGGGCAGGCACACTCCCACCATCACCAGGACAGATAATGTGCCTGTGAGTGCGCCACTGGGAGCCTGCCCAGAAATGAAGGGGCACTGGGGGGAAGAGCGCTGGCATTCAGCCATGGGAGACAGGACCCCACCTGCATCCCTGTCTGCTGGGTGCTGTTCCCCACGCTAGCCGCCAGTGGGGGCTGCCCCGGAAGAAACCCCAGTGAAGGCTGCACAGACCCGAAGGGAAGCGCACCGAGGAGGACCCCAGGTCGTCTGAGAGGACCGCCTGCTACTGCCCAGCGCTTTCATGCCCCGCCCCATTTAAGGCTCGCCACAACCCTGATCCTTAGGTACAGTGCGTACACTCCAGGACGCTGGGCTGGGAGCAGTTAGGTGGCTCATCAGCAGCTGGCAGGGCACCCAGCTGAGTCTAATCCAAGCCTCTGCCCCTCCCTTTGGGCTGAAAAACACACTGAGACCCGGAAAGAGGAAGTGAACCCCCCCACCCCATAGGAAATCACGCGCGTGGTGCAGGGGTCAGATGGTTGTCAGGGCCCTCAGAAGGATTCTGAGGATGTAAGAGTGTTTTTAAAACATGCTCTATTTTTGATTTCCCAAATTAACACAACTAGACTAGGAAGATAGAACCTCCCCTCTTACCATAACTGGCCTTCTTTCTGAAACAAGCTCATTGAGAGGTTTTTGGTTTTGGTTTTTTCAAAAAAAGAGAGAAAGAAAGAAAGAAAGAAACAAACAAACAAACAAACTGAAATGTTGGAAACAGCCTAAAAGGGAAATGGACGCCTGACTTTCAAATTCACCTCATCTTAACCCCCAAGCTCCCGGGACAAAGGAGAGGCAGCTGGAGCCCCCATCCCACATCCAGATGTGTTTGGAAAACAGATTGGCTGGGTGCTACGTGCCAGGTCATCCAGGAACTGACTGAGCTGGTTGCATGGGCACGGAGGGCCGCATATACAGGAAAGCCAGGCACCGGGTTGCTGCGTTTCCTAGGGAGTCTTCTTTTAATTAATTTGTTGGGGGGTTCTGTATAGGGTCACTTGAGTCTCAGGGAATTGCCCCAGGCAACTCCCACTAAGGACCCCAGTCACCCAGGGCTGCCAAGGCTGGGAGGAGATTAAGATGCCCCTTTTCTTCAGAGCTCAGGAACTCAGTCTCTCACTTATCTAGGATCCCAAACAACAATTCTTAGTAAAAGAACCAACTCAGAGTAAAACAAGACCATCAACCAAAAAACAGGAAGTCCAGAGCTCAGGAGGACTTACCACTTCTGTCAAAGGAGAAGCTCAGAGTCAGAGGGCCCAAAAGGGCCATGCCGGTACCTGGCACTGAATTCGGGCTGCCCCTTCGGCGATCCTGAGTCTTCTCTGAACCCTGCATCTGGGTGCCAATCTAGTCAATAGGAAAGAAGCCAAACTCTGTAAAATAATTTTAAAGAGATTTACTCTGAGCCAAATTTGAGGGCCATGACCTGGAGCCACGCTCAAGAGGCCTTGAGCAAGTGGACTCGCTGTGGCTGGGTTACAGTTTGGTTTTATACATTTCAGGGAGACAGGGGTCACAGGTAAAGTCATAATCAATACATGGAGGCATACATTGGTTTGGCCCAAAAAGGTGGGCCATCTCAAAGAGGCAGCTTACAGGTTATAGGTGGGTTTAAATATTCTTTGACTTGTAATTGGTTAAAGACATGAAGCTTTGACTAAAGGCTTGGAATGTTTTAACATAGTTGCTGTTTATCAGACATGAGCCACCAGACATAGATTTGTTGTGTAAATTGAGGACCTGCAGGTCTGTCTTGCATACCCTTAGGGCTGTCAATGGATTACAAAGGATGTCCCCAAGAAGGGAGTGGGACATGATGAGACATGTGTCACCTCCCTTCTCCTGACAGGCAATTTAGTTTTAGACTATTTCTTTGGCCATGAGGGGGTCCATTCAGTCAGCTAGTGGGGAGG
Organism: Eulemur mongoz; assembly: GCA_028534055.1. Taxonomy (NCBI): domain Eukaryota; kingdom Metazoa; phylum Chordata; class Mammalia; order Primates; family Lemuridae; genus Eulemur; species Eulemur mongoz. The sequence continues at coordinate 2,873,882 of JAPYYL010000031.1, forward strand.
GTGAGACTTGAAATTTTATTTTAGTTGACACTTAGAAACATTTACTCTGAGGCTGCTTCACATCCAAGGAGAAATCAAGGAAATTAACTCACACTCAATAGAAATTTCCAAATATTACATCCTGTGTCTTCCCCCACCCCCATTTCTTATTCATTAGCAGAAGAGTTGAATCATGATGGTTTACATAAATGATAAAATTTCTATTGCTTTTTTCTCTTCTTGGAAGGAAGGTGCTTTGTGACTCATTATTTGTTTATATCTAAATTCATTTTGATTTGGCTTGCTTTTAGTTTCTCTCCTTTGTTTTCTTTACTTCCCCTCTTTCTCCTCTTAATAGTTTATTGTCTAATCCACCTGCTTTTAGGTTTTATCTTTGATCATTTGTGAAGTATGCCAAAAGAAATGACTGACATTTTTCATGAGATTAATAAATAAAGAAAGTTGGCATGTAAGAAATAGTGAATCTTGAAATTTGGGTACCATGGCTCATGCCTGTAATCCCAGCTATTTGGTAGGTTGAGGTGGGAGGATCCCTTGAGGCCAGGAATTAGAGATCAGCCAAGACAACACAGTGAGATCCTGTTTCTAAAATAAAATAATAATAAATCTTAACAAATGAGAAAATAGTAGGCTGGGTACAGTGGCTCATGCCTAGAATCTTAGCACTCTTGGCAGCTGAAGCAGGAGGATTGCCTGAGCTCAGGAGTCCCAGATCAACTTGAACAAGAGTGAGACCCCATCTCTACCAAAAATACAGAAATTAACCAGGCATCATAGCATGCACCTGTAGTACCAGATACTAAGGAGACTGAGGCAGGAGGATCACTTTAGCCCAGGGGTTTGAGGTTGCAGTGAGCTACCATGACATCACTGCACTCTAGTCAGGGGTAACAAAGTGAGACTGTCTCAAAAAAAAAAAAAAAAAGAAGGAGAAGAAGAAGAAGAAGAAGAAGAAGAAGAAGAAGAAGAAGGAGAAGAAGGGGAAGAAGAGGAAGAAGAGGAAGAAGAAGAAGAAGAAGAAAAAGAAAATATAAGTCCCCATGAAGTTTGGGTTCTGAGTTCTACATATTCCTACATATTCCTGGCATCCATGTTCTCACCAAATCTGACCAGATGGTATAGTGGTCCCAGCTGGTTCCCTTGGATCACATTGCCAGGCCACTGGGATCACTGAAAAGACAGCACAGTTCAACATAATAAAAATAAACCCTTTGACACTCTTCTGCATGCTGAATACTCTAGCCAAACAGAAGGCATGGCAGCTGCTTGAAACACAGAGATGTGGCAACATCTTCACATTTACTTTAGGATTCAGAGCTTCCCCAGGACTAGCAAGTTGCAGGTCCTATAATCAAAGTTTATCTTGTGTAAGGCACAAAAGCTGTCAGAGTGTGAGTTTCTCACCAAAAAATCATTAACCTGCTATATGGCTTCTGTAAAACTGCTTGCTAAAGACAGTGCCCCAAGGGTGGGAATACAACACCCATGTTCTGCATGACCAAGCCCTAAACTTGCCAGATCCTGTTGCACCAGGACGAGAGTGATGTAATGCTGGTTTTTGCTCCTGTAATTATGCTTGCTCTGCCCCAGTGATTTTTCACCCATGATAAAAGCTTTCTGCTTCAAAGGCTCAAGGCTGCTGTCTGTGCCCCCGTCTTTGGCTAGCTAAGAAAGACTCCTGATTTGGCTCAATTTGGTCTTTAGGTGGTCTTTTTTCACATCTCAGACCATAACAAAAGCAATCAATATTCTTTCCTTTTGTTTCCTTTTCTGTAAAGAGATAGGCATGGAGACTCAGACAAAGGCTTGGCTTGGAGCTGGCACAGGATCTAGATGTGACATGTGGGTAAGATTTTTCAGGACACATTTCAGCAGTTGCTGGCTCAGTCGGTTGGCCCACAGTGTGGCCCACCATCAGTGAGGCTAAGTTTTCAGGACTTCCCTCGGGCAGTGCAGAGGAAGGGATCCCAAGGAGGGTGAAAGACCAGGTTGGCTAATGATTTTCATGGGCACTTAGGACTAAGTAGTAATCAAAGTGTTTTGAACCACAGGATATTTGAGAGTGGTTAATCGGTCACAGTAGCCTTAGGAAATGAAATAGGTGGGTAGTATATGCTGGATCTATTTAACAGCAGTAATTTAGGTCTTGTTCCAGTTACCTATTTTTGCATAACAAATCACCTCAAAACTTAGTCAATTAAAACAACAATCATTATCTTGAACAGCTCTGTGGATTTTTTTTTTCTTTTTTGTAAAAGACATATGACATAAAATTGACTAGTTTAAATATATTTAAGTGTACAGTTCTGGAGCATTAATTACATTTACAGTGTAGTGCAACCATCAACACAGTTCATCTACAGAACTCTTTTCATTTTCCAAGAGTAAAGCTCTGTACCCATTAAACACTAACTTTCCATTCCCCCTCCCCTACCCTCTGGCAACCACCATTCTATTTTATGTGTCTATGAATTTGCCTATTCTAGGTACCTCCTATAAGTGCAATAATATAATATTTGTCTTTTTGTGACTGGCTTATTTCATTTAGCGTAATGTCTTCAAGATTCATCTGTGATGTAATATGTGTCAGAATTTCTTTCCTTTATAAGGCTAAATAATATTCCATATATGCATATACCACATTTTGCTGAATGGATAAATCCATTTATCCATCAATGGACAGTTGGGTTGTTTTACCATTTGGTTATTGCAAATAATGCTGCTGTGAACACAGGTGTACACATATCTGTTCAAGTCCTTGCTTTCAATTCTTTTGAGTGTATACCCAGATGTGGAATTGCTCAATCATATGGTAATTCGATGTTTAATTTTTTGAAGAATCACCATACTGTCTTCCACAGCAGCTGCACCATTTTATATTCCCACCAGCAATGCACCAAGATTCTAACTTCTCTACATGCTCACCAGAACTTGTTATTTTCTGGTTTTTGATTGTTAATGGGTGTGAATGTGGGCAGTTCTTTCTCGGGGTCTCTCAGGTAGCTGTAGGCAGATGGTGGCTGGGCTGAGATGGCTGCAGTAGTGGGGGCTGGTGGACAGTGCTCCCTGAATGTAGCCCCCCAATGTGGCTAGTTCTGGCTTCCTCACAGCACACTGACCTCAGGGTAGTTGTACTTTTTATACAGCACCTGGCTTCCCAAAAGGGAGTATTCTAAGACACAGGAAGTGGAAGCTGCCAGTGTCTTAAGATCTAGGTTTAGAATCTTGTATGAGGTCACTTTCACTGAATTCTTTAGTTAAGCTCTCAGAAGTCTAAAAAGTTTCAAGGGGAGGGGACATGGAGGCTACCTCCCAAGTGGAGGAATGTTGAGGAATGCCAAAGAATTGGGGCCCATTCTCAGTCTGCCTGACAAAATCATCACAGTGGGGAATCATGGTCTCATGAAGCTGAGTCACAAACCTGAGGTATGTTGGTTGCAGAGAATCCCAGATCCTCCTGAAGAAGTTCCCTAAGACATGGCTTCAAGAGGATGCTGCAGTTTTCTTCCAGGTCTTCCCTAAAGAGACAGACATTCACTGGAGCAGGGGAGATATTCATCCTTCCAGTGTGATGCTTAATACTGGATTTTGAGTTAGCACATGTACTTGGAAACTCAAAATGCCTTTGTTTGTCCTGCTTAAGGTAGGGGCTTCTGGATATTAGAGGACTGCAGGAGTTTTGGCCCAAGTCCTCACGGGGGCTCAGCAGGTCTTCAGACATTCTAGTGGTTATTCCCCCCATTCCTAAATGTTTCATTGGAATATATGTCCTTAGCAACTGGCTCCTGCCATGTGGGGTGAGGGCCTTTATGGCTGGACAAACCTAGGGGAAACTTCTTCATTAAGTGAGAGAACCCAAAGCCACTCCCCACCCCTGAAGGGATGAGTCACCACCAGTGACTTGGAAAGTAAAGAAGCGCTGATTCTGATCACAACCCCACTGACAGTTGCCTAAATAGCCTGTGAAGAAGGTAGCTGAGTCATGGGGAAATCATTGCAGATTTACAATAATCAGGCAACTGCAAGTGCTGTTATGGTAATTGTGGCATCTCTACTGGAGCAACTGGCACAGCTTCTGGCACCTGGCTTGCAGCTATTTATCCAGAAAATGTTCTTTGTGACAATTTGCAAGGAGCAGCACTATCAGCACTTTAGCTCTTTGCATAGCCTTGCAGAGGTTATCTTGATGTCCTAAGGAATGTCACCTGGTTCTTTGCAGAGGTGACATCATGCTTTACAGACTGGGTTAAAAAGATAGGAAAGTACTGTAGTTAATAGTTGAATACTCATATCAGATTGTTACAGAACTTTTCAAATAGAACATGAACCTTCAAAAAACTTTTGTCCCCACACTTGTCTTAGTTCACCTCTCAGCAGCCTCTCACACTCTTGGCCACTCCTGTATCATGAAGTGTTTTCTTCCACTGTTCTCAGCACACTTTGCCCTGCTGGTTTGCTTCCTGGGATTCCAGGGGTCCTTTGTCATTCTCCTCCACAGATCAGTCTTCAATGTGGCAATTATATGTTGGGGTTCCTCAGTTGGGGGTCCTGACTCACTCTCACTGGATGTTCCTCACTCCTTCACTGTGTGTTTCTCACCGCCTTTGCCTTTCCTCTTTCTCAACCTGTCTCTTGTTTGCTCCTGCTGTTGTTTCTCACTGTTCCCTGTCTGCCTTCATCACTTGCTCTATGTTTTGATTCCTTCCTCACTCCATACCTTTCTGTCTTTCTCTCTTTTACAATCCCCTGTGACCCCACCTTCCTCTCTCACTGTCTGATTCTCCAGGGAGGGGATGTGTGTCTCCTGCCTCCCCTGTTTATCCTCCCCTCCCCCTTGCTTCTCTGCCCCATCTCCCTGCCCCTTCTCCACCCCTGACCCCTGCATCTTTCTCTCCCCAGCCAGTATGACATGGCTCCGCCCAACAGTCTTTCTGATGAGCACCAGTGGATCCAAGCTACACACAGCTATCCACATCCCCAGTTCAACCTGAGCCTCCTGAATAATGTCATGCAACCTTGGAGTGACTTCAGTCACAACTTAATGCTGGTCTACTTGAATCAGCCTGCCAGGATCACAGACCATGTATGTGAAAGTTCTGGAACTGCCCTCCCATGAATCCAGACTGGGGAGCTGTTTAGTCTAAGAATACTGAGTTATAGAAATGCCCCCTGTATTTCTGGAGACAAGATTTGATTTCAGAAGTCAAATAAGGCTTTGCCTTAAAGAAAAAATAAACGTGTTAGTTCAAAAGCTGCCTCACCTCAGGAGGACGTCTCATTGGTCAGTAAGAGCTACGCTTCAAAGAGACAGTTGTTAACTGGGCCTATGGTTCTCACTTGTTTTGAAAGACAAGACAGGCCTCGCCTAGAGCCATGGGTTGCTGGAGCTGACCGACACAGAGCCCTGGAGATGAGAGCTGATCAATTGGATATGCTAATGCCCAAGCCGGGCCCAGACGGAACCATGCGGTTAAAGTAATTAACACAAAGCACAACTCATATTGACTTCTGAGATCATCTCTGTCTCCAAGAACACAATCACCAGAGCCAAGATGTCTCTGTTTTTTGCTAAAGTAATAGCCTTATCAGAAAACTTAGAAGTTTGCCCCAGGAAGATTTTGTAACTCATCATTCCCCTAGATAGAGTTAGTTAAGGGATCTGTAGTAGCCTTTTAGAAGACTTTGACCCTAAAGCAAACTGCCTGTTAGTATGTAAATCCATTGCCCTTGGCAACAGGAGCCTGTATCTACCCTATAAAATACCTGTGTGGAGTTTCAGTCTTGGATATATTTTTGCGGGAAGAAATATATCCATCCAGACACCCTCCTTATATCTATTTTCATAAACCTTTACTTTATAAACTATATCTTTGGCTCTGTGTATCATTATTATTCTTTTATTTCTGTTTCCTACTATTTTTTCATCCTTTCTGATGACCCCTGCCTGAGAGCCCTGACCAGAAAAAGGAAAACCTCTCTGCGGGGAGTGTAGCTAACTCCCTGCATGGAGCATGTGCTACACCTCTGCCTGGGCCAGAGGCAGCCCAAGGAGACATACACCAGGGCCACTCACCTAGTACATCTCAGACACCTGGGTCCGAGGGAGCAGGGCACTGGGTGTGGGGATCCCTGAGTCTGATGGCAGAGAGGCCTGGGCATGGACTCCTGAGCCTGAGAAAGGAGGTGGCTAGTGGCCCACCCTCCTGACCTATTTCCCCATTACCCATAGTCAAGAGGCCGGATGATTTGCTGTGTTTGGAACTCAAAGTCCTGTCCAGTAACACATGTGCTAGAATCCTTGGCAGGACGCCGAAAAATGCCATGGTGTGCGCTGGGGACTGGAAAGGAACTATGAGCTCGTGCCAGGTGATCCAGCCTTGTCCCCTTCCACTCCATTCCCTCCTGGCCCCAGACGGTCATTTGAATCTGAGAACTGACCTTGCCCCATCCCTGCTCACAGTGATCCATGATTCCCCAGTGCCCTGCAAAGAAGGGTGTCTACTAAGAGAAAGCTTCCTAGAGAAGTGGCCTCTACCATGAGCCCTGTGAGGAGGGGTCTCACACAGAGTCCTCCTTCTCCCCCTGCTGATCTGTTCGTGTACTATCCTCCTGGACCCTGCCACCTGCACAGTTGCTGGACCCAGAAGTCCTGTCCTCATTGTTCAGGACTCGAGGAACCCTTCAAGTTGGAATCCCTGCCTACCTTGTTCTAGAAGGGGTCCCTGGAGACCCAAGGTCTGACAACTAGGCCTCCAAGGCAGAACCCAGGCCCTGCTGGCCTTTTTCATTCTCTCTTCCTTCTGTTCCCAGAGTGACTCAGGGGATCCACTAATCTGCAATGCTATTCTACAAGCAATCACACCGTGGAACAAAACTCCATGAATCAAGCCTGATTTCCCCACCTGGCACACCAAAGTGCTGCCATATGTGCAGTGGATCAGGGACACCAGGACGGCCAACCCCTGAATGCCCTGCACTGACTCCTGACATAAGTAAACTCAAATGTTCTTCAAGTGTTAGTGTCATCTTCCAGACAGGAAGCAACTGGAAGCTTCAGACTCACATGTCTGAGGCTAGAGCCTGCCAGCCCTGATCACCTGTGTCCTGAGGTGTGGAGTCACGGGAAGGGGGAAAGGACACTGCAGCAACAGTCATGTCCCACTGCTTCTGCAACTGGGCAAGCTTGTCCCCTCCACCCACACCACTCCAGCCCAGGGCATACTAACAATTTCTGATCATATCCTCTCACACAGCTTCTGCAAAGACACAAGTAGGAGGTGGGTGGCTGTGTTATTTGTGTGTTATGAAGACAGAGAATGGGTAGGGTCCCCCCTGGGAGAATAGACAATGACAACTTGGGGGCTCACTGCACAGAGTTCTGAGCAGGAGCTGCAGGCACAACACAGCGAGGTAGAGCCTACGACCTAGCCTGAGACAGGCGTAGGAACACAGGATGAGACCTCTAATGTACTACCTGCACATCAACTAAAGTGCATGCCACAAATACTCACTCCATTAGAGCACAGTCACATAAGAGATCATCCTAAACACTCTGGGGAGGGGGTGGGACCCAGGTGCGCTGATGAAACCAAATACACTAGTTACTGAAGGTGTGAGTCAACGAATGAATGAGTGAATGAAGAAAAATCAACACGTGGGCCTGCCCATGAACTGCTGCCTCAATATTCCATGGACTAAGAAGTACAACTGAGTTAAAACTCTGCTCATGAAGACTAAAGAGAATGAGGAGGAAACCACGTAGTCATAAAGAAGCAAAGTGACAGACACTAGGCAGAGAGAGGAGAAGCCATTAAGAGATACCAAAGCACACACCTGCAGCAGCACAGAGACACACAGACAGAATAATGAGGGGGGAACACAGAATTGAACAAGAGACAGAGATAACAATTCTAGAAGGGCAGAGGAAACTGTCAGCAGAGGGGTCTGGGCCTGTGTCCTGGCTCAGGGATTTTCTTCCCAGGTCATGGCTCCTACTCTTGTCCTGGTCACTGTCTAAATGGCAGTGATCAGGGCTGCCTGGGGAGTATGCCTGGGAGTTGCTGCCCTGACCACACCCCACCCCACTGTGTCTGCTGTCCCAAGTGGGACAGCCCAGACTGGGTGTGATATAAGGCAACCATGGCCAGGATCTCAGCCAAGAGTGAGAATCTTGCCAAGTGTCTCCTTCAGGAACCAGGGAAAAACAGAAAAAAGGAAGAATAGGCATTCCCTATGTACAGGTCCCCCAACATACTTGCCTTCCCATCCTCACCCCAGATGCCAACACCAAGATCATGGGTGGAACCCGCTAGACTTCGCCCATGGAGTCTGTCATCCTCTGTGTCATAGGTCTCTGAATATGATTGTGAGGAACTGTAGTGTGAGGTTGTGTCTCTGTCTGCAACTGGCTGCACACCTGTGTGTCTATACCTCCCACTGGATGAGTTGCTTCATCTGTATATGTCCCTGTGACGTGTGACAAAGCTGAGTGAGGCCCTCTGCAGATATGACTGTCACTGATTGAGCTGCAATTGTGTGCAGCTGTGTGTATGTCAGACTGTGTGTGTTTGTGCATGTGTGTGCATGTGTGTGTGTGTGTATATGTATGTTTCTGGCCAACCTACCTGCTGTGTTTGCCCCCATATATGGAAGAGGGCTGGGAACTCTCCAAAGGACCAGGTGGACCAGCCTGGAGGAGAAAAGGAGAATGTGAATGAGAGTTATGGGCATCTGACTTGTTTCTGGAAGAGCAGCGGAGGAGGCAGGAGCTAAGAAGGTCCAGAAAAGGTCTGTGGCCCCACTCCTGAGCCCCACCCTCCTAGCCACTGTAGCAGGTCCCTCTGCTTTGACTCAGGGAGCAGGGCAGACACACACAACTCACTCACTCACACACTCCCCCAACACTGCCCTCAGAAGCCCTAGTGAAACTCAGCCATAGTTACTCCCACATGAATGGCAAGGACTGCAGCCCACACTTCCAGCCTGCCCATCCTCAACAAAGAAGTATTACTTGGAAAGGGCATCCTGGTGTGTCCACACTGCAGGCTCACTTTGGAGCAATGACCTAAGTAGTGGGCCTGGACCCTGTGAGCTTGAGTGGGGGCTCCACGCACAGCCAGAACTAGGGAGTGACTTTGGTGCTATTGGTGGGCCTGAAACAGTGGGTGGCCTCTATCTAGGGGTCGAGGCCTCAGCTCATGAGGCATGGCCTAGGTTTCAGATATGGGGCCTGGAAGGGGAGAGAGAGAGGCTAGGGGAACCATACGGTCTGTGTGTAGCTGTGGCATGGCCTCTGCTCACAGGGCATAGCCTCAGCCAGTGGTGTGGCCCACCTCAGTGGGTGGCTCTGGACAGAGGCAGGCCTTGGCTCCCTGGGCAGGCCTGCACAGGGAAGGTGGCCTAGGCTGGCTGTTCTGTGGGCAGCTCTAGGTTGGCACTGTCGGAAAGAAGTCTCTCCTCAGGAAAGGGTGAGTGACCCAGCTATGGATACCTAGCCTAGAGGTAATGACTGGAACCCAGAAAAGAGGACCCAGTAAGGAGAGCAAAGGTGTTGTAATGGAGAGACTGGTTTGGCTCTGGGTCCAAATCCAGGCTCAGCCTCTCACTTCTCACCTGAGCTACTCCTTGAGCCCCATTTCCCCATCCTTGAGACAAAGGATGGAATTGTACCTGGAGATGAGTTAGGACATGGGGATGTAGCTGGGGTGGCAATGGGAATGGTGATGAGGATGTGGCTGCCCAGGCACCAACCTGCCTCCTCATCCTCAGCTCCGAAACCAGCAGGCTGGGAACCAAGCACTGTGCTAGAACTGCACAGACCTCACCAAACAATCACAACCCTCTAAAGCCAACAGGACCATCTCCCCAACTTTCTAGGTGCAGAAAGTGAGGCTCAAGGAGGGTAAGTCCCTTGTCTGAGCCACACGCTTGCACTCAGGCAGCCTGATGCCAGTTCCCGTGCTCTCCAGCACAACACTATGGAGAAGCCAGAAAAAGACATAGAGAGAGGAAATGCAGAGATGGAGAAACAGGCATGATGAGGAGTAGAGCAAAAGAGAGAGACCCACAACCACAAAGGGAGTGACATCATAAAAACTAAGACACTTAGGGAAGAGACAATTAGAGACATTAAGACACAAATACTCAGGAGACACAACAATAAAATGTAGAGGAATATTTGTGTAAAATAGAAACGAGGCAGTATTTTCTTAGACAAAACTCCACATAAATAAACACAAGGCAAGAATGCTATGGAGATTTTTGTTTCCTAAACAGCGATGTAGAAACAACCTGGCTTCACTCCCTCCCACAGAAAATAGAAAACAAATATACAGTTCCAAGAGTATCTCCACCAATATTCCAGAACTCAAATATGAGAATGAGATAGTACCCAGGGTCACAAAATGAAAAAACAAACAAACAAACAAAAACCCAAAAAAGAAACCTGTAAGTAGGTGGTAAGCAAATCAGACTTCCATACTGACAATCTCCCCCAGCCTTCCCAGCACCAGGTACATGGAAAATTTTTCTCAACTCAGTTTCTATACTGGAAAGTGTAGGATCAAGTTGGACAACCAACTTCCCCACCATCTTGGGTTCCCTGGCAGGAGCTCTGTTCCTGCCTCAATCCACAGGAAGAACTGGCAGGGCCTGAAGGCAGAGCTATCTCTGAGCACAGCCACAGAGGAAGGGAGGAGGTGGGACTAGCATTCCCAACACTGGGCACTCCACTCTGTAACTCGGCCAAAGGAGATGCCAAATCAGAGTGGCTGTTCAGCAGCACCATGCTGGGGGAGGTTCATTCTACAGGTCCCCTGGGCACAAGCTCCTACCCAGCCTTCCCACACTACCAGGACATCCCCTTTGGGACCACCCTCATTCAAGACAGGGGCACTCTGATTGTTTGCCAGCACAGAGGCAAACCTGGGCATAAGTCGTTATCTAGCACTGAAAAGGGCACAGCGACATCGGGGAGGGGGAAAGAAAATCATCAGGAAAATTACACAGAATCAATCTCTAAGCAAACACATCCAATAAAAACCAAAACAAGCCAGACAATACTGCAATAAATAACTAATACTTCAATGCCAATACATAGATGTACATCCACAAGGAGCAATAGGAACAGGGAACCATGTCCTCCTGCAAACAGACAAAGCAAGGTACCAGTGACTGACTCTAATGAGACAGCCATATGTGAACTCTCTGCCCAAGAATTCTTTATTTTCATTTTAAGGAAACTCAGTGATCTCCAGGATAACACAGAAAATCATTTCACAAATTCATTTCAAAAATTTAACAATGACATTGAAATAATAAAAATAAATAAACAAGTACCAGGCACGGTTGTTCAGGTCTGTAATCTTAGCACTTTGGGTGCTGACGGGGGAGGAACACTTGAGGCCAGGAGTTCAAGACCAGCCTGAGCAAGAGCGAACCCCATCACTTCAAAAAGATAGAATTATCCGGGCGTGATGGTGCATGCCTGTATCCCAGCTACTTGAGAAGCTAGGCAGGGGGATCACTTGAGCACAGGAGTTTGAAGTTGCAGTGAGCTGTGATGATGTAGCCTGGGTAACAAAGTGAGATTGCCTCAAAAAAAATTAAATTAAAATTTAAACCTGAAAGCTTAAAAAATCAAACAGAAATCTTAGAACTGAGAAACACTTGCTGGACCTCAAAATTCATTAGTTTGAGAGGCTCTCAACAAGAGAATGTATCAAACACAGGAAAGAATCAGTGAGCTTGAACACAGTATATTTGAAAATACACAAAAAGAGGAGAAAAAGGAAAGGGAACAAAAGTCACAACAAGATATAATTACCTCCAAAGACAAAATCTAAACATTATTGGTATTCAAAAAGAGCTGAGTAAGAGCAAGGTGTGGAAAGCTTATTCCAAGAACTAATAACAGAAAATTTTCCAAAACTTCAGAAAGAGATAAATATCCAGGTACAGGAAGGGGAGGGAACACCAAACAGATATGACCCAAGTAAAAAGCATATAATAAACTCTCCATGTTCAAGGATAAAGAGAGCTCCCTAAAAGCAGGAAAAGAAAAGGAGCAAAAACCATAGAAAGTAGGTCGAAACTGTCTACTAACAGACTTCTCAGCAGCAACCATATAGGCCAGGAGGGAGTACGACAACATTGTCAAAGTGCTGAAAGAAAACATCTTCCATCCAATCATACTATATCCAACAAAGCTATCCTTCAAATATGGGCCTCAGTTTCCTATCTGTAAAACAGGGGTCTTGATAATGGGGTTTCAGGGACTCAAATAAAGGATCCACACCCGGGTCATCTGAGAAAGACCGCATTTGACCATCCTTCCCCAGAATTCTGTTCCCAGAGGAAACAGGACTGATAATAATGGTCCAGGACTACTCAGCACTAAGTGCCAGGCACAGATTTCAGGCATTAACACCTCAAAACACTGCTACAGAAAAGGCAGAGGCAGTTATTCCCACTTTATAGATGAGGCAACTGAGGTACAGAGAGGTTAAGTGACTTGCCCAAGGGCGCACAGTACTACATAGCAGAGGCAGAATTCGAACCCAGGCCACCTGCCTCCAGAGTCCATGTCTGAATCATGTGCTATGTTAACCGGTCTTTCAAGCATCAGCTTAATTTTATGATTACACACCTGCTCCATGGGATTACCTCATCAAACCCCTGAGAGGTCCCGGCGCTTTCCACCCCACCCCACCTGAAGACCCTTTCACAGATGAGCATCTGACAACCAGAGAGGTGGGGAGGGTCGGGGTGATACATACAGACCACGGGGAGGGTGGTCTTTCTGAACATAGAAAGACTAACACGAGTGATAGTGGGAGGACAGGGAGCAGGCTGGAGTGAGGGTCCAGGGAGCAAGGAGAACGTCTGAGCTAGAGCCTAAGAGTGGAGGACATGGAGCAGAGAGAGACAGAGGCAGAAGTGACAAGGCTGGGGACAGATGGGAGGTAGAGGATAAGGGGAGGGAAGGGGCGAGGATGGTGCCTGGGGGAATCTGGCCGCATGACTGGGTGGACTGTTGCGCTGTCCTTGAGATGGGGAACGTAGGAAGATGAGAGAGTTTGGGAAAAGAGAAATGAGTTAAGACATGGTGAGTGAGAGGGGCCTAGGGACATTGGGCCGAGGGGGAGTGGCGCCCAGGCGCAGGGGGCTACCAGAGCCTGGAGTTCAGGGTCAGACGGAGTAGACTTGCGTGGTTGGTGACTGAACCAGGGGAGTTGGTAAAAGACTCCCAGGGAGTGTTCTCAGGAGGGGGAGGGACGCGACAGAAGGCGGGACTCAGGCCGCAGTGGAGGTGAAGGACGTCTGGGAGGCGTCTGGGTAATCGATGGATCGATGGATCGATTGATCACACGGGTCTGAGCGGGCCAGAGTCGGGGGGGGGCGGGGAGCTGAGGACAAGGCGTCAGGGGCAGGGCCAGGCGCCCTCCCAAGGAGCTCTCCCGCAGACTGGGTGTGCGCCCAGGCTCTGAATGGTGGGCACTCAATCGGTGGCACCATCCATACCTGCCTGCGTGGGTTAGTAGGAGGAGCGCCGGCGATCGTGATGGAGAGTGCTTAGCACAGGCCTGGCACCGGAGAAGCTGTCATTATTGCCCCAGTGGGTCCTCTTCCGCCCCTCAGCACCACTGTGCTCCAAAAGAGGGAGGTGGTCCCAGGGGTGGGTGCAAACGGGCCAACCAGGTGTTCCTGGAGTGGAAACAGTATTCCTCTCCCCCTTGGCCTCTTGCCTTCTGCATGCTGTTTGCCTGTGCTGCCTGCCCCCTCTCTGGGCCTCAGTTTCCTCTGTATTAAAGAGGAAGCTGTAATAACCACCTCACAGGTCTGTGAGCAACATAAACAAGATAATGCAAGGGCAGCATCCAGCCCCTGGGAGTGGCCTGTAGGCAACATTCCATAAATAGGGGCTGCTCAACTGAAGCTGTGGCCCAGGAGGAGGCCCAAAGACTTTAAGCATGAATTTGTGGGGAGACAAAAGGACAAAGGAGTTCTAGAATAGTTTCCAGCCTAGGGATCCAGAGTGTCCACAGGTCTGGGTTTGTAGATTGGAGACCCAAAGTTCTAGAATGCCTGAAGGTCATGGGACTCCAGAAAGTTGGAAGCTCCAGGGTTCCAATATGTGTGGAGATCTGTGGTTCTAGACTATTCAAACATCTCAGGTTCCAGAGTGGCCAAGGACTGCCAGAATCCTTAGGGCCCATGGTTCTAGAATCTGAAAGTCTGATATTCTAGAAATTTTGAGGGCCTATAATTCTGGAATGGATGAGCCCACTCATGCAGCACCTTCCCATAAAAGTGATGGCTTTCCAGACATGAGGAGAGATCATCTTATAACAGCTCCCATCCTTTCACTGGTTGACTTGAAGTCAGTCCCTCCTGCTCTCTGGACCTTCTCATTAGTTAAGTCAGGATATACTCTAGACAATTGCTCAGGTCCCTGTGGAGTTCTGAGCTATACAAAGCCAGCCTCAAATACCCAAAGTGTTGGATCATCTTAGTGATGATTTCCAGTCTCTGGAATGCAGAATCCAGATTTCAAGCTCCAGAACCCAGAATTAAGACTGCAGGATACAGAATGAAGACCTCAGGCACCCAGTCTCTAGATTCACAGTCTAGAGTCAAGATTCTAGCAATCTCAGAATCATGAATGCCAGGCCTCTGTCTCCCAGTTCAGGCCCTTAAATGTGCTATGCATACTTCACACTCCAAGTCTACCCATGAAATCTCAGAGTCTAGATCCAGACTCTAGAATTCAGACCACAAAATTCAATATCTAAAACCTATCATTTGTACTCTAGGCCTCAGACTTCACATAGCAGGTGCAAAGGTTCCCATCTTCAACTCCCAGATAGCAAACACCAGATTCTAGACTCCTACTCTGGACACCAAGATTCAGAATCCAAGCCCAAGACCTGTTACATAAAGGCCTGACTCCAGGGTCCAAATTCCAGACCCCAGTCCCCAGAATTCAGACTTCAAAATCCACATTCCACACTTCAGGTCATTAATACCAAACTTGAGACCCCCAAACTCAAAATTCAAGACCCATCTTCAAAAGCAAGATCCAGATCCAGAATCCTGCCGCAGGTACAAAAAGGATAACTCTAGGAGCCAATTTCCACACCCTAGACCCCAAATTCCAGGCTCTGTATATTTTTTTAATGTCAGCTCATTATGGGGGTACAAAAGTTCAGGTTGTATATATTGCCCATGTCCCCCCATCCCCCCAAGTCTGAGCTTCAAGCGTGTCCATTCCCTAGACAGTGCACATCGCACTCATCATGTAGGTACGCACCCATCCCCTCCCTCTCCCTCATCACTCCCAGTCAGAACTTTAAGCATGTCCATTCCCCAGAGAATGCGCATCGCACTCATCAAGTATGTATACACCCATCCCTTCCCCCCAGCCCCCACTTCTGTCCGATACCCAATTGGTGTTATTCCCAAATGTGCACTTAGGTGATGATCAGGGAAGCCAGTTTGCTGATGAGTACATGTGGTGTTTATTTTTCCATTCTTGGGACATTTCACTTAATAGAATGAGTTTCAACTCTCTCCAGGAGAACCCAGACTCTGTATTTTGATGTTCTCCAATTTTCTGCTCTTGCCCTTCCATCCCCTTCCCCATGAGGAATTGCCCCTGGCAGGGAATTCCTCTTTGTAGACTCAGACAATAGCTTCCACTTAATGAATGCTCATTAGGCCAAATCCCCCACCCCACTAGCCATCCAGGCAACCTTGTCTGTAAACCTGAATTTCAGCCACCTCCAACCCCGTCAGACACCACCCCACCTCCAGACCCAGGTGGTGCTGAGAGCTTATAAATTCAGGCATTCTGGTGCCTTCTCCCCTTCTCTGGCATCCACGCTGCCCTAGATGCTGCTGGAGGATCTGGAGGAGGTGAGATCTTTGACAAAGGTGGCGGGGAGGGGTAGTGAGGAGAGATACAGAATATAGAATGCCCTGGTCTCAGGGCGAGACAGGAACCACCCTAGGGGACTGAGTGTCAAGGGCACTGGGTAGGTCTATGTGTCCTTTTACTGAGGCTCCAAGTTGAACCTGAACCAAGAAAATGTCCTGGAGCCACTAGAAGGCACTACTGTGACTTGGTAGGGGGAGGAGGAGATGGAGTGAATCAGGAGGACGTCCCTGAAAACAACTGTACCAGAGCCAAGAACACCGAGCTGTACTGGGGATCCATAGTTGATTCCAACCGGGCCTGCCTTCAGGGAGTTGCCAGGCTGGTGGGGGAAGCACATATCACTGAGGGTCAGGGGAGATCAGGAAAGACCTCAAGGAGGAAGTGGGTCTGGAGGGGAATGGCATACCTAGTAGGAGGAACAGCCTGAGCAAAGGCATGGAGGCACGAAATTGCAGGAGGGAAAATAGCAGCACTGACTATGTCTAGAAGGACAAGGTCATGGGAGTCCTGGGCAGGAAGGCTGGAAAGGGAGCAACCATTCATGTCCTTGAAAGTGAAGCTTAGGGGCTGGACTTTATCCTGGGGGTGCTGGGGATCCAAGAAAGGCTGTGAACATGGGAGGCTGTGAACAGTCATCTCTGAATGTAGAAAGACCCTCTGGAGCCTTGGTTGGGGGACAGGCTGGGCGGTGGGTACTGGACTGGAGGGGAAACCAAAAGGCCAGACAGGAGGTTAGACAAGATCCTGACCAGGGGCCTTGGGGTTGGAGCGAGATCTGGGGGCCAGGGGCATGGTGCTGGGGGATGACAGGCTGTGGGGGCATCCTGGTGCCCAGAGGAACAGTAGACCCTCCAGAGATGGGGGACCTGGAGGATGTGCAGTGGGGGCAGGTGAGAGGGGGACATGCTCTTAAGAAAAGAAGTTTCTTAAGCAGCAGGTGGGACGAGTTTGTGTCTGGAGGGATCCTGGTGGGGGCAGAGGGGTCCGGCCTCACCTCAGTTCTCTCTCTCTCCCCTCCCTGACTGCAGCTAAGTCCTGGTCCCTCCTCTACAATGTGGCTTCTCCTCATCTTTTCCTTCCTGCTGACATCTACAGGTGAGCTGAGCTGAGGTGAGGTCTGGGTCAGTGGGACTGTGGTACCCCTTTCCCTTGCAATCTGGGCCCTGTGATCTGCCAGCCCCTACCTTACCCAGAGACCACCTAAAGATCCTTTCCTCACCCCTGCCCGCACCTGAGCCATCTGCCAATGTTCCTGAATCCTCACCCCACCTGAAGAGACATCATAGGCCTGGGGCTGCTCTGAAGCTGCTGGGACCTGGCGCCTCTCACTGCCCATGATAATGAACATGATCCTGGGGCTACACATACCTAAGCTGATTCCTGGGCTGTCCCTTCTTTGCTGTGTGGCCTTGAGAAAACTGCTTCACCTCTCTGGGCCTCATGTGCCATCTCTATAACACAGCACCTACCTACAACAATGGTGAGGTCTCAATAGTGTAATGTAAGTAATGCACTTAACAACCACTAAACAAGTGTTCAGACTCTGGGCTAGAATCATGCCCCTGCCACTCTCTGGTTACTTAATGTCTCTGTGACCCAGCTGTACAATGGAGACAACAGTCCTTCCCTCACAGGGTTGTTGTAAGGATTACAACACATGTGAGGCACTAGAATGTGCCTGGCCCCAGGTAGCACCCTCTAAGGTGTGCAAGCATTGCTGAGCACTTAGTATGTGCCAGGCACGGCACTTAATGCTTACATACAACATCTACGTGAGGCAGGCACCGCTGAGCTCACTTGACAAAAGAAGGGGCTGTGGTTCAGAGAAGGATGGCCACAAAGTCAAGGCCACCCTGGGTGACAGGCTAACTCCAGACCAAACTCAGCCACCACTCATGCAGAAATTAATTGTAACCTGATGCCTCTACCTTGGCGAAATCAGGGGTAGACTTTTACTAACCTGTTGCCCCATATGACCCTCACCCCTGGAGGCCCCTCAGACCTCCCCGATGCTTCCAGCCTGCCCTCAGGCTCTCTCTGTGCTCTCTCCTCCCTGCCTCCAACCTGCCCACTGCACCTAGCTGGGGCCTCCACCCTGCTCCAGCTTGGACTGGTCAGGTGCAGCCTCAGTGCCTAGCTGTTCAGCCCCTACCCTCCACCCTTCTCCACAAGACAACCTCACCCTTCCTTTGTTAAGCCCCTCATCTACCACATCTGCATTCCCCTGGTCTCACCAGCTCCTTTGGCCCAGTTCCTGACCCTGGTGGACAGGCTTTGGGCATTTGCTCTGATGATGCAAATCCTGACACAGTGTGGGTGTCTGTATGTGGCTGTGACCTTGAGCGGACACATCTGTGTTGCCCAGTGTGGGAGCTCATGGTCTTGTGACCTTGAAATGTCCCTAATTATGTCCTTGTGCGTGGTGCCATTATGTGTGTGTGTGTGTGTCTGTGGTGGTTGTACAGGGCCCCGTGTGTCCACATCAAGCCCACATGTGTGAACCAGGTCTCCCTATGTGAAACCCAGTGAGTGACCTTCAACATTGTGGGTCTGGCTTGGGGGCTGATCTGGAGATGGACAAATATGTCCTGTCCTGGCCACTAGTGTCTCCAGCTGTATGTCTTTGACCTTGAATGCCTAGCCCTGTTGCCCTGTAGTCTGATTTAGTGGGTTCAGATCTGAGTTTTGGCCCTCTGGGCTGGTGTCTGCAGCTTTGATTCCCTACGAAATGGCTTGTGGATGCATCAGCTTTTACCTTGACTGTGTCTGTACAGATATCTGACTTACTTTGACCAGATTTGTGTCCACAACCTGCACATCGACATGTATGTATCATAAATAAATCTATGTCCTTTGTTAAAAATAACTAATATTAAGCAGTCACAATGGACCAGGCATCACTCACCACTCACACATTCCTATGTCATTCTTACAACAATCCCTATTTTAAAGATGAGGAAACAGAGGCACAGAGAGGTCAAACAATTGCTTGAAGTCTCACAGCTAGTATGTTTGAACCCAGGGTTAAGGACCCACCTTCTTTGTTTGGACCCTGTGTGCAAATGTCTGTGATATCAGATGCCAATACCCACACAGAAGACTGTGAATTTAGGTCTGGTCTATATTCAATTCTCTGTGTATGTGTGTGTGTGTATGTGTGTCCATGTCTTAGCCATCCATATTTAAATACACATATGAACTTACGTGCTGGGTTCTTGAAGCTGCAACCTATGTATGCAAGTGAATTTTAGCTTTAAAGAGCTGCAATATCTGTACCTAAGTTTGGAAGGTTAGATGTGTATGTATGTCCATGACCTTGTGTGACCACATCTGTGTCTTGTACTGTATGCTGAATTTGGCTGAGATGTCCAGGTTCTGGGGCCAAGACTGTATGTCATACATATTGAGTGGCCACATCCACCTGGGCATGTGACAATTTGGTGACCTTGAATGACTGGTTCCAAGTGACCACCTGTCTGACCTGTATCCAGTGCCCCTGTCTCCACTCCCAGTCACAGAGGACTTCTTGTCCTCTAGTCCTTTTCCCTTCCTCTCTCTCCCAGAGTCCTATAGCAAATGGGGTAGGGGCTAGAGTTCTGCAGGAAACAGGCTGCAGCTGTCAATAAACAGCAGGGACTTCTTAAGAAATTGAGGAAAGGCACAGGTAAGAAATATTTGTGAGGGCAGGGTGCATGGAAGGTGCAAGAGGTGATGAAAAGGTCCTGTCCTCGGGATCTTCTACCCCTTCTCCCAGCAGCACAGGAAGGTGACAAGTTGCTGATACGTGAGGAGTGTGTGCCCCACTCCCAGCCATGGCAAGTGGCCCTCTATGAGCATGGACGCTTTAACTGCAGTGCTTCCCTCATCTCCCCACACTTGGTGCTCTCTGCAGCCCACTGCCAAACCCAGTATGATGGCAGGGATCAGAGTCCTCGCTGGAGGGTAGAATTCCTAGGGGGAAGGTGGAGACTGGTGCCAGGACCCCTGGGCTCTGAAGGAGGAAGAGGTTGGAGGTCAAGCTCCTGGGTGAGGAGAGGGTGGGTTCTGAACTCTTAGGTCCCTGAAGGAGGAAAAAGATGATGGTAGAGTCCCAGCTTTTGATCTCCTGAGGCAGGATGAGTCCAGGGATGTTGTAATTCTGGATTCTGAGGAAAGAAGGGCTGGAGCCAAGAGGGTTCCGTTCCAGGTGTGTGCCTGACTTGGACTCCTTGCTCCCTGAGGGGCAAGGGCCAGAACCATTGGCTTCAGGGTCTTGGGAAAGGGTAGTGAGATCTCAAAATTCCCAATGGATCTAGGGACCATAGGTTGCCCACTCTTTGATCCTTTGTTTACTCCTCATTCCACTTGCCCACACAGCTCCATGACAGTGTGCCTGGGTGAGCACAATCTGCGCAAGCGTGATGGACCAGAGCAACTGCAGGCTGTTTCTCAACCCACATCCTGGCTACAAAGCACGCAGTCACCGCCATGATGTCATGTTGCTGCTGCTGGCCCGGCCTGCACACGTGACCCCCCAGGTGCGCCCTGTGACGCTACCCACCTGTTGCCCTAGCCCGGGTGAGGCCTGTATGGTGTCTGGATGGAATCTGGTGTCCAACAACAAGCTGGGGACCACATGGATCCCAGAATCACAAGGTGAATGAAAAGATGGAGGAGCTGGATGTGTGGCCTCAGGGAACTCTATTTTCCAGGGTTCTTGGGTGGAGGGGACAGGGCTGGAATTTATGGATCTGCTCCAACTTCACTGTCCTCCCCAGTGAGTCTCCCAGATCCAGTGCATTGTGCCAACATCAGCATTATCTCAGACACATCTTGTAACAAGGGCTACCCTGGGCACTTGATGAAGACCATGGTGTGTGCAGGAGCAGAGGGCGGAGGCACAGACTCCTGTGAGGTCAGAGCCCAGAGGGAGCCATCAGGTGGAGGAAAAGGGTTGGGGACCGGTTTCAGAGTTAAGATGGGGATGGATATCATTTGCTTTGGTCTAGAGAAGATGCCAGGTTGCAAGAGCAGTCCACCCTAGAGAGATGGAGAAGGAAGAGCAGTTAGAATGGAGGCTGGAGTTGGGGCTGGAGATGGGGATAGGGTTGTGTTGTGTTTGAGGTGCATGGTATGGCAATTGGGTTGGGGTTCAGAATGGGAATAAGTATGGTTTGGTTTTGGATGGGAAATATGTCAGGGTTGAATCAGGATGGGGTAGATTTTGTTTGAGATGCAGAAGGTAGGAAAATTGGGATCGGGTTGTGAGGATGGGCATGGGTTTGGTTTCATTTTGAATGGGGAACATGTGGGGGTTGGGTTGAGTTGGATTTAGTTTAGTTCAGTTGGGTTGGGGTTGCAAGTGGATGAGGTTGGTTATGCAATGAGTGAGTTAGTTAAGTTGGGGTTGGGTTGGATTTGTTTTGGTGAAATTGGACTGTATTGAGTTGGGTTGGGATTGTCTGGGGTGGGCATGCAAATTGTGATTAGGATAGAGATGGGCACTCTAGATCCAGGAGGTTCTCACTCATTTTGAGACCCCCTCTTCTCTCCACAGGGTAACTCTGGGGGACCCCTGGTCTGTTGGAGTGTCCTGCAGGGCACTGTGTCCTGGGGTGACATCCCTTGTGACACCACCACCAACCCTGGTGTCTATAACAAAGTCTGCCACTACTTGGAGTGGATCAGGTAAATCATGAAGAGGAACTGACTATCTTGGTCTACATCCTATGTCCTAAGCAGAAGCCCCCATGCCTGGCCAGCAGCCCTGTCCTGACTTGGAACAGAATTAAGCCATCCCTCAAGACCCTGTCCAAGGCCCAGGTGTTAGCCAAGGACTTGTCCCACCTGAAGGCAAAGCTGGTGCTCAAGGTCACCTAGCCTTTAACACCAAGATAACAGAGAGCAGAGATCCAAGTTTCTCTGCAGGAGTTTCTGTGACTTTCTTCTGGGGATGAAGGGAAATTGGAGACAAAGATGGGTGGGGAACCCGCAGACACTATACACTGTTTTCACCCACTGCCCCAATCCTGAGGGGAGGAGAAAGGGCTTGAAACAAGGCTCTATCCATTCAACAGGTATGACCAGTCACATGATCTTGAATAAGCGACCCAACCTCAGCCTAGGTCTGTCCATATATAAAATGGAGATCATCATATTTCTTAACTCATCATATCCCTGTGGTTGCTGTGAGATTAAATGAGGTAATTCATATGAACTGATTAGAATAGACTCTGGCACTGGATAAATATGCTGCATCTCTGGAACCCAGTGAAAAGATCCAGCAAATACTAGATTACCAAGAATGACTTTTTCTTCAAGACTTAATTCTGGGCTTCCTGATAGCCATGCAAAGAAGCAAATACTTTCTTTTCCTTAGCCAGGTTCCTGACATACAGCAGATGCTGGGACCCTGTGAGTTGCTTTGTTTTGACCAAAAAGCCAGGATTATATGTAAGAAGCTTATGGGTTTACCATTGAGGCTGCAGGAATCAGGAATCTAGGTCCTGATTCTCTTCAGGGGCCCCAAAATGTGATTTTCAAGGTCACTGAACATTAAAGTACATGACCCTGGCTCTTGAGACCTAAATATTGCATTGGCAGAATGAGGTGGGAGTGGGGGTAATTGGAATTTGTGGTTAGGATAATCTTGACCTGGGAAGGCACGTAGTCCAAATCTCTGGGACTTTGGAGAAGATGACCTTGACTAACCATATCTGGGGAAGAAGGGTAGAAGGGTCATTGGGCCCCTGACACTGTTTGAGGGGAACATTGGGAAACCCCTGAAACTTCATATTCCTGGATCTTGGGGCACAAGGGTTGTGGTGATATGCACCCCAAAATTTTATTATGAAAGGAACAATAGCTTAGGGGACCTAGATCCTGGGTCTAGAAGTATAAGAATCAGGGCATTTTGAAAGCCAAGGATTAGATTTCAGGGATAGGCTCACAGCTAAGTTGGTATCTTGGCTCTCTGAGTGGTGCAGGGAATTGGAGCCCTCACCACTGTTATTAAAGTCTACTGGGTCCTGGGGTCCAGGGCTTTACTTAGGGGTTAGGTATATGGGGCTCTTACTGGGGTTCGGTGACTTCTCCATCCTCCTGTTTCTGTTCCCCCTCACCCCACCATTGCCTCACTGGCTCTGTCCCCCAGAGCAAAGCCCCAGGAGCTACAGGCCCTGCCCCACCTGGCCTCAGCCCCAGGAATGCATCCAGCATGATCCAGGGCCTGCAGAACAACAGGTGCTGGCTGTCCCTCCCCTTCACAACTCTGGGGGTAGGAGGGGGTTGTCCAGTGCCCAGGAAACAGGGGAAGGACCTTGGTCAGCATCTGGGTGCCAGCAGGGCAGGGGTGGAGCTCTGGGGGTGGGGGCAATGAGGGCTTTTAAAAGGCTCCCTGGGGAGGCTCCCCAGCTGCTAGCTCATCACCTGCTGCCTGACACCTGTCACCATGTGGTTCCTGGTTCTGTGCCTCGCCCTGTCCCTGGGGGGGACTGGTGAGACAGTGGGGAGGGGCTGTGGGAGAGGGAGCAGTCCCTGACTCTCATGCTGCCCTTGCCCCCACGTAAGTCCTTCCCCTTTAGCACCCCAGCCTGTGGTCCATCCCAGACCAGGGTGCCAAGCTCTTTCCTGTCTCTTGGAGCCCCATCCCAAAATCCTACCTCTCACAGTCTGCATTCCCACACTAGGTCCCTGCCCACTCCCAAGAGCCCTCAGTACTTTCTCCTCTTCCCTAGTCAGCTCCTGCCCCTTCTGCTTTCACAAAGGGGCAGCTCTTCAGCCATCTCTGTCCCTCTCTTTGGAGGACCCCCAACCCCACTAGACCCTGGGACCCTGAGGCCCTCCTACCCCTAGTTCTCTGTGGCCCAATGGTCTGACTCTGGAGTCTACAAATCCCACCACACCTCAGTGACTGTCCATCCAGCTGTCAGCTCTCAACTGTGTCCTCCAGACTCTGATATCTGGTCCTCCCAAGTTCCCCAAATTCCACCAGGCAGCCCTGCTTCCCAAACTGTGTGACACCAGATGGCTCCCCATCTGGCACGGGGGTATCTACAAATGCCTCTTCCTTCTCTCTGCCCCACAACCCCATCCAGCACTCCCAGCTCTCCCAGGAAAATCACCCAAGCCCTCCAACCATAAACTCCTTTCCTTGCAGAATTTCCATTCCTCCCCAGGTCCTGCCCTTCCCCACCTGAATCCCTCCTGCACAAATCTGGTTTTCTGGTGCCCCACCTGCAAGAACCCGAACACCTTCCCAGCTACCCATCCTGCCCTGACCTGCCCCAAGTAAGGCAATATGTTATTTTAAAACCTCACATCAAGTGGGTCCTCCACGATGTTCTTGCAGCTGCTTGGTCCCTGTTTTAAACACTTCTCCATTCTTGTCCTGGGACTACCACCAAGAGAACCCCAATCCCTCCAATACCCTCAGACCGTGAACCCCACCCCCATGAGAAACAAGAAGTCTGTCCCACACCCTACCCCATGGTGACTATCACTCATCCCCTCCCTCCTCCTTAGCCCCATCCTAGTCCTTACCCCATCCCGGTTCTCAGGGCCACAACCTCTTGGATTGCCACTATTGGGCTATAGGAAGGACCCCAAAACATCAGAAGAGCACACCCCCCAGCCTCAACCCTAACCCTTTTTTTATCCTTTAACCTGGAAACCCCAAAATCTGACTTGTCCAGCCCAGCTTGCACCTTGCAGCCCCAATCTAGACACCCCAAATCCTTCCCCAAATTCCCCAGCCCAGATGTGCTTCTTGACCTCTCAGACCTGGTTCCCTAAAGCTGCATCTTTTCCTGAATCCCAAAAGCCCAACCCAGGCATAACTGTTTGCCCAGCCTGGGAGCCCTTTAATCCACACCCTTCCTCTCCCAGCCTTGGATCCTCTCCTTTGGGGCCTTTATCCCTCCTTTCTGGAGTTCTTTTCCACTCTCTTAACCCACCACCTCCCATTCCCAGTCCAAGACCCCAAGTCACCCCAAATGACCTCACCCCTAGACCTGATGTCTGCCCCAGACGCTGTCTTGTGTCTCCTTCTGTGATCCCTGGGGTCTGCTCTATGCTCAGAGCATAAACTCTCCCCACCCAGGACCAGCCACCAACCCAGGAACAGTTCCAGAATTCCAGAACCTTCTCAGCCATGGTCCTCTGCCCCCACACCCTGCAAGCACACAGCTCCCTCCCCTAGCTCAGTCCCCCTGTCCCTCCTGCTAACTCCACCCTCTCTAACCCAGCACCCCCTCTGCAGGTGCTGCACCCGCCATCCAGTCCCGGGTTGTGGGAGGCTGGCAGTGTAAGAAGCATTCCCACCCCTGGCAGGTGGCTGTGTACCATTTCAACAACATCAAGTGTGGGGGTGTCCTGGTGCACCCCCAGTGGGTGCTCACAGCCGCCCACTGCTTCAGCGAGTGAGTTGGGTGGGGCCTGGGGTCTGGGGAGGAGGGCACCTGTACTCCCACAGGATTGAGTGGCCAGTGCCATTCCTCTTGGATAACCTCAGGCGAGGCTGGGAGACTGAGGGACACAGGGAAAGTTCTGGTCCAGGTACATGGGGAGGCAGAGATGGGGCTGGACCACCCTCCCATGGCTTCCTGGGTCTCTCTCTGGGTCTTTGTGTGTCCTTTTCACTCTGGTTGTGGGTATGTCACTGTGTTTTGGTCTCTATCTCCTGCTCTGTCTTCATGTCTCTGCATCTCCCCTGTCTCTGACCCTTTCTGGGTCACTCTGTGGTCATCTCTGTCACCGTGGGTCTCACCCTCCATCTCTCTGCCCATTTCTCTCCCTGGGTCTCTGTCCCACCCCCTCCCCCATCACTACTAAACACACACCTAGGATGGGCCTAAGGGGACCCCAGAGAGAAGGAAGGGCTTTAGTACCAACCTGTGTGCATGAGGTGGCACCTGTCACTCTGCCCAGCCCCCCTCAGGACATCAGTCCACTCTGGGGAGACACAGGGAAGGGCTGGTTTTAGCTGGAGCTGGGTGGGACCATTGAGGAAGAAGGAAGGAGAAGAGGAGAAGGAAGGAGAAGAAGGATGGAGACGGGGAGGGTACTGGCAGGGAAAGGAGGATGAGACCTTGGGCTCTGGGCCAGGTCCTCTAGGGAGCCAACACAGCCCCAGCTGCAGCTGAGCTGCTCTCAGGCCTCCCCTCTCCTGCCAAGGCACCCCCTTTTCTCTCACAGCCCAGACCCTTGGCTTCCTCTCTGCCTTTGGCCCTCACTCTCCCTCTGACTTTCTGCCTCCTGCTCTCATTGGATGTTCCTCACACCTTCCCTGTTCTGCTCTCTCCTTCCTCTTCCCTGTGTGTTTCTCACTGCCTCTGTCTGTCCTCTTTCTCAGCCTGTCTCTTTTTTCCTCCTTCTGTTGTTTCTCACTGTTCCCTATCTGCCTTTCTCATTTCCTCTGTCCTTCTGATCATTCATTTTTCACTCTGTTTCTGTCTCTGCATCTGCTATTTTCACTCACATTCGTTTCTTTTCTCACTCACTGTCTGTATTTCTCCACAACTCTGCATCTTTCTTCCGCTGTCACTATCCCCCAGTTCTTCTGTTTCTCTTTCAGGACCCTCCCCCATTCTCCCTTTCCCTATTTCCCTTTCCCCCTCCCCTTTCCTCATCCCTCCATCCCCCTTTATCCCCAGAAAGTACCAGGTCTGGCTGGGTCGCCACAACTTGTTTGAAGACGAAGACACAGCCCAGTTTGTCCGTGTCAGTAAAAGCTTCCCAAACCCACAATTCAACCTGAGCCTCCTGAAGAACTACATCTGCCAGGATGATGAGGACTACAGCCACGACATCATGCTGCTCCGCCTGACGGAGCCGGCCAAGATCACGGATGCTGTGAAAGTCCTGGACCTGCCTTACGAGGAACCCAAAGCTGAAATGGGAAGCATCTGTTTTGCCTCTGGCTGGGGCAGCATCAGACCAAAGAACTGTATGCCTGGGCCGACTGTGCAGCCTGGAGTGGGGACAGGGACTCCTGGGTGGAGGGAGAAGGATCCAGGTGAGGTCTGGCCTCAGCCCTTTTTCTCCCTGTTTTGTAGTTTCATACCCAGATGATCTCCAGCGTGTGGACATTGAAATCTTGCCCAGTCCCAGAAGGTGACAGAGTTCATGCTGTGTGCTGGGCACTTGCATGGTGGCAAAGACACCTGCGTGGTGAGCCAGCCCTTCCCTTCAGGATCTTGAAGGCCTGAGGGAGGGGACTGAACTTCTGAATTGGGTCCTGAGAGCTAACCAGGCATCTTCCCCTCACCCCGGGGTCCCCAGCACCTCCACTCTCCCCAGCCCTCTTCCCTTCCTACATCCCCATCCAGTTACCACCTTCAGCTCACCCCCTGGCATTGTAGTTTACCTGTTCCTTCCTTTGACACATATTTACTGTCTAGTCAGAGAAAGCTTCCTGGAGAGGTGGTCTCTGAGATGAGCCCTGCTGGGGGCCAGGGAGGGGACAGCAAGGAGATCCTGTAGATGGTCCTGCCCTGCTCCTCCTGCCACTGACCTGTCTGCTAGGACTGTCTTCCTGGACCCTGTTCCCCGGCTACAGTGCAGTGGCATCAGCCTGGCTCACAGCAATCTCAAACTCCAGGGCTCAAGCGATCCTCCTGCCTTAGCCTCCTGAGTAACTGGGACTACAGGCAGGGACCACCACGCCTGCCTAATTTTTTTCTATTTCTGGTTGCCCAGCCAATTTCTTTCTAGTTTTGGTAGAGACAGGGTCTCACTCTTGCTGAGGCTAGTCATGAACTCCTGACCTGAAGAGATCCTCCTCCTTCTGCCTCCCAGAGTGTTAGGGTTACAGGCGTGAGCCACCACGACCAGCCCACTGTCCCCCTTCTGTTGGAATCCCCACCTACCTTCTTCTGGGAGTGGGATATGGAGGCCCTAAGTCTTGAGAGCTGGAGCTCTGCAGGCAGCCGGGCCCTGCTGTCTCCTCTGACACTGTCTCTCCTCCCCTTGTGCTCCCAGGGTGACTTAGGGGGCCCATTGATCTGCAATGGCATGCTCCAAGGTATCGTATCATGGGGCCATGTCCCATGTGCCAAACCCAAGATGCCCTCACTCTACACCAGACTGCAGAAGTACATTGAGTGGATCAAGGACACCATAGCAAACAACCCCTGAATGCTCAGCCAGTCCCCTACCCCTAAGTAAAATCAGATGTGTATCAAATGTGTCTCAAGTTCTGACATCATCTGGCCTTCTGGACTTCAGAATCCCAGACACTTGGGACCCACCTGACTGAGGTTAGAGCCACCTCAGCTGTACCAATCTTGTACCCAGAGGCCTGCAATCATGAGCAAGTGGGGGAAAGGAAGGGGCCCTGTCAGGTAGAGAAACATGCACGAAAAAGTCAGATCCCAAAAAGCAAGTCAGGGACACCAGACCACTTTGCTCACACTGGGCCTGACCCTGCCTTGTGGGGGAGATGGGAGAAGTGGAAAGTGAGATATGGAGATGTTGGATAGCCCCACTCTTTATTGTGATGGGGAAGCCAGGAAAGGGGCCAAGGGATGTTATTGCAAACCACACCTTCTGGGTCAGGGCTACACCAAATGCTGAGGGGTGCCATGTCCACCTAGGGGCAAAAGTGGACATGGAGTGGGGCTGGAACTCCGGGAGAGGGGTTCTGATGGAGATGACCCTGGCTGAAAGGACAGATAGTGGGTTCAGGGGATGGCCTGTGAGGGCTGGGCACCCTGGGGTGGGGCCACACAAACTAGCCACACTGCAGGGCTCAGTGGAATGCTCAGAGAGGGCAGAATGGGAGGGGGTTGTCGGACTTCTGGAATGGGAGCACTGTGAGGACCCAGTGGACAGACACAGAACAACAAAGGGCAGGCCCTACAGCCATGGTCAGGGTTTGTCACCTGTCCTTGGAGGACATGGCCTGGTCTCAGGGAGTGGGGTCTCAAGAGAGGTCTAATCTTGGGGGTGTGGTCACACTGAAGGGGCTGGGCCCAGCATCTGGCCAGGGCCACCAGTCAGTGTCTTGAGAAGCTCAGGTGCTATTCTTTGGAGTGACTTGAGGGCTCTTCTTGATGGTGTGTGAATTGGGCAAGTGCAGGATACACTCAGAGTTGATGTCTGAGTTCTGGTGTTTGGATGTGCACCTCTGGGCATAATGCTGCAAGGCCCACCGACGAGAGTCCAGCCACCGCTCCTTAAAGGTCATCTTCCTGCTCCACATGCCCACTTGGTTTAAGTAGGACAGGGCTCCTGGGGGAGAGAGCTAGGTGAGTGGTTGGACTGGAGCCCCACCCTAGGTCCCTCCCCATTGCCCATTCCTCAAGGCTTCCCCTGGAGGTCCGCCCCCATCCAGCCCAAGGCCATGCCTCTTGTTCTCCCCCTCCCGAAATCCACCCCATGCCTTGCTGAGGTCCCGCCCCTTCCTGGAGAGGCCTCGGTCTCACCAGCCCACAGCATCAGGGCACTGGCACACCAGCACAGGTAGAAGGTCACTAGGTAGGATATCCGTGGCTTTGGATGCACTGTCTCACAGTTAACTGCAAAGAGCGTCAGGCTGACGAAAATAAGGAGCCCTGGGGTGGGGCCAGAGAGGGACAAGAGGCTGGACAGTGGCTCTGTGACCCTCAGCAAGAGAAGAGAGACAGAGACATCCTCTTCTACCCACCATGACAAGCAGAGAGAAACATACACACACGTGACAGAAAGAAAGACACTTGGAGAAAATGCAGGGCTGGGAAGAGAAAGAAACATTGTGAAACAGAGATACCCATCCACACACACACACCCACAACTAAGAAAGAGAGAGTAGAACTCAGGTAAACACAGAGTCAGGCAGAGATCCTAAGAGACATTCCAAGACAGAGACCTAGCAGACAGAAAAGCATAAAGTCTAGATACCCCTCCTCAAAGCCAGAAAGAGATGCTGGAGGTAGGAACACCGCCACCGCCCCCACCCCGAGCCAACACTTACCAATGCTGATGCTAAGGAAACTGAAGACAAAGTCGACCTTCTGCAGGCGGCGGCAGAATGGCCGAAAGGAGAGACCCATGGCAGGGAGGAGCACGAGGCACAGCACCATGGCCAGGAACATGAAGCCTTCGCTCATATGGATAAGAACTGGGGGGAGGGAGGACCAGTATCCCAGAGTCACCCCCAGACACTCCTCAAGGTCACCCTCCAAAGTCATTCCCACTGACACCCATGAGCAGCCCAACAGATATCCCCAAAATCTGGCTTCAGATATCCTCAAAATCTCCCCCACTCACATCACCAAAGTCACCTCCTAGAAACCCCAAAATAACTCCACTCTCACTCACAAAGTCACCTGCAGGGACCCCTAAAATCAACTCAATGTCATCCCACTCACATCCTCAGAAGTTTTCCCAAATCACCCCCATTCACTTAAATTTCAATGGTCATTCTCACAATCAACCCCACACATCTTCCAAGGTCACCCCACAGATGACCCCCACCAATTCATCCCCATTTACGTCCTCAAGGTCATCCCACAGAACCATTTCAATCATTTCTAGAGTCATTCACATGGACACTCCCAAAGGAAGCCTATTCATACTCCTAAAAGATGTTCCACAGCAACTCACATTAATTCCCATAGTTACACTCCCAAACAACCCCAATAGCACCCTCAAGTTATCCAAGACACTTTTCACCCCCAGTCATCTCCAAAGTCACCCTACGTCTGCTACAGTCTCTCCTAGTCATACCCCAAGGTTCCTTAGTGACCCCATTAACACAGCAGCTGGTTCAGAGAAGAATGAGGAATCCCAGGGAAATAAATTGGATCTGATCAGAGCTAATGCGTAAGGGTCACAAAAGGCAACCTCTTCTCTTCTCCCCACGTTTGTTTCCAGGAGCGCCAATGGCCCATGGCTGTTGAGCCTAAGAATACTGATTTATAGAAATTCCCCCTGTATTTTTAGAGACAAGATTTGATTTCAGAAGTCAAATAAGGCTTTGCCTTAAAGAAAAAAGCAGTTAGTTCAAAAGCTGCCTCATCTCAGGAGGGCGTTGGTCAGTAAGAGCTGCATTTCAAAGTGACAGTTGTAAGCTGGGCCTTATGGTTCTCACCTGGTTTGAAAGACAAAGCAGGTCTTGCCTAGGGCCATAGGTTGCCAGAGCTGATCAACAAAGACAGTCTGCCAGAGATGAGAGCTGATCAAATAGATATGCTAAGAGCTGATCAAACAGATATGCTAAAGCCCAAGCTGGGCCCAGATGGAACTATGCGGTTAATGTAGTTAGCACAGGCACAGCTCATGTTGACTTCTGAAGTCTCTGTTCTAATGATAAGGAAAACCCCCATCTATTACTTAGCACAGCAGCCACCTGAGACCCTCACCCCTCACGGAAGACCCAGATTAGCATATTACTAACCTAACACCTGGCACATTAGCATATTACTAACCTAACAACTGGCACATCAGCATAACACTAAACCTATTACCTGGTGCAGACACTAAACCTCTTACCTGGTGCAGACACTAACCTACCCTATTACCTGGTGGGCATTAGTCACCTGAGACCCCTCCCTTTAGATCACCCCAACTTAATGGGAAAAATTGGGTAGATGGGGCTCAGAATTTGGTGGCAAGACCCCCTCTGAGCCCGCTGGCCAATAAACCTTGATTCTCCGACTCTCCATGTGCCACTCAGTTTGTCTTCGGGACCACTCGCTGTGACACTTGCTGTAACATTAAAACACAATGACCAGAGCCAAGATGTCTCAGTTTTTGCTAAAGTAACAGCCTTAACATAAAACTTAAAAGTTTGCCCTAAGAAGATTTTCATAAACCAAACTACATATTATTATGTAAATCCTGTTGCCCTTGGCAACAGGAGCCCGTATCTGCCCTATAAAGTACCTGTGTAAAACTTCAGTCTTTGTTACATCTCAGCAGGAAGGGATGTAATCTTCCAGATACTCTCCTTATCTACCTTCATAAACCTTTACTTTATAAACTATATCTTTGGCTCTGCATATTATGTTTTATTTCTGTTTCCTACTATTTTTTCATCCTTTGTGACAACCCCTGCCTGAGAGACCTGACTCGATCCCTTTGTGGGGAGCGTAGCTAACTCCCCGCACATGGCCACAGCTTGCTGAAGGGCCCAGCACAGAGGAAGCCTTCAGGGAGAGATGATAGGAGACACATTCCTAATGACATCTTTTGAGCACCTAGATATAGCACCTGAACCTGGACAGGTCTATGCCTCTGGACTTTTCCACAACTTGAAGCCATAAATTACATGTTCAACTTACTTACGCCAGCTTTAGTTTGGGACACATAAGAGACAAAGGTATTCAAAATAAACAAACACGATTAATGCTACAAACTGTTCTGGAATTCTCATAAGCACTTAGTAGAGATCCAAAATGAAGACAGGTTCATTGGCTAAAAAAGAATCCTTATAATATTAATAGCTAACCTAGGCATAGACAGCCACTGTTCTAATTACTTTACATGCTTTAATTCACTTGTTTCCTCAAACAACCCACAAACAGGTACTACTATCACTGCCATTTTAGAAATAAGGAAACTGAGGCATGGAGAGGTGAAGCATTGTGCCCAAGATCGCTCAGCTCCCAAGTGGTTGGGCTGGGATTCAAACCCAGGCACTCTGGCTCCAGGCTTTAGGCTGCCTCTTGTTGCAGTGTTCAAAAGCACTTAAAATGCAGAGACCTCCAGGGAGGCAAGATGTTTCTGAAGGAGCTGAAAGGCTCCTATCACTTTAGGAAAAAAACTATCTTAAAAAGTGAGACGTGCCCGGGCACGGTGGCGCACACCTGTAATCATACCACTCTGGGAGGCCGAGGCAGGAGGATTGCTTGAGCTCAGGAGTTTGAGACCAGCCTGGGCAAGAGAGAGACCCCGTCTCTACTAAAAATTGAAAGAAATTAGCTGAACAACTAAAAATATATAGAAAAAATGCACCAGGCATGGTGGTGCATGCCTGTAGTCCCAGCTACTTGGGAGGCTGAGGCAGAAGAATTGCTGGAGCGCAGGAGTTTGAGGTTGCTGTAAGCTAGGCTGATGCCACAGCACTCTAGCTGGGGCAACAGAGTGAGACTCTGTCAAAAAAAAAAAAAAGTGAGACAGGCCATTCAAGGTAACTCACACCTGTAATCCTAGCACTCTGGGAGGCCAAGGTGGGTGGATCATTTGAGCTCAGGAGTTCAAGACCAGCCTGAGCAGGAGTGAGACCCTGTCTCTACTAAAAATAGAAAGAAATTATCTGGACAACTAAAAATATACAGAAAAAATTAGCCAGGCATGGTGGCACATGCCTATAGTCCCAGCTACTCGGAAGGCTGAGGCAGAAGGATTGTTTGAGCCCAGGAGTTTGAAGGTGCTGTGAGCTAGGCTGATGCCATGGCACTCTAGCCTGGACAACAGAGCAAGACTCTGTCTCAAAAAAAAAAAAAAAAAAAGTGAGACAGAGAATGATGGTGCCCTTGGCAATCTAATCATCAGGTAGAGGCTGCTGTAAACAGTGATGCTCCCCTTCCCACGCATGACGGTCCTGTTCACTGAGAGGCCACACAGAACTCTGGAGACTCTTTCAGAGACTAGAGTAGAGAATCTCCAGAGACTCCACAGATAATCCTAAAGACCCTCTCCAAAGAACACCGCAAGAAACTTCCCCAGACACTTCCACCCCATGTCATCCCCAGAGACCCATCTACAGAGCCTCATGGCATGTCCAGGCTCACACTGACCGGTAACTTGGCCCAGGTTGGCACACTTGTGCCTCCTGCAGTAAGTCCAGAAGCCCACGTAGCCATTGTAGGGTCCCTTTACGTAGGCCATACGTCCATCCATCACGCTGAGCATCAGCAGGGTTGCGAGGATGCTGAAGACAAGAGACCAGCTCCGCAGGATGAACTTGCGGTCCTTCTCCCAGGAAAAGATCAGGTCCACTGGGAAAGAATAGAGTTCTGGGGGCCTGGATCTCTCTCCATCACTTTGTTGCATCCTAGTCTCCATCCCCACCCCACCCAAATCTTGCCTTTTATCCTGTTCCCAATCCCCTTCCACTCACAACCATCCCCCATCCCCACCCAAACCACAACCACAACCTGAACCCCATCTCTATTCCTGTCTCATCCACAACTTTAACTTCACCTTCAGCACCATCCATAATCCATCCCATTCACATTATTCTCCCCATCCTAAACCCCAGACACAACTCAATTCTTGTCTCTAACTCCAAACATACCCCCATTCTCATGACTAACCCTAATACCCTAACTGTAATCCCACCCTAAGCCCAAACATATTTGTTTAGTCTCCAGCCCCATTCTCTGGTCCCTATTCCCCAAATCCCAGATCCATTTCCATTCTCAACCTCATCCCCTATCTCCATCCCTGTCCCGAATCCCAATCCGAAGCACAAACAACTATAACACAGGTTCCAAAGTGTGTTCATAAGGGCAGGACCCATGATGTCAAAAGAAGGAATATGGATGGTGTACCCAACATTCTCTAGACACTTGAGATTCTGTCAACCTTACCATTATCATCTCACCCTCCATCCCCTCATTACTCACTTACTCCAGCCACACTAGACTTCACAGGGTCCTTCCCACTACCGAGGGTTTTCCTACCTCGGGGACTTGACACAGTTCTGGCTGCTCCCTCTGCCCAGGACAGTCATCCCCCACATTTGCCCAGCCTGTCCTAATCACCCCTTAGGTCTCATCTCCAATGGCACTTTTTCCACATCTGAGCACATCCCCTGCCTCAGTTCTTGATCAGGTCGCTGGTGAGATGCTCCCATAATGCAGTGTATTTCTCCTTCTCTGGCAGACAACAAACTTTGGATTAACTACTTGACTGATTTGTTTCCTACCAATCTTCCCCAACAGACCTCCATGAGCATAAGAAACAAACTATTTTGTTTCTCGATATACCCCCATTGCCTGGTATGGAGTCAGTGACATTTTTTAAGGAGCAGTGAATAAATGCATAAAAAATGAATGAATGGGTGGATGCATTAACAGTGTTCAGTAATAATTCTTTCTCATCCTTTGTGGTACAGCTCAATGTGGATTTTGGAGGAAATTGGGTATACCAGTCCAGAACACAGGGAAGAGTTTAGAGGAGGGAGAAAAAACTTTTAGAATTCAGTCAATAGCTGTGATGTATAAAAACTCAACAGGTTATTATTACATGTTATTTACATGTTATTTACCCATTTCATCTTCATAAAAACTCTATGAAGATTATTATTTCCACTGACAGATGGGGAAACACAGGCATAAAGCAGTTAAATGCCTTGCTCAAGGACACACATAGCTGGCAAGGAAAGAACCATGATTCTAACCTCGGTTATCTTACCTCAGGGTCCATGATCCACACCCTTAACTACTATTAAGTACACTGCCTTTCAAACCCTTAATATAGAAACAGCTTCTACAAATCAATACAGAAAAGATGAATACTCAATAGGGAAATGGGTAAAGGGTAAGAGCAGGCTATTCAAAAAGACAGAGATACAAAGGCCCATTATCATGTGAAAGGATGCTCAACCGCATCACTTAACAAAGCAACATAAATAAAAATAAGGAAGTAACAGTGTATACCTATTAATGTGTCATGAATTAAAGCAACTGAAAATGTACAAGCTGATAAGGGTATTGCAACCCATGAACCCTTGGAGGTTGTATAAGTTAATAGAATTTTTTGAGAGGGCAGCTTAGTGGGAAGAAACCAATAGGGAAAAACATGGTGCAGGCTTGGCATAGCTGAGACGGAGGTGCTAACCATGCTGTTTTTATTATTCTCATTTTCAGATGGGGAAACTGGGGCATAGAGCAGGTAAATGATAGACATAATACAGAAACAGTCTGCTATCTATATGTCACAGATACACACCAAAAGGTGTGAAACTGTCACAGCAAAATACCCTCATTGGTCTTCTTGCTAGCAGTATACCCAAGGAAAGGAAAAAGAAATTCACTGTTCTAGCACATATACCATATGGATGGGTAGCTGGATGGATGAATAGACAGACAGATAGACTGAGATACAAATATAAATAGAAACATCTGCATATTTTCCTTCTCCCCTTCCTCTTGTACAAATCTATTTTTGCCTTTTTTCCTATGAAATCGATTCATTACTATTACTATTATTTTTTAGACAGAGTCTCACTCTGTTGCCTGGGCTAGAGTGCTGTGGCATCAGCCTAGCTCACAGCAACCTCAAATTCCTGGGCTCAAGCAATTCTTCTGCCTCAGCCTCCTGAGTAGCTGGGACTACAAGCATGCGCCACCATGTCTGGCTAATTTTTTCTATATATTTTTAGTTGTCCAGATAATTTCTTTCTATTTTTAGTAGAGACGGGGTCTTCCTCTTGCTCAGGCTGGTCTCGAATTTCTGACCTTGAGTGATCCTCCCGCCTTGGCCTCCCAGAGTGCTAGGATTACAGGTGTGAGCCACCACACCCAGCCCTTGATTCATTATTAATTTCTTTGTATACAAGTAAATCACATCCTCGAATTACCTATGTGTACTGGAGGTATTCTTTGACAGTATGTATCAATATCCTTTTTTAAAAGTGTATACTATTTGGCTCAGAATTTCTAAGAAATTACCCTATGAAAATAAAAGGAAAAGAAACAAACAAACAAAATGTCATTGCAGGCTAGGCACAGTGGCTCACACCTGTAATCCCAGCACTTTGAGAGGCTCACCTGAGACCAGGAGTTCAAGACCAGTCTGGGCAACATAGCAAGATCCCATCTTAACAAGAAAAAACTTTATAAATTAACCAAGCATGGTGGCACGTGCCCATAGTCCCACATACTCAGGAGGCTAAGGCAGGAAGATCACTGGAACCCAGGAGTTCAAGGTGACAGTGAGCTATGGTAGCACAATTGAACTCCATCTTGGGCAGCAGAGTGAGATCCTGTCTCTTAAAAAAAAAAAAAAAAAAAGAAAGAAAAGAAAAGAAAAGTCTTTGCAGCATGTTTGGACTAGGTATAATAAAGAAAAAGAAAATAACGTATTCATTCAACAACTGTTTACTAAGCAACTACTATGTGCCAGACCCTGTGATGAGTGCTTGAGATAGAACTG
This sequence comes from Eulemur mongoz, assembly GCA_028534055.1. Taxonomy (NCBI): domain Eukaryota; kingdom Metazoa; phylum Chordata; class Mammalia; order Primates; family Lemuridae; genus Eulemur; species Eulemur mongoz. The sequence continues at coordinate 2,910,882 of JAPYYL010000031.1, forward strand.
GGAGCAGACAGAGCCCAAGCTCATAGCCCTCTTGGAGCTTACAATGTATCTAAAAAGGCAGGCATCATACCAACAATCACGCACATATATCAAGACCAAATGTGATAGGTGCTATGAGAGTTAGAAGAATCTAAATGTCCAACAGGAAGAGATTAGTTGAAAATACAACAGGCAAACAATGGGTGGAAAAGTCTGCCAATCTACCCTTTATGCAATAGAACAAAAGCTTTAACTGGCCAAAGACATATCTAGAATAAAGGCATTTCCCAGCTTCCCTTGCTGCTCAATGCGGCCATGTGACGAACGGTTGGTCAATGGGGTATGAACAAAAGTGGTTCATGCTGCAAAAGCAAGGAGCTTATTATCTCACTTCTTTCCTTCCCTGGATGGAATGTGAGCAGACAACAGCTACTGGAGCAAAAAGACAGAAGGAGCCCAGACCTTGGCATCAGGGCTCATACGGAAGAGAAATAACTTTTTATAATGCAAAGCTACTGTTGTCTTATTTTGAGACCCTGTCCCAGCAGCCAAACAAGTATCTCAACTAATTCACAATAGAATAACACATGTTACTGATTCTAAAATATACATTTTTCACATTTTAACATCTCTAAAATTGGGTGCATCGTGCCATTGGTACTATCTTAAAATCACCTTTGGCCCTTCGGCGTTTTTTTTTTTTTTAAAAATTTAGAGACCTGGTCTCTCTCTGTTACCTAGGCTGGAGTGCAGTGGGTATTCGCTGGTGTGATCATAGCTCACTGCAGCCTTCAACTCCTGGGCTCAAGAGATCCTCTCACCTCAGCCTCTCGAGTAGCTGAGACTTCCAGCATGTGCCACCAGGCCCAGCTTTGGCCATTTTTTAACAGTACAGTGTCTACTAAGGATAGTGTCTTAGATTTTATGAAATGCAATGCTATGTAGTGGTTACAATAAAAGAACATGGGTACTCATGTAATTAAAAACAAAAGTTTGTGTTTCTTCTTTCAAAGGATATTTACAAAAGCCAAAGCAAAGAATAGGGAAACAGTAATCTGAAAAGTCCCCACCCCTCACCCATATGAGAGGTCTCACATATATAGCTTGGGGTTCCTGCACCCCTGTTGACTTCTCTGATCTCTTCTTATCAAGCTGTCACTGGGTCTGCCTCCTCTCCCCAACCTGGAATTGGAAATCTTTGAGAGTGAGGAGCAGGACTAATTTTCTCTAGGTCCCTGAGACCCCAGAGAAAGATGAAGAGAAACAGAGGAAGAAGAGAACAAGGAGAGACATGGAACTTGAGAAGGGAATAAAAGGATGAAACTGACTCAGAAAAGACCCTCGGAGGTGGGGGGGTGAGGGGTGGGTAGTGAAACCATGCCAGAGTTAAAGACACCAGCAACTAACAAATTCTTGAGCTTACAGGATGGCATATAAGAAAAGAAACAACTTGTTGAAACTGCTGAAACCCCCTCTGCTTGTAAAATAACAAAACTGGCTGAAATCTGTTGAAACCAATATGGCCAACTGGCATCAACACAGAATGAACTTGCTGACATCACAGCCAAATTTCATACTAACTCTGGCCAAATTTGCACATGCAACCCTTGAGGCAACATGAAGAGATAACTTTGCATGCCTAAGGACTTTCCACATCTCCCCTTTCCTTCCACCAGTCATAATCACACAATCTGCACCCCCTAAACCTTTTCTAATTAAAGTATTGCCTTAAAGCCAGCACGGGGAGACAGATTTGAGCTGGACTCCTGTCTCCTTAAAACCTTGCACCATAGTCTTGGCTTCCAGCACATCAGGCAGCAAGCCCCTTTTGCTCAGTAACAGCAGGAAGAGGGAATTATAAATTCAGATGTAGGCCCTCCGGAACATGTTAGAATTCACTGATAGGACAGCCTTGCTAATAAATTATCTAATAGAGAAAAATAAACTAACAGAAACAAAAAAGAGGAATAAACTCACAGCACATAATTTGTCCCTTTGAAGGGAAAGATCACGGTACAACAGCCCCTTGTCTAATTAACTACCTCAGGCTTAACTCGCTGTCTTTTAAGATTAACCACATGTGTGGCTTAACTTATTTTCTTTAAGAGTTTGTTTTAGTAGCCTTGAAGAGCCCTGAGCCGACAGCAGGGGTACGAACTTCCCCCAGCCCCAGCTATCAGCAGACCATAGACCAAGGAGGCAGATAAGCCATCCTCAGAGGAGAGGGGGAGAAGAGAAGAGAGAAAGGAAAAACAGACACAGTTCTTCACAACTGTTTTTACTATCAGTTGGCAGCAATCACTTTTTTTCATACTCGTTGGCCCCATAAAAACCCCAACCCCCATTTCTTGTGGCTGGCACGTCTCCTTTTTTTCTTTTGTGCTGTGTCCTTCCTTTCCTTGAGAAGTAACATAAAGTTTCTTTCTTTAAAACAATTCTAATCTTTGTGTGGAGAATTCTTTCTCATCCTGCATTACAAGTTCCCACCCTAATATTCATCCTAGAGATGCTGTTGACCCAAGCCTGATTTAGCCCTGCTTAGCCCTGACCCTAGCCTGGCCCCTCTCTGACCCGTTGCCTCCAACCTGACCCCTCCCTTACCCCATCCTGACCCAGCCCCAGCCCCCATGTCACTCACAAAAGGTGGAGTCTGAGGCCATACCCAAGGTGGAGTCTGTGGCCATGGCCAAGGTCCCAACCTCCTAGAACCCCTCCAACTGTCACGGAACCTCCCCCCAACCCCAACTGAAAGCCAGACTGAATCCCTGAGCCCTGCCTGTGGATGGCAAGAGAGGCCAAGAAACACAGAAGAAGGGGCAGAGAAATCCAAATGACAAAGGGACAGAGTATGAACTCTACAGAGAAACTCACAGGCTTCTAGACAGCCACTGAAATGTCTGGAAGGAGGGGCTGAGGCAGTTGGCAGGCTGTAGAATGCATCTGGGAACTGGCCCTGCCCTGCATCTCTAATAGCTCAGGGGCGTCAAGCTGACAGAGCACCCAGTCAGGTTTCCTGCCAGCAGCAACCAACAACACCCAAGCCAAGATCCAAGACCCTCCAGCAATTACCTACAACCACCAAGTCAATACCCAAAACCCTCCACCACCTATCAGAAGTCACCAGGTCAGTATCCAAGACCCTCTGCCAACTGTCAAAAGTCACTCAGACAGTATCCAAGGCCTCTTGCCAATTATCCACAGTCACCAGGTCAGTATCCAAGACCCTCCAATAGCTACCAGCAGTCGCCAGGTCAGTATCCAAGGCTCCTCACCAGCTGTCAGCAGTCGCCGGGTCAGTATCCAAGACCCTTTGCCAATTATCCATAGTCACCAGCTCAGTATCCAAGACACACCATTCATGACTTACAGTCACTGTTTCAGTACCCAAGATGCTCAACCAATTTTCCAAACTCACCACAACAGTATCCAAAGTTCTCACTCCTTGACCGATGTTAAATCAGTCACCCATAGTAACGATGACCATATCCAAAACCACCCGCTGACAACCAAGACTTCCCAATTTAGTATTCAAATTCCCATGTCACAAAGCTGGGTCAGTGCTAATGCCCCTCCATCAATTACCTATGGCCATGAGACCAGTATCCAAAGCTTCAAATCCATTATCTAGGATTCCCAGGAGAATTTCCAAAAATATGTGCCCAGCTCCCACCTCAACCAAATTCCACCAGACAATAGCCACAATTTTTTATCGGGCACCTCCACGGGGACCAGTTCTGGTGGGTAAGAGGCAGGGTCCCAGGTGATAGGCCACCTTCTGGGCTAGAATTCTAAGGGAGTGGAAGCAGCCAAAAGTCAGGGACCTGAAGCAGGGTTGGTTTTTCAGAAACTAGAGGTGTGGCAGGGCTTGGAAGCTAGACCTAAAAGCCAGCCCCAGATGGGGCATGGCACAGAGGCAAGACCTGGTTGGTAAAGGGCATGGAGGGTGGTCATGGGGTAGACACGGTCTAAGGCTGGACCTGGGGTAGCTGGGCAGGGTGGCAGGACTCAATGCTGACACTGGCGGTGGGCAATCTGCTGCAGGGTGCAGAAGTGTCACCACCATTCAATGCTGTCTGTATCCTGGCAGTTGCTGCATGAGGCCAAGAAGATCAGCCGCCAGCTGAGCCGAGTGTTGAGCCTGGCCGGTGTAGTGATCATTGCTCTCATCACTCTGGTCCAGCCATGGGTCCACTTCCAGGTGCCACTGAGGCCCCTTGGGGATCCTGCTGGCTCCCTGTCCCTGCTCATCAATACCATCTTCTTTGTGCGGTGCCCTGACATCTCCTGCTGGCATGAGTATGACCATGATGCCCTGTACTCACCACTTCTGGGACTCATCTCTCTACTTTATCCCAGGGACCACGTCACCCATCACAGAATGATTTCTTCCTTCCCTGGAATGATCATCACAGGCCCTGTGTGGTCCTCACTGCCCCCAGATGATCCTCACTGCCCCAGGATAGTCCTGAGAGCCTCAGGAAGATCCTCACTGCCTGGATGGTCTTCATGGTCCCAGGATGGTCTCACTGCCTGAGATGGTTTCCACTGCCTGGGATGGTTCTCATTGCCTGGGATGTTCCCCACAGCTCTAGGATAGTCTTTACAGCCCTAGGATAGTCTTCACTGCCTGGGGATGGTCTTCATTCCCCTGAGATAGACCTCACAGCTCTAGGATTGTCCTCACAGTTCTAGAATGGTCCTTACTGTTTCCCACCTCACTTCTCACTGCCCAAGAACATGTCCTCACCCACCCAGAGATATATCCTCAGTGCTGGAGGTATCAGCTTCAATATCCCTTCTTTAGAATCCAATTTAAATTTTCTTAAAATTAGAATAAATAATTTGCAAGGCAGGGGAGTTGAGAATACTCTCAGACTAACTAGTGATCCTTTTCCCCATGCCCAGAGCCTGAGGGCCAATCTTGGTGTTCCTGATTCACTTCCTTCCCCAGACTTGCTGGACCTAGCCTGGGCCTTCCTCATCTTCTCCAGCATCACCAGCCTCTGCCTCTGCATAGCCCTAATAAGCACCATCTTCTTTACCAGCTCCAACCACCCCAAGCTGGATTTCTTCATCTACATCACCAGTATCCTGACAGACATAGCACTAAGATCCTTTCCTTGGGAACTTCAACCAGTGCCAATCATGAAACCCAACCCTATCCCCACCACACTCCAATCCCATCCCCATCCTCACCTTTATCCCCCATCCTAATCCTATTTCCTTCCAAACCTCTAACCCATCCCAATAAAAAATATCAATCTCCAGTCCACCCCCATCTCCATCAACAACAAATGTCAAACTCATCCATATCCCTTTCCCTTATGTCCATCCCCACGATGACCCCATCCCTAGTTTATCTTCTTTCCGATTTCTAACCCATCCCCATTACCATCCCAACCTCTTCACAAACTTCAGTACCCAACTTAACCCCACACCTAATTATTCTCAGCACTTGTTTCAAATTCAACCCAACCCTATCACCTGTGAACTTCAACTTCCAACTCAACCTCTATCTCCAACTTCTATCTTCCAACCCCATCTTCTTCTCAATCTCTAACCCCAACCCTATCACTTGTGTACCTCACTCTCAGACTCAACCCAACCCATTCCCAACTCCATCCTTTTACCTGTATCCAATCCATCCCCACCTCCAACCACAACCAATCCCCATTCCCATCCCAACATCCGCCTCAACTTCAACCTCCACCTGATTCCCAACTCCATTCAAAATCCTGTACCATCACCAACTCTGATTTTGTTCTAGCTACTTTCTCTTCTCAAGGCACAGTTTTCTCATCTGTAAGATGGGGACAAAATTTTCTACCATGTAGAGATGTAGTGAGGACTGAATTATAAAATGTCAGTATTTGATGGCAGTTATTTAACTTTGCACAAGTCCTCACCATGATAACCTCCCACTCCCACCCAAATAACTCAAAATTGATATTCCAATTAAAATAGTTTAGTTTTCCATTTGCATGCCCAATCGTACTTTAAAATGGGAAATTTTAATCTGGAAATGAGGGATATTGTGTTTGTGTCCCTCGTAGTAATTGATCACAACTTTTACTTGCATCAGGAAAACATTCTTGGAGAGTGATAGTAAGGGCAAGAATGTAGAACACTCAGCTTCCTGTTTCCTTGTTAGTAACTAGCACTTATCCAGTTTATCTAATAGCTTTTCCTAATTATTTAAATATAAAGTACCAAGTGTAGAAAACACATTGGTTTTAAACCATCTACAATGGGACATTTTTTTTATAAGACAATCATTTCTGTCCATACCCCCCCTTTTAATTAAGCATTAAACATGTACATTATTTTTCAATAGCAGAAGGCAAAATTTCCCAGTACTCGACTATGTGGAGGGAAAAAAAACAAGTCTTTTCTCATTCATAAATTATCTTTAATTCATATCACTTCAAATATCCATAAGGACCAAGTTCTTTGTCCATTGCTTCAGAAGCCCAAAATTAAAGACGAATATAATGATAATAATCATCCTAATCCTTGAAGGCTTACTATGTGCAAGGAAATGTACCTGGCACATAGTCAATAACTCCTCCTGATAGCCCTAGGAGATGGGTCCTATAATTATGTCCACTCTACGTGAGGGAACTGAGGCTCAGTGAGATGGAGTGGCTTCCCTAAGGTGACAGGCAGAGGCAGGAAAGAACCCTGTTCTGCTGGACTCAAAGCCTATGGTTTTAGACACCATTATTGTCTGGTTAAAGAACATGGCTTATACTTCCAATGTCCTCTAGCACGACATTGGCAGGAGCCCACCTTCCTGCTTGTGAGCAGAGGTACAGGGTCTGGGAGATTAAATAAAATGGGGGGAAAATGAGCAAGAGCTGGGCAGCAGCACAACTATGAGCAAGAGTTCTCACATGCCTGATTCCTGGCCTCCTAACACCTGTGTTCATGCAGGGACTGGTATCATATTGGGTATCCTGTTCTACCTGCTGCAGGCCCACCAGTACCTGCAGGAAGGCATGGGCTACCAGCTGGGGCTCAGCTTCTACCTGGCATGGACTGGTGTGCTCCTCCTCCTGATGACTGGTCTGGGCTGGGATGGGGTTGAGTTTGGGCATGGGTTCAGGGATGCAGATAGGTATTGTTAGGGATGGGGACGGGGTTGGGGATAGGGATAGGGAGGATGCAACTGAGGGGGGAGAGACAGGGTTGGGGATGCACATGGGGTTGGATATGTGGATGGTACTGGGTTAGAGTTTAGAAATGAGTTGGAGTTGAGTTTGGGTTTAGGGATGGGTTTGTGAGTAGGTGAGGGGATGGGATGGAATTGGGGATGGGTTTAAAAATAGGTTTGGTGATGAGGTTGGGTTTGAGAATGGGGTGGGACACAGTATAGGGCATGCAGTTGGGCTCAAAGACAGGACTGGGATCAGGACTGAGCTGATGAACTCTGTGTCTCATCCCTTGTCCTCTTCCTCTCCCCAGGTTTCTTCTCCTATCTGAATTACATCAATTTCTGGTCCATCCTAGCAACAGAGGCCATCTGGACTTAGGACATTGGAAATGACCCCACTGCTGGTCTGCTCCCACGGCTCTTTGTCAAGCACCTGACAACCCTACTCTCTAACCCCCACCCCACCTCTCTTGTCCTTTTTCAGTCCCTCTGACTCCTCTTAATCCAGATTAATAATCTGTACTATTAAATCTGTATTTTCTGCCCAAAATATTCTATAATTTAGCTCAGTACCTTGGAATTATTCTGTGGAACTACCATCCCTGTCTAGGGCCACCCTTGGGCTGTCCAGGGTAGAGGGAAAGGAAAGGGAAGGGACTCAGAGGTAAGGGACTCGAGGCACAAGGTCAGCAAAAAGACTGGGCCAATGGCCTCTGGCAGACAGATAGTACCAAGAGAGAACAGAGGCCAGATCTCTAGGGGCCTCAGTAGGCCACCGTGAGAATTTTGCTTTTATGCAAAATGGTTGGTGCACAGCAGATGGTGACAGAAATGGCTCTTATTTCCTTAAGAGAGGAAGTTAGGTCTCTTCTTTTTCCTTCAGAGCACAAGTTTAATGGAAGGAGTATCCTCAATAGCAGGAAGAAAAACCCAACTGACCAAGGGGACCCGCTAAATAAAGTGTGTTTTATTCACACAAAGGAACCCTTTGCCTTTGTCATTGTTGAATGAATGAGATAATTCTGTATGTACTACTGTGGGGAGACTACTTATAGGACAAATAAGAGTGAAAAAAGCATCTTTACCCGCAAGGTATGTCTGTGTGGATATGAAGTAAAAAGTCCATGCCAAATTGTTGATTATGGCAATCTCTGGTGAGGCGGTATTGGAATAGAGAAGTTTCATATTTTTATCTTCAAAAAATTTTTGTACACTCATGTCAGTTGAAATGTACTGCTCAGACCTCCAACCCTACCAAGAATCCGGGTCCCCAGGCCTTAGACCATCAAAATTGGGGGTGAGCCCCAAAACCCGACCTCCCTCAGCCCCAAGTGTCCCGGCGCCCAACCCCCTCTAGTCCCAAACACAGGAATCTTGTCCCTAGCTTCTCCGCTGTCTGACCCAGGAGTCCAGACCCCCAGGCCCCTACACCCGCAGACCCCAGGGTCCCGTCTTCCTGACCTTGCGTCACTGCTCCAGCCGGGCCTCTCACCAGGTAAGCTCTGCACCTCACGGACGCTTTCCCAGAATGGCTCCCTGTCAATCTCCGCACTGGCCCTGCCTCCCGCTAAGTGTTTGGCCTTTCAGCGTGGACCCCGCCTCTGCAGCCACAGTTAGCGCCACTGTCGCGGTGGCAATTCCAATCGTTTCTCTCTCCGGCCCCACCCACCCTCGAGGGGTTTTCTCGTCAGAGCCCATCTTTGATGCTGTCCTCAGAATTGCCTGACGCGGGTGACCTGACATTTTTTCCCCAGTGTATCCTTGCTCCTTTTTGTCCGTTTCCAGAGACAATATGTTTTCGCTTATTTTGGAAGATTCTAGTGGAAACAGCATCATGCCCTTCCACAAGCATCAAAACTGGGATTCTCAAACGGGTGCGCATCCTGGACGCCTCGGGAGCAGCCTGGTCTGGCGGCGCACTCTATAAAGTGGGGCGTGCTCCAACCTGTGCACGCTTTGGAGAGGGCAAGGGCGTGGTCGGGTAGTTTTTTGTGGCTTTTTTTCTGTGTCTGTGTTGGGGCGTTGGGATGAGGGACACGTGTGCCTCCTGGGTTCCGGGGCAAAAAGAGCAGGCGCGCGGTCTAGTGGACTGGACCTGTGTGAGCACCCGCCCCGGGGAGCGCACTTCCGGGCAAGCCTAGGGGTTTCCTGCGGTGATGGTGGTGACATTTTTGAGGTACTCGATGGGTGGCGATTCCTGCCCCGGGGCCAGCAGGGTTTGGGGCGGGCCCTCAGTGTGAACCGCCGGCCGGGCTGCGCCATTTCTGCTGCCCGCGTTGCTGGTTTCCGCCATTTTGATCTCTTGGCGCGGGCATGTATGGGAGAGTGATGTTGAGTTTTTTCTGAGGTTCTCTTCCCGGGTGCTTTCCGTAGGAAGTCACCCTGGTTTCCTCAATTCTGGGCGGCTGGCATTTTTGTGCCACCCAGAACAAGAACCATGGGGGATGGAAGAGGAGGAGGGGATGTTGGGTTTCTGTAGGGGTAGAGACAGACTAGCGAATTACCAAAGAAGTGGGAGTGAGGTTTATAAGTGCATTACCAGGTAGGAGTGGACTTAGGAGAAAGCACAGGAGGCCTTTGTTCGCGTGCAGGAATCATTCTCACAGTTCACTTTAACTACCAAAGGATGTTGCTAATGTTAGGTTTGGGCTTCAGTTCTTAAGGTTGTCTTGAACATCGATTTCCTGACTGCTGAGCGATGTTACGCCCCTGCCAAGGAGGCCCACCCTGGAGACAGGTGAGTTTCTTTCATGACACACACAGCAAAGATCCCCCGCTGTTGAATTTCCTCCTTTAGGCAACCACCTAGACTTTATCCTAACTACAGTCTGTCCCTAGATTACAGAAGACTCCACTGAGGACGTTCTGCACTTATGAACAGGCTTCCAAGGTTCCTAAACACTTACAATTAAATGATTAAATTAATAATTGGGGGAACTAAGTGTTTTTTTTTTAATTGGATTTTGTCAGTCTGTTTACTCTTATGACCACGCCTCCAAAGCGAAAGTCCTCTGCAAGTCTAGGTGAGCCTGCAGCGAAGAGAAAGGTGATTACGATGGAAATGAAGTTGGCTGTAACTAAACATTTGGAGAAAGACCAGATACCATAATTCATTGGGAAAACACTAGGTTTTAGTTGCTCTGCTATCAGAACAATTACTGATTTGTATGGAATCAAAGAAGACCCCGCATAGCAAAAGCAATTTTAAGCAACAAAAACAAAATGGGAGGTATTAATTTGCCAGACCTCAAACTATACTACAAGGCCGTGGTTCTTAAAACAGCTTGGTATTGGCACAAGTTCAGGGACACA